>JAZDUH010000086.1:182500-559870 GCA_036419115.1 Scarus forsteni
TGAGGATCAGGCTGTAGTTTTTAGTTGGAGAATGGAGATAAAATCAAACATAGGCTGACAAAGGTGTTTCATACTTCTGTCATGAATAATACAGCAGAATAATAACTTTGATCTTCATTGAGAAGTCTTCACATTTATACTATTGTAACTGAACAAAGTGTCAACTTTTTAAGGATAATGATGTTCAAGACTTGTTTACGTTCCATAATTTCAAAACAAGAGAAAAAAAATATTACCAAGACCATTAGTTGTCAGTCATTAAATATGATTGTGAGTTTGATCCACAAAGAATATTTATGTGAGCTAAAGCCATTTCTCTGACCTCAGAATTTCTAATCTGCAATTAGGGCTCTCCAGTCCAACACACAGCAGCTTCACTCCAGAATTATCCAGCTTGTTGTCAGTCAGATCCAGCTCTCGTAGATGTGAGGGGTTGGACTTCAGAGCTGAGGTCACGATTCCACAGTCATCTCCTCGAAGGTTACAGGAGGATAGTCTGTTGATATGCATATGTGTGGAAAAAAAGTTACACTTACAAATAAATCTGTTAAATTCTAATGTTTTTAAGCGTATTCTCAATATCTGCATTTGAGCCAAAAAAGTTTATCATTATGTTTGAATATGATACTGTATGTTTAAATTACCCCTTACTTTCAACTCCATCCCATACATTTCCATTGACTTCATGTATAGTTTCTATTTTTTCCCCAAAATTCTACAGCTTGACTTCCTATGGAAATTTTCTGTTAAGTTACAGGAAATTTCTGACTCCTATTGAACCCTCATCATAGTCACCTGATGTTAAGTACATTTGGACTTCCAGGCTGACTTTTGCTTAGGCTGTTTTGGATAAATGTGAAAAGAAAACTAAGGAATGAACAACAAAGATTTTCCTCCAGTGAGTGAACTCTTCAGCTTTGGGAATGTTAGCTAAAATAATGTATATGAGAAATGTTTTTCATTGTGAAACCAACTTGCATTACTGATGTTCAATGATAATCACTTCTGGACTTACACAGCCTTCCTGCAGTTTCTCACAGCAGGAATCAGTCTTCTTCGTCCCTCCTCTGATGTTTCGTACTTCTTCAGGTCCAGCTCATCCAGAACCTCTTCTGACATCTGCAGCATGTAGGCCAGAGCAGAGCAGTGGATCTCTGAGAGCTCCTTCTCTGATCTGTTCTCTGACTTCAGAAACTCTTGGATGTCCTGATGTACTGAGAGGTCATTCATTTCCATTAGACAGTGGAAGATGTTGATGCTTCTGTCAGGGGAAATAAGCTTATTCTCCATCTTTAGGTTTCGGATAACTCTCTGGATCACCTCTGGACTGTAGTCTGTCTGACCCAGAAGATCTCCTAACAGTCTTTGATTTGACTCTACAGACAGTCCATGAAGGAAGCGAACAAACAGGTCCAGGTGACCTGTTTTACTCTCCAAGGACTTCTTTAATGACAGCTTAAGGAAATCATCCAGAGTCAAATCAGCATTTTTACATCCCAGAAACGCCTTCAAAACTTTTGTGTTGTTGCTTGTTAGGCAGTTGAACACGTAGACTGCAGCCAGGAACTCCTGAACACTCAGATGGACAAAGCAGTAGACTGTTTGCTGGAAGATCACACACTCGGTCTTGAAGATCTCAGTACAAACTCCTGAGTACACAGAGGCCTCTTTGGCATCCAGACCACACCGCTTCAGGTCTTCTTTGTAAAACATGATGTTTCCATTATCCAAATGTTCAAATGCCAGCCTCCCCAGCTTCAAGAGAAGCTCCCTGTCAGATTTGGTAAGTTCTTCAGGATGTTCCTCATCATACTTTTGCTTCTTCCTCCTTGTCTGAACCATCAGGTAGTGTGAGTACATGTCGGTCAGGGTCTTGGGCAGCTCTCCTCTCTGCTCAGCGCCCATCATGTGCTCCAGGACTGTTGCAGTGATCCAGCAGAAGACTGGGATCAGACACATGATGTGGAGGCTCCTGGATGCTTTGATGTGTGAGATGATTCTGCTGGACACAGCCTCATCAGTGAACCTCTTCCTGAAGTACTCCTCCTTCTGGGCATCAGTGAAGCCTCGTACTTCTGTCACCCTGTCAATGTATGAAGGAGGGATCTGACTGGCTGCTGCAGGTCGAGAAGTGATCCAGATGAGAGCTGAGGGAAGCAGATTCCCCTTGATGAGGTTTTTTAACAGCACGTTAATCGATGATTTCCGTGTCACATCAGACACAACTTTCTTTTTCCTGAAATCCAGTGACAGTCTGCTTTCATCCAGGCCGTCAAAGATAAACAAAAGTTTACAGTCAGCCAGTGTTTTTGCTCTCATCTTTTGTAACGTTGGATAGAAAACATGGACCAGCTTTAGAAGACTGTACTGCTCATGCCTGATCAGGTTCAGCTCCCTGAATGAGATCAGAATCACCAGGCTGATGTCTTGGTTTTCTGAGCCCTCTGCCCACTCCAGAGTGAACTTCTGCACTGAGAAGGTCTTCCCAACTCCAGCAACGCCATTCGTCAGAACCACTCTGATGGGTTTCTGTTGGTCAGAGAGGGTTTTGAAGATTTCATGGCACTTGATTGGAGTTTCATGTTGGGTCTTCTTCTTGAATTCTTCAAGCTGTCTGACTTCATGTTGGGTGTTCACTCCTTCACTCTGTCCCTCTGTGATATAGAGCTCAGTGTCGATCCTGTTGAGGAGGGTTCTACCTCCTGTTTGTTCACTTCCTTCAATAACATGTTCACATCTGCTCCTCAGACGGACCTTATGATCATCTAAAATCTCCCGTAGACCACCTGTCACTTAAAAGGAGATAGGAGTATTGACAAAAACAAAGACACTTTGATAGCTAGATCAATTTTGATACCAAAATCTCTGAGAATATAAATCAGTAAACAATAAAAAGCCCATATGTCACCTTAAAGCAGACATTCCCAAAGTCTGGGTCCCGACCCACGGGTGGGTCGCCAGAGATTTTTTATGGGTCGCCAAATTAGTTTTTAGAATGTTTACACCACAATATTTAATATCAAATTTCTGCCTGCAATACACACTTTCGCCACATTGGGGGAGCACAGCTATGACACGTTTGCCCTCTCCACCACATTAAAACAAAAAAATAAGACTCTTCTACTGGCCACTGGATGGTGGGAGAAAAGAAGTCACTGTCATGGATACTTGGCTAATAAAAAAGAAATGCATTGCTCCAGGGCAGACAGCTACTGAAGACCCACAGGGCCAAGCCTGTGGTGAAAAACTGTGTAAGGGAGTTGGAGTGACCCTTTTGGGTCCCCTTAACCAGACGGTACCAAGTGAAGACCTGTGTGAGTCCAGCATTAACGTTAGCCACGCCACCATTAGCAATCAAGTCAACCAACCGGCAGAGGACCGTACAGCGGGTAGGCGGCTTGTGAAATCAAATGAAGAGCCTCACGCCAAAAAGAAAAAAACAGCTTCAAGGCCATACAAAGACTACTTTTTGAGTTATGGTTTTGTGAACTGCTCGAATCATAGCCAGGAGGCACGGCCAATGTGTGTTATTTGCAGAGAAACACTCGCAAATGAAAGTTTAAAGCCTAACAAACTTAAGAGACATTTGGAAACACTTCACCCCGATCTTGTAAACAAACCCCTGGATTTTTTTCAGAGAAAGGCGCAGGAAATTAAAGCATCGGCTGATGTTCTGCGAAAAAATGTGACATTAAATGACAAAGCCCAGCTTGCTTCTTACATGGTTTCTTATCGTGTAGCCACGGAGAGGCAGCCGCACACCATCGGGGAAAAACTCATCCTTCCTGCTGCAATAGACATGGTGACTACGGTAATGGACGCAAAGTCAGCGGAAAAAATCAAATGTATCCCCCTCAGTAATAACACAGTTTCACGCCGAATACATGACATCTCAAACAACTTGGAAGAGCAGCTTATTTCAAGATTGAAGGCAGGGGCTGATTTCTCCATTCAGCTTGACGAGAGCACGGATGTTGCCGGTTGCGCAACGTTGTTGGTTTATGTACGATATGTGTGGGGAAATGAATTTCTGGAGGACTTGCTATGTTGCCTTAATGTCCCCACCGGTAGGACAGGTGAACAAATATTTGATGTGCTGAATGACTATGTGGTTACAGCGTGCTCACTGGAGTGGGCCAACTGTAAAGGAGTAACAAGTGATGGGGCGGCGAATATGACGGGAAAAAACAGCGGTGTTGTGAAGAGAATTAAGGACGCAGCTGGAAACGACATTGTCTGGAACCATTGTTTCATTCACAGACATGCACTGGCGTGCAAAGGAATGCCTGCAGGCCTCGAAAAGGTACTGAAAGACGTCATTTGCGTTGTGAACTTTATTAAAGGCAGCGCGCTCAACAACCGGCTTTTTGATCAGATGTGCGTTGACATGGGAGCGGAACACACGCACTTCCTGTATCACACAGAGGTGCGCTGGCTATCCAAAGGAAGAGTTCTTACAAGAGTGTACGAATTAAGGCATGAAATCCATGCTTTCCTCACCCAGAAAAGCTCTCCTCTCGCCGATCTGCTCACTGATGAGTGGCTTCTCACGTTGTCATATCTGGCGGATATATTTTCATCTCTCAACGAGCTGAATCTGAAGCTGCAGGGTCAGCGCGATGATGTTTTCAATAACTGGAAACATGTTATTGCTTTTCAAAAGTCATTGAAGCTGTGGCTGGCACGACTCAAACAACCAGAGCCAAGCCACTATATGTTTCCAACTGTTTTACAGCACTCAGAGGAAAACAGTGTCACTGTCGCACAAATTAAACAGCTGACCGGACTAATTCAGACGCACTTGGGCGCACTCATTGATAACTTCGGCCGGTATTTTCCAAAAGAGAGATTCTAAATGTTGAGTCATTAAAGGTGGATTCAAGACCCATTTGACTTTGAAAGTCCGGAGTCACTGCTAGATCTTGGACTGACACTAGCAGCAGAAGCAGAGCTGTTACAGCTGTGCAGTGATGTCACACTGAAAAAGCGACATGAACACATGCCATTATTCTCATTCTGGATAAGCATCGCATCAGAATATCCTGTCCTGAGTAAGTCTAGCATTTTGCTTCTTATCCCTTTCACAACCACATACAAATGCGAATTGGGATTCTCTGTGTACACAAAAATAAAGACAAAATATCGAAACAGACTGGATGCTGCGCCTGATATGCGTGTTGCTCTCCCATCCTGTTCACCGGACTGGGACACAATCCTGAAAGGCAAACAGGCTCACCTGTCACACGAAAATTGTAATTGAAAAAAAATGTGTATAACTGGACAGTGATATTTGGAGTAGGCCTTAAAAATATTTGTGGCAAATAAAATCCAAACTGGGCCAAAAATAATTTGATAAGGATTACACCTGATGTTGGATCATTGTTTCCTCTGTTGTGTTTGATGTTTTGCAGAATGAGCTGAATTTAATCACAAGCTTGTGAATAGTAATGATGTTGTTTTTCATATTTGTGAATGTTTATTCTCTAAGAATGAGGCAAGAAAGCTTATTTTAAGTACCCTGTAAATAGGCACTTTGTGATGTGAAAGTTGAGAGGTAAAGTAGGCTATACAGTTAAAAATGTGTTTATTGTTTTGGTGAAAGTGTGAAACCAAATTTAAACATGTTAAATGCATTTATTCCGTTCTTTTAAAGTATTTGCAAAGTGTAAGCCTAACAAAAAATATGCAAAGTTTCAATGCATTTGTCAAGCATGTCTCATTGGCCTGGCTGGTGTGAAAGATGAAAGATGATGCAGAGACATGATTAAAGAACTTTTTTTGCACAGTAAATTTGTCTGTTGATATATAAATTAGGATTAGGATTTGGATTGGGTCGCCATAGCTTGCACCTCCAAAAAAGTGGGTCACCATAAAAAAAGTTTGGGAAACACTGCCTTAAAGGGTTAGTTCTGCTTTTTTTTAAGTGGGGGGTGGGGGGTTGGCGGTATCAACAATGGATGGATGGATGGATGGATGGATGGATGGATGGACACCTCAAGACCCACGGCACAAGAAATTGTGACAGGCAACAAAGCAAATGAACAACTCTTGTCCAAGGGGAGACAGCCAGGTATAGATTCTTGTCAATACATCGCAGTAAACTGTGCCACTTAAAGCCTTATAATGGCACTGCTTAAGGAGTTTTTTTTCTTTTTGTAAATATGTGCAAATAAAATATGTTTGCTTGACTAGACACTAAAGTGAATGTGCTGTAACACAGTTTATCTGTGTTAAGTACCAGAGATGTCCAAGAGTCTCTGATTTAGAGTCCGAGTCGAGTCACTAGTCTTTGACCTCGAGTCGAGTCAATTCTCGAGTCTTTGAGGGGCAAGACTTGACGAGTCACGAGTCTTTGATCTATAGTCTGAGTTGAGTCACGAGTCTTTACACACACACATACACACACACACATATATAGATATATATCTATATCTATATCTATATCTATATCTATATCTAGATAGATAGATAGATAGATAGATAGATAGATAGATAGATAGATAGATAGATAGATAGATAGATAGATAGACAGATAGATAGATAGATAGATAGATAGATAGATAGATATAGATATATGATGTAGCCTTTGGGAAATATTCAATTTATCCAAATTTCTATTCAGACTTTTTATTTTTCTGAAAAAGTTTCTGCTGTGCACATGCATGCCATGGTCAGATGCAAAACAAACTTGCCATGAGCAGCCAGAAAGAAACTATATGGCATTTAACAATACAATAAAATAAAGTAGTGAGAGGTGGTAGCCATGCTGTTGGAAGTTTGTGTAGCAGTAGGTCAATATAAAGGGTAGCAAAGCTGGCGGGGGAGCATTTGTGCTTGCCTTGATGGCTGATGATGACTGACTGACTGATGACTGATATGTGGGTTGGACAGAACCTCAAATTCCCTGAAAGCCGCGCAGCGCGGTTTTGCTCAGACAGACCCACTGAAGGCGCCGTGCAGAGCCGTGGCATGCAGCCCCGGAGGTGGAGGGCTGATCCCCAGAGAGACACAGGCTCTCATGAGAATAGCGACGTCACACGCTCATAAAACATGTCATAGACTGAGAAAAGAAATAAACAACACCTCACTTCGCTTCTCTAAGGTCCCTTTGCTGGTCCCAATCACACAGCCTCGTGATTTATTCAACTTCTATCCACCTATAGCCGTGCAGAAAAGATATTTCGTATCGTATACACAGTGTTATATATTTCTGTACCTCTAACATTCACTTTTCTTCGTCCATGGTGTCATGTTGTCTCTGGGACCCTCTGACCGATGCTCGTGCTTCCGGTTTTGACGTAATGACAAACAACTGAGGAAATTTACATTCGAGAGTCTGTGCATTGTATTTTATTTTGAAACTTCCGGATACCCCACACGGTGACTTCCTGTCTGGTGCTTCCTTAACGACAGCAAATTTACGAGGTATGGAAGCGGCCGCGAAGACGGAGAAAAGCAAGGCGAGGTAAGAGAGGGACAAACGCTCCCAGCACACTCAAAAAACCCTCCATAAAATTAAGATTGCCCACGAGTCTTTGATCTCGAGTCGAGTCAATTCCCGAGTCTTTCAGGGACGTGTAAAGTCAAGTCTGGAGTCCCCAAAAATGCGACTCGAGTACGAGTCTTTAACTCAAGTGACCATTTCTGTTAAGTACTAATTTAGACTCTTTTAAGTTTAGTTTCTTTTTTGTTCTGTTGATCAGAGACTCAGCCATTGGTAGTGATGTCATGTGACCAAACTAGGAAGTGAGAAAGTGACACCATGGAGGTGTATCATGGCATGTGAGTGAATGCGTGTTTAATTTTGTGTACCATGTTTAAATTTGTATGTGCGTCTAATGGTCTCAGTGCGTTTAGGCACCTCCCATAACTGTCCGCTGCTGCGTACATAAGACACCTATGTATGCTTTGTTAGTGCAATATCTACCTACACATCTACATGTGCAACCTAAGGTGACCAGATGTCCCGCTCTGTGCGGGACAGTCACGCATTCCCATTACTTTTCACACGTCCTGCAAATTGAGACGGTGCCCCGCATTGTTATTTATAGCCTGGCTCCAGTTTTGCAATGCATGTTTTATAATATGGCATTTGTCAGACAGTTGTGTCTGTGGGTGTAGTGACTGAGGGCTGCCATCAGGGGGCGGGGTAGGCTGTTTGATCACGTCAATCAATCTCGGACACCAGCTCAAGGGTGGGCGCGCACACCAACAAAAAACAATGCAAATTAGGTCCGAACAGCACCAGCAGGCAGTGCAAGGAAAGACATGGAAGAAAGGGAGGAAAACAGGATCCGCAATGCTAAGAAAAGGAAATGCAGCTACAACAAAGACTGGGAAACTATCTACTCCTGGGTGAAACCAGTGCAAGGCGAGTCTGATAAAGTTTTGTGTGAAGTTTGCTTGAGCCAGTTCTCCATTTCACACAGAGGTAAATACGACGTTAAAAGGCACAGACAGTGCGAGACGACTCACAAAAACTGTGTTGCTCAAAAGGAGACTTCCCAGTCAATGAATATTGTCCTGCTAAAACCCAAACAAGATTCAAACGCAGATAAGGTAACAGCAGCTGAACTGACGAGCGTTTACCACACTGTTAAGCACTCCTTTTCATACAGGTCAGAAGACTGTGGTAATAAGCTAACATTGACTATATTTCCAGACTCTGAGATTGCAAAGAAAATGTCATGTGGTAGTACAAAGGCAGCATCCATAGTTACAGATGTTCTTGCACCTGCCTCTGTTAAGATTTGTTTGAGAGAACTAAAAACACCAGTGGTTTAAGAGCTCCAAAGTGACAAAAAAGTCCACACTCCATTTTATTCAGTGGCTTCAGATGCATCTAATCATGGCACTACAAAACTTTTTCCACTATCTTTGAGATATTGGACACCAGAGCTGGGTTTGAAAAGCAAGATCCTTGACTTTTATGAGGATAGCTGTGAGTCAGCTGCTACTATACACTGTCAGATTACAAGCAAGGTAGAGGAAAATGACCTGCAACTGGACATGATTTCAGCTTACACTGCTGATAATGCCAGTGTGAACTATGAAAAAAGCAATTCTGTGTTCCAAAAGCTAAAGGCAAACAACAGTGGCTTCATCAAGGCAAACTGTATGGCCCACATAGTACATAACTGTGCAAAGCATGCTGGAGGCATGCTGAACATTGACATTGACTCTGTTGTGAACAAGATATATTTAGTCACTTTTCAGTGTCTGCACAACCCACAGAGGAACTGAAAGCAGTCTTTGCCTTTGTGGAGGGAGACTATCATGTTGTACAGAGACATGTACCCACAAGATGGTTGAGTCTGTGGCCTGCTGTCCATAGACTGCATGACAGTTTAACACCTATCAAGAGCTACTTCTTGTCCCTGGGAGAGAATCAGTGCCCAAAAGCACTGTGGAAGCTGTTCAAAATGGATCAGGATGGTGAGGGGCGACCCCTTGAGCTACAGGCCTACCTGGCTTTCCTCAATAACATACTGAAAATCTTCCATGGTGTTGTACTGCAGCTGGAGGGACAGGATGGGAAGGCAGCAACAATCAGACAGGATTTCTCCAACTTCTACAAGACTGCACTCAACTACCTGGAAAAATGGTATGACTTCACAGACAACAACTACCAGAAGCATGTTGCATGCTTGGCACTGAGGACCAGCTTCTCATTCTCTCAGCTCAGTGATGCTGTGGATGTCCTACAGATAAGGGGGGCTGGATATGGATGAAATGTATTAGGAGTACTGTGTGACACTGCCACGCCAGCAGGAAATTGTGGAGAGAAGAGCTCCTGTTGTGGAGAAGTGGACAATGTTGCTTAAAAGCACAAAGACACCAAATCTGACTGCTGTTGCATCCTTTCTCTTCAGCATTCCCATAACTAATGCTTCTGTAGAGAGAGTGTTTTCCCTTATGACTGCTGCCTGGACTGACCAGAGGAACCATTGCTCTGTGGAGCTTATCAGAGTGAAATTCAAGTCAAGACCAACTCTGAATACAGTTGTAAGGAATTCTACAGCTATGCACTCAAGCAAAAGGCCTTATTAGAAGCTGCACATTCCAGCAAAAGTACAAAGCTTAGAAGAACATCTAAGGTAAGATAAAAATGGTCTAAGATATAGATTAGAGTATTGTGAGCACTGCTGAGCCAGTGTGGTGCTAAGTTTTAAGACAGTGCTCTCTTCATATGTTTCACCCAGGTGCTTTCTGTGGTGCTGAAAGTGTATGTACGGCCCAGTCACCTGCAATTGTTGCTGAGATAAAGAGAATTGTAAGACTTTTAATGGACAAAATACAAAAAGAAGTTCAGCAAGGTGCTGTCCTTGGTGATGGGGGGACATTGATTGTGTTACTGTGATGGACAAAACTGAAAAAAAAAATATTGTTTTGAAAATAAGTCTGTGTTTCCTCCTGCCCAGGTTTGATTTGTAATTCTGGTTCTATTATTATTATCATTATTATTATTATTATTATTATTATTATTATTATTATTATTATTATTAATATTATTATTTTATGTAGTATCTAATTATATGCCCTGTGGTGCCTTTAATTTGCATTGTCTAGTAAATGCAGATAATTTTGAAATGCATTTCTTTTGTGTAGTTAATCTATGTGGGTCTTAGCTGAGTTTTCTCTTGTTTAGATAACCAGTTTTACTCCATGTAGTCTAATCCAGCAAATGTTCTACCTGAGTATGTAATTCAGTACATTGCTCTACAAGGGCAAACATTTTAATGTGGTGTTTCGAGTTGTGCTAGAGTTGTGATGTTGCTCTCAGTTGATGTAGATAATACAAGAAAGAAGGAGCACATTGAGGCACATTAAAATATAATACTTGGAATAACAACTGTAGCCTTGACCATCTGTCCTGTTTTCAGTCAGGTGTTTTAATTTGAGAGACACTGTGAAATAACATGAAAGCTCCATGCCTACTATGTTTTCTCACATGAGAGAACTTGGGAATGCTGCATTTGAATAGGACAAATTTGGTGAGTTTTTCTTTGCAGTCTGTTATGTGCTAGTAAATCAACCAGATGACAGAAGTATTGTAATGTTATAAGCTAAGGGGCAGACATAGAAATGTTTTTTTTAAGTTATTTTAGACTACCTCAATGCATTGGTATCACCAGTGTCCCACATTGTCCCACATAACCATAGTCTTTATCCCACATTGAGTAAATTGAGATCTGGTCACCCTAGTGCAACCATGTGCTTTGGGCATCGTGCAATATTGCATTCAGTCTGGAACTTTATAATCCTGGGCTGTAGGGTAATGTGCAATTCAACATGCACTTTTATCTCTGTGTAATAATAGGTACTGTGCAATACAATATAATGGTGACCTGAGCTCCAGGGCAGCTAGCACTGTGCACTTTCGTATTTGGCACTTTACAATTCATTATGGATCATTCCCACGGTCCCCAGACTCACAGCCTCTGTTAAGTCTTGGGCCTCTAATTTCATAGACCAGGTGCAAGCGCAGGCGCACCTGTCCTGCGCCGGCCTTTGTCGCGTGGACAGGGTGTGACCAGCGCACTTTGCAATTTTCCTGCAGTGCCAAGAGAGGCGAACTCAAGGCACAGAGGAGCGCAGTGGAGCGCAGAGGAGTGCATCCACGCCTCCGTTCCTGCCCATCTGCGCAAATGCCAGAGAGAGAGGAGAAAAGGCGTGAGTGGGTTCTCTTCACCAATCAAATGACTGCCTCTCCTTGCCTTGAAATGCACTGCAGCCGAGGCGCAGAGTCTGATTGGTCTGAATGATCCCCGCCACCGCGGAAACAGTGTGCTGGAAAGACCCGGTAGCGGAGATGGTTGGAGCCACTGCGAGGTGCGTATCGGAGGCCACGAAGTGCGTCAACGTGTGGGCCAGCTCCCGGGACAGATGTAATCTGTTCCTTTGTCATTAATAGGAGTATAAAGTTAAGAGACAGTTACACAGCACCTGTCTTATGCATTCGTGCTTGTGATCCATCTGCACTCCTGGTTTGTCATCGCCAAATAGCAGAGCCTTTAGTGATAAACTGTATACTCTCCCGGTGTCTCCGCCTCATCCTCCTTGCAATAATGTACTCCATCTTTTTAGATCGCGTTAAAAATAAAGACTAAAACAGAGAAATATGGGAAATCACAGTTAAATCCTGTCTAGCCCACAGTCTCTAGTGCTGGCCTTATGCCCTGTCTCCGACACTTGGAGCTCATTCATTTTTGTATGGATGGTGTTTTGTGCTTTTGCTCGCTGCCTAAAGACCTACCCTTGTTCTCTCTGTCTTCCAGGTCTCCATGAGCTCCTGCCACCGCCACCAACACCATGTATATATTCACATTTTTTGAGAAGCACGTTTTTGAACATTGTTGTTAAATAAATCCTGA
The DNA here is from genome assembly GCA_036419115.1 of Scarus forsteni. Classification (NCBI taxonomy): domain Eukaryota; kingdom Metazoa; phylum Chordata; class Actinopteri; order Labriformes; family Labridae; genus Scarus; species Scarus forsteni. The sequence continues at coordinate 194,875 of JAZDUH010000086.1, forward strand.
GTTAATCACCTTCCTGATTGTCTGCCTCTGCTCTGGGTCCAACACCTTATCCTAACAATATGGTCTGTAAGTTTTATTCCTATCTTTGATGTTTGTTTGACTTTTTTGTGTTGACACCAACCAGCTAATGAGACTGGGGATGGAAATTAGCCACTTAGCAAGACAACACCCCAACAAGATCAGTTTTTTCTTTACAGAGAAACTGGAGGATTTGTTTCAGAGGTAGGGGGATTTTGGCTTTTTATTTATTTATTTATTTATTTATTTAATTTGAGGGGGGGCACTACTCACACTTTTAACTGTGCTGCTCATGCAAACAATGAATAATCCTACAAAGTTGTAGCTTGTTGTAAAGGTGATTATTCAGGATTTTACAAGATATAAAATACAAATCCAACTGGTGTTAAAAGGGAGAGAAATAATTAACCAAAATAACCTTTCCAAGTCTTTTTAGGAGTGTATTTCATGATTCTGACAGCAGCTTGCTGCTTTCCTCTCATCAGCTGTTCAGTTCAGAGTGCTGCAGTGGGATCAGTTTGTGGTCACTGAAGCACAAACTCTAACTTTCCTGGATATGACAAAGATGAGTCACTCCTGTGTTTATTACAGATGATAAACAGGCAAAAAAACGATCATGGTATGATTTCCATCACTTGAGGTGGGCCTTTGCCAGCTGTGTCTTGTTTTGAATATGAACATCAGGACATCATTAGTGATCTTTGTTTGCTGTGCAGACTGATGGCCTGAACAGCTGATATGAGCACGTCACTGGCAGAAGGAAACAGCCCATATGCTGCATCACAAAACAGTTTGAAACACAGGGGCTTCATCGAGTGACAAGCTGTACAGAATATTATTGTAGTGTCTAGTCAAGCCAATAGTGTTTAATGGCTGCTAAGTATCATCCAGAATCCACACGCAGGTATCTTCCCTCTGGGTCAGAGTGTAAAAATTGCTTTATTGGCAATTATAGTGCCATGGACATTGAGAAACCAAACCTCAAAAACCTGAACTACCCCTTACATATTCAGCTGTGAAGACTACTTGAGTATGCTAGTGTTGTCTTACTTTGTTCAGTGCTGGTCTGACCAGCTGTCTGTGGTTCATGTCCTGTTCTGAATGAGGAGATAAACCGTCTGTCCATCCTGTGTCCAAAGCTGGTAGAGACTGAAGAGTCCTCCTGCTGCTCCTCTGTGGTGACACCTCTCTGCCTCTCCCTAAAAGAAAAACAGTTTGAATTTGTGGTTAGCCAGATGTGAACTCATCGTTCTGAGGATGTCTGTATTCCAGGTACACAAACCATCCAACAAAGATCAGTTTTAGATCAAAAGGAAATGCCTGTTACTATGATCAGTTCATTATCAGCTCTCTTATATTGAACTTAAAAGTTTTTGTCAACTTTTTTTGGCTTCAACATCTGCTGTAACCACGGCAACCACCAGCATGGCTATCAGGCAACACTACCGTCTGTGACACAATAACATCGGGTTTTGTTCAAAATGTTGGAGTGTTTCAGACCACCATCATCGTGAGAGAGTGATATAAAGCATGTGTTAGCATGGAAACAGTACATTCAAACTGAATTCAGCTTGTGCGCTGCAGCAAATGTAAACAACGGAGATAATGACATGTGGTGTGGCATCAGCTTAAAGGGAGGCTGACACACAGAGTGACGATTTGGACCAAAAAGATGTTTTTCCAGTCCACATGGAGACACCAGAAAAACAAAGGTTTGACAAATCTTCACTTCAGCAGGAGTCGAACCCAGCATGTTGTTTCCTTTTTAACTAAAGGCCGATGTGCACAGGAAAAAATCTTTTTGAATAACCTGCCAAAATGTGGTCTTAACCTGAACTATCTCTGTGGGTTGTGTTAAAGTTCAGCTTCCAGCACTGATCATCCTCCAGATCGTTCTCTCACTCTCTTCATGGCTCTGTTGGAGAGCTGCAAAGCTCGTACACTGTGGGTACTATTTATGGTTTCTTTGTTCTTGTTATTGAAGGAAGAAAAACCATAAAAATTTGATTCAAGTGAAAAAAATACATTTATCATGAGTGAATATTAGTTATACTCCTGACATTGGTGGATGGTGCAGTGATGTGTTTTGTTCTCCTGTTTGTCTCAGTTCCTGCAGCTGATATCACAGAGTGTAATATGAATAATACTTCAGACATCCCCTGCAGAAAACAATGTCATGTCTGTACACCACAGATAAAACCTTAAAGAACTCACTGCCTGCAACGAATGCCAACATCAGATTTTTGTCTGCAGAGTTAAAAAAACGTTGCATCTTTTGATATCATAACTGCAGAGAAATATGACAAGACAATCCTCAAGGGAATACTTTGTGTTGCAATTAATGAATCATTTAATGGAGGAACTGATTACTTTTGGTCTCTTTCTAATTTTAGGCTCCAGGTTAACTTCCCCTGTCATTTCTGAAGTCAGAAAGTGTCATTTCTTGTCATTCCTGTTTTATTTTGAAAGCACTCACCTTTGTCTCTTGTTTTAGGCTTTGTTTTCTGCCCTTCCCTCTCTGTGTCTCCCTGATTGCTGATTCCTTACGCTTGGGGCCTATATCATGAAGCAAGGTCAACTACCCCCGGTAACTCACATCTATCCAGGATTAAGTAACCGCAACAATGGCAATCAGGATAATCGATAGCAGGACGCAAGTTATCAACATGGTAACTCAATCCAGGATTGTCTCATCAAGAGCCGTGAACGCGCACGTATAAGGGGAGGGCTCAGAGGCAGCTGACCAATCGTAATCATGAGCAGAGAACATGCTGCGAAGCGCCGGGAATGCACTGACAGAGCTCCATAATAAACATGTGAAGAGCAGCGTCTGATAAAGTTAAAATATGAGGATGAAAAAGCCAGTATAATTGAGAAAAGAAACACCGAGCAGCTGTCAATCACAGACAAAATGTGTGGTGGACTGTGAACATGCACAAATTACTCATCATTGGCTAAATCTGACACTGATCACACTCATGAATCTCATGAAACAATATACTATGAAAGTGTGTTGCATGTCTGACAATTATCACCCCATTCCCTCAGATGTAATCCCTCAGTCGTGAGGCGGTCATGGGAGCAGATAAAAAAAATACAAGAGCATAACTGCCTCTGGGAGGTTGGTCTATTTCATGTCATATCATGCTGCGTTTAAGATTTAAGTCGTGGCCTCAATGAAATCATAAAAACACACTGATCTGAAGTCCAACCCAAATTAACAATTTAAAATCAGCAAGAAAAAAAATACCTCTAAATTAAAGAGCAGGAATGACATGATGGACATGATGGAATAATGTGATGTTTCATATAAGAATGCATTCCTATTATTTGTCAAGCACTTTATGATGCATTTGAATGTATGAAAGGTGCTAAAGAAGTGAAGTTTATAGAGCAGGGTGATGCAAAATGACAGCGGGACTGTTTGTGCTCCGTTCCTGCGGGTCACAAGGGGCATAAATGGCTCCTATATATCACACAGGTAGATGATTCCAGGCCACGAAAACCAGTACGTCACATAGAGTATCGTCAGGTTAATCTAGTGCGTCAAGTGGTGTTGATTCAGAGAAGCTGATTGGCTAGCGTGAGGGTCATTTCACAGGATCAGATTCAACCCCCAACTTATCCTGTCCCGGAGCGGGTTAGCCATTCAGAATAAGTCACCATGGTTATCTACTCCGATAAGAAATGAACCGGCTTCGTGCTATGGATAAATCAGGGTTAACCCTGAAGTTATCTCGCTAAGACATTAATCATGCTTTGTGCTATTGGCCTCTGTGTTCCTTCCTGAGTCACCCGTGCTTGCTTACCTTGTGTGTGTATTTTGGCCTGTCTTCCCCTCTGGTTCTCAGTTAGATTCCTATTGTACCTCGTGTCTTCATAGTCTTCATGTGTTCTTCAGTGTTTGGATCTCACTGAAGTACATTTTTTGACCTCACATTTTTGCCTGCTGATTCTGAATTAAAGGCTTTTTGAAATTTTTGACTTTTCGAGTCATGCTTTTGGGTCCTCCTCGGTATCAGTATGGTCATGTGGTAACAGAAATGTTTTAATTGGCACAAGACCCACTCCTAACAAATCTAGCAGCTTCACTATTGCATTTGACCGTCCTCCATCTCCCCCTCCCCTCTCCTTCACATCACACATCAACAACATAACCCGCTCAGCCTACTTCCACCTCCCAAATATCAACTGCATCTGCACCTCCCTCACCCCGCCCTCACCGCAATTCTGGTCCACAGTTTTGTCACCACCTGACTCGACTATTGCAGTTCCCTTCTGTTCAGTTCCCCCCAGAATATCCTCCTTAAACCTCAACTGGTCCAGAACTCAGCAGCTCACATCATTTTAAAGGCTCTATCCATTCATCACATCACACTATACATCACTCCTGCAGCAGCTCCACATCATAGACCACATTCAATACAAAATCCTCCTCCACACTTACAAAGCCATCCACAGCCTCGCCCCTCCACACCTCTCTGACTTCGGTAACATCTCTGTATCTGCCCGTACCCTCCGATCCTCTTCCTTTGCCCATCTGTCCCCTCTGATAGCCTGGTCACCATAGGTCACCCAGTTATGGACCCCACTCTCCCCTGACCTCTGCAACACTGAATCCTTACTCCTCTTCAAAACCAGACTCAAAACCTGTATGTTCAGATTCTCCTCCTCCCTCTGATCTGCTGCACTGGCTATTATGTTGTATTATTTGTTTTTGTGCTGTGAGGGTTCTCAAACCTCAGCTCTCTGCTCTCCCCCGCCCTCACGGAGTCACTCTGCAGGGGCGTGTTCTCTGACGCTCTGCAGCTCCCACACCTGCTTCCCATCTCCTAATCAGCGCTCCCTATAGACCAATCCTGAGAAACACCGGAAGCTGTCGAGTCGCCATTACTGCGGTGGTAAGTCAGGCCGTAGGGCAGCTGGCATACTTATGACAGAGTGATCAGGAGAGTGGACTGAACAAAACTCGATTTCTTTTTTTTTTTTTTTTTTTTTTTTTTTGAAATCGCCGTTAAAACATGCCAGGGCGATCTGGGACAATGTGTGCTGTTTTAGGCTGCCTCAACAGTAGTGTCTAACATCATCAATCCAACTATTCATCTTGCTCTCACAGCCAGCTAGGACTGTACTTTACTGTACTCCAGCACTGCTGTACTGTCCATAGTAGTGACGCCATCAACAAGATGGTCGCACCCACAAACCATTGCACATGTAAACTAATTACTATTCTCGATTACATACTATATTGTTGTTACATTATTATACAGTCATTATTTGTATTTTATATGACCAGCTCTCTTTGTGTAACTATCATGTAGCGATACTCCCTCCTGTTCAGTGCCATCACGTAAGCAGCACATGGTTAATTGAATATGCATGAGTAGGAGCTGGTTAGCTTAAGGCTATCCAGGCTCACAGCAGTAAGGACGTAAAGCCGATGGAGGAATAAAACAGCAAAATGACAGCTCTAAACTAACAAACGGAGGACAACACTCAACTGTAGCTGAACCAGAGACCCCATTTCTCATAGCTGGATGTTAAAGTTTAAGGGGAACGAAGACTGAAACCGTAAATGGGTGAGCAACATAGGTCATGTAAAATGTAGATGTTATTTTTAAATAGATATGTAAAATCCTTTATCTGTAAAATACAGTATATCAAAAGTTTTAGCCCTTAGTTTACAGTACTATTGTGGTTCTGTAACGTCTTGATTACAAACGTCCATGCTGCTGTTTTAAGGTGCGTTCACACCAGATGCTACCTGTACTACCTCAGTGATCTCTTTCCATTCAAAGTCAATGTACAGTCGTGATGGGGCAGGGCTAACCCTCCCGCGACGCGACAGCTGGCGACAAGACGACCACTTCACTTGTCGCGCGATGTCAAAGTTAAAAAACAAGTTGATCTATTCAGGCAATGTCGTACGTGGCTGTGTGGCATCAGCCAATCAGCGGTGTCTGTACGTGTGACGGTGCAGTTATTCATCCGGACTACAGGGCGGATGACTTCCGCATAGGCGGAACTAATCTCAGTGAGGACATTTGCAGACGGACCGCAGTAAACTCACAGAGGATGCTGCTGCATCATCAGCTGCAGAGTTTTGTGTTTGATAAGCGCACCTTTAGACAGCAGGTGGTAGTGGATGCTCTGTTCCACCACCGCAGTAATGGCAGCCGCTGATAATGGCGGCGCCCACAGATCAGCCGTAGGATTGGTCTATATATTGAGGCTCCAGGAAGAAAGAAGCACGAGTGGATTGCACTTTAAAAGATAAGTTCGGTTTCTACAGCTTTCACATTGTTTATAGACTGAAGTAGAACAATATACCCACCCAGAAGGCTTTCCTGATCCAAACGGTGCTTCAGGGGATATTTAGATCCAAAATCGAGCTGCAGACATCCATATAATGGTAGCACACGGGGCATGTATAGCGCCGCTCCTAAAACTGCATTAATCATCCAAAAACTCATTATTTTCACCAATATTTCATCATGGTCCGCTCACGCTACTCCTCTACGACAGTCCGGGTGTCGCTCCACCCATGTTTTTGTGACTGTACTGACCTCTGAATGGAAGACTTTATGTTTGCCTCCGTGCATGCGCAGTGCAGCTCATTGTTTCAGGGGCTACTCAACAACTTTTTTCTTCCAGTTTTGTGCAAAATGGACGAATATCTATCGGATGAAGATGTTGTGGACGAGATCTTTGAATATGATGGGTGTCCTTACAGTTCCGAGCCAGAATTTACAGACGAGGAGCTCATCGAAAGGAGGACACGGAGGCAAAGAGAAAAACAGCTGGCCAGAGAGCAGCTTTCAATTCAGAGGTCAGCACAGTCACAAAAACATGGGTGGAGCGACACCCGGACTGTCGTAGAGGAGTAGCGTGAGTGGACCATGATGAAATATTGGTGAAACTAATGAGTTTTTGGACGATTAATGCAGTTTTAGGAGCGGCGCTATACATGCCCCGTGTGCTACCATTATATGGATGTCTGCAGCTCGATTTTGGATCTAAATATCTCCCGAAGCACTGTTTGGATCAGGAAAGCCTTCTGGGTGAGTATATTGTTCTTCTTCAGTCTATAAACAATATGAAAGCTGTAGAAACAGAACTTATCCTTTAAACCCTGGTTTGTTGCCAACTCGTCTCTTTTTGTGTCTTACCTACAGTTACTCTGGCCTTAAGCCTTAGCTCCTTTCCAGGGGTGTTTATGCTTTATACTTGGCCTTTTTGGAAAACTGTTTTTTGTATCTTCTTAACTAATCGAACCTTTTGCTCTCTTTTTCCCAGGTCTTCCACGAGCCCTAGCCACTGCCTTCACCTGTATATACACCTTTGTTCACTGCTGCCTGGTTTTTGGAGCCACCAAATAAATCACCTTTAACTGCTTTCTTCTGTCTCTGTTTTTGAGCTTTTGGGTCCACCTTAAAACACTCTGGGTGATTCCGTGACAGCAAATCCACGCGACATTAGTGGAAACAGCCAAAATGGAGCAGCTGAAGGAAGCAATCCAAAATGAAGGATCGTTACTGGGGCAGCATGAGAACATGCTCAGAAGAGTTGCTGGATCTCTGGATAAACTCACTCGCCAAGTCCTCCAAATTAACAGTCACCTTTCCCTGGTTTCTGGAGGGACGCCTTCAGTAAGTCTATCGTCAGTTTAGACACCTTCCTCTCTCTCTCTCTCATGAAGCCTCAAATTCTAAAGAACCTTTTGTCCCTCCTCCTGAGGTTTATTCGGGAGTTTTTGGTTCTTGTTCACATTTTCTTTTTAATTGTGATTTAGTGTTTAAAACACAGCCCTCTAGTTATGCCTCAGATGAAGCTAAAATAGCCGACATGGTTAATTTATGAAGAGTTAGAGCAGCTAAATGGGCTACAGCACTCTAGGAAGGGAGATCCAGTGCACTTTTCTCATTTGCCTTATTCACTACTCAATTATGTCGGGTTTTTGATCATTCCATTCAGAGGCAGGTAGCTGCTAAGAGGCTTCTGGCTCTAAGGCAGGGCCCACATCCAACAGCTGATTATTCAGTGGATCCTCAAATTCTAGCCACACAGTGTGGGTGGGATGAGGAAGCTTTGCAGGCCCTGTTTATTAACGATCTTTCAGATGACCTAAAAGATGAGTTGGCTTCTAGGGATGATCCCCGAGACCCACAGGGCTTATGTCAACTTTGTATCAAATTGGATAGCCGCATGAGAGAGAGGGGTAGGGAGAGGGCTCAAAAGACTCGTCGTTTGGCTCCCTCCTCTGGTCATGAGTTGTCATTTCCTGTTTCAGTCTCTGCTCTTCCTGCTCCATCTGTCCTTGGTCCCTCTGCTGACCAGGAGGAACCCATGCAGTTGGGTAAAACTACACTCAGTCAAAAGGAACGACGACACCTCTGCATGTACTGTGGAGATGAGGATCACTCTCTGCCATAGTGGTCATAGAGGTGAGTCAGACCTCCTCTTCGCTCAGCTCCTCACCCCAATCCAGTTTTTCTGCCCCCCCTAGCTGGTCTCATAATAAGGTTAGTGTCCCTGTCTTCCTAGACTCAGGCGCTGACAAAAACTTCATTGACGAGACTTTTGATAAAACACATCGTCTCCCCCTGACTTCTCTAGCTACTCCCCAAGAGAGTTCATGCATTAGATGGACGCATAATCACTAATGTCACTCACTGCACCCCACCATTGACCATACAGTTATCTTTGTTAATCCATCACCTCACCCCCCTTTATTTTAGGATTGACCCTGGTTTAAGGTTTATAGCCCTCACATCGACTGGTCTAACCTCACCATAGTCAGCTGGAGTGCTCACTGTTATTCCTACTGCTTGCCTTCAGCTACACCCACTTCCTCAGCACTTTGTAAATTGCCATCTCCACCTCCTGACCTAACTCTAGTTCCTCCCATTTACCATGACCTTGCACCAGTATTTGGCAAGGATTTGGCAAGTGAACTCCCCCCTCACTGACCATACCATCAACCTCCTCCCTGGCGCCCCCTTACCTTCCGGCTGACTGTACAATCTCTCATGCCCCGAAAAGCAGGCCATGGAGGACTACATTACTGAGTCCTTGGCCGCAGGTCTCATTCGCCCTTCCTCTTTTCCTGTGTGTGTGCAGGATTCTTTGTTGTTGAAAAGATGGAATCCCCACTAAGACCCTACATCAACTTTAGGGGACCTAATGACATTCCTATCAAGCACAAAACACCCTTACCTATAATAGACCCTTCTTTTGAACCCCTGTGCCATGCAGAAGTAATAAGTCTTCTTGTTTGACTGCTGTTTCTTTATCTGCCAAGCTAAAAGTCTTTGCCCTTTGTCTCCTAGTTCACAATAACATAGTCTTGTTCTAAACAGGGCTTTCTCAACTTTGTAAGTGGCAGAAATTTTATATCGATTTCTCTTTAAAATCTAAATTTTGTTTAAACCCACTGATCTGATTGGAAAGTGGTACTTTTTTCTTTTTTTATTTCTGATATGACCAGCTGCTTGTTTAACCTGAATTATAATCCCATGTGTGAGACAGGAATACTCTAAGAAGCTCTGACGGATTAAGAACTGGACAGCACCAAACTCCTCTCTGAACATCCCTACCTTTCATCTGAGACCCCAGGTTTACAGCTCAAATCTGGGGGGTCTTCCCTGGACCTCTCACTCTGCAGAGACTTGGCACCATCCTCCTCTTCCTCCACCTGAAGACTCATCTTGTGTCCTGCATCAAGTCAGAGAAACAACAGCCAATATGAGCTCAGGACAGTGAAGTAATGAAAGTATTCTGCTTCTTCTTGAACAACAAAAACACCAAAACTTTGCTTAAATATTTTTTACTCCACAATTCTAAGGTAGAAGGTACAGACAAAGACACTCACCCTCCTCTGCCCTCTGGTCTCTCCTTTATGTGGTTGTCTCTCTGTGAAAATAATTCAAACCCTTCACAATTTATTGCTTCATCTCTGTTGTTAGACCAGCTTTCAGTTAAGCTCCACCCCTTTGATTCAAAGCGAATCACATGCCCTGGTGTGTGTGTGTGCTTTAGGTTGTATCTGTCTCTTTGCCTGTGTAACCTATCCAGGGTTAAAGTGTTGTATAAATGAAGAACTTAAAAGTAGAGCTTGTTTTCCAAAATCTCATGTTTGTAACCACATTAGATTTGCTGCTTTATTTTTCAGTTCTGTTTGTCATGATCACAGTTTCTAACAGTGAAATGATTCAGAGTCACATATCATACTTTTAAACACACCCATAGAAAAAATTCCTAACAGCTGCTTCTGCCACATAAAAATGGCACAACAACAAATGCTTGTCACTGAGACTGGTGCACAACATGCAAAACAGGTTTTTTAGTTACCGGGCAGAGTTTGTGCACAAAATCAAACCAAGCAAAGGTTTCATGACATGAGGCAGAAGGGCAGTGTCCAAAAACAGGCAAGGTTCTTAACTATGAAGAACAAAGAACTAGAAAATGGGGGAGACACGAGGCTAAAGACATGAGGTAATGAGGGGTGATGAGAAAAGGGGGGGGAGAAACAATCTGTGACAAGACAAGAACAAGCCCACAGTACCATGCTGTTTTCAGCACAGTACTGTTACTGCTGCTTTAAAGGTTTTAAACTATTTTATTCAGACCTTAGATCGTAAAAATATTGTGTAGGACCTTTTGACTTGTCTTAAGCATTTAATACTGTAGATCACACACTTATAATCCATACACTGTGAGAGATCAACAACTGAAACCAGACTTACACTTGGTTTGTAGATTTTTTTTCATAACAAACAGTGTGTCCAAGTGAGTGGCTCCTCCTCTTTCATTGACATCACCAAAGAAGTACCTCAAGGTTCGGTCCTGGGACCAATTTTATTCGTTATTTATACCAGCAACTTGTATGATAACTTGTGTCAACACCAGTTTATTGCTGCTCATCCTCTCTTACCCAGGCTTTAGAATTTTTATAAACTTTTAAAATATGTTCAAAAACTAAACAGAAAAAGGTGAGGACCCAAAATGCAGATAATCAAGGTTTTATTAAACAGCTAAAACAGTTTCTAAAACCAAAAAACACTCCTTTACAAAAAGTCAAATTAATAAACAAAAAGCTCTCACAAAGCAACAAGTGAACACACGTTCACAAAAGAGGAAAACTCTAGAACAAAACAAAAACTGTAAAAGTAACTAAAAAGTACAACAAACTACAAACACATGGAAACACTAGAAGTACAAGACACTCGGTGTAAAAGAACTAAACAAACAATGGGGGAAGAACCCAAATGTAAATCTTAACAAAATAGGAACAAAGGAAAAACTAACAAAGAAGAATTAAAAACAAACCAACACTAATATTGTACAAAAAAAGAACAAACTCTAAAAAGTGTCAAAGAAAACAGGTTCAAACAGAGGAAGACAAACACTGGAAACTAAACTCAAATTGTAAATCAAAACCACTACAAAATACAACACAAGAAAGAAAACTAAAAAACGGAGGAACACTGGAGGAGCATGAATTACCAACAGGAAGACACTGGAGACAATAGACTTTCTCAGGGAGTGTGACAGGAAAGATGGATGACCCAACACTGAGAACACAGACTAAATACACTGGAGAAACATCGAGCACAGGTGAGACTATCACACAGGTGGAGGGAATCATGATCAGGGAGACATACAGAAGGGAGGGCAGGAGAGCAACACAAGGAACACAGGGATTCCAAAATTACAGAAGAGTATAAGGGCCATGTTACATGGAGAAAATAATTTGGGGGAATTTGAGATTAAAGTCAAAATTTCAAGATTAATGTTAAAATGACCAGAAAAAAATGGAAATGATGGGAATAAAAATGAAGTACAATTTTGTGATAAAAGTTAAAATGTCCAGAAAAAAGTTTAAATGTCAAGAAAAAAGTCAAAATATTGAGAAGAAAAGCTGAAATGTTGAGAATAAATTTGTATGTTGACCTAATTCTCATTGTAGCAGCTCTGGTCCTTACTGAATTGGGCAAATGAGACACCAACATCACCTAGGTTCATGAGGAGTAAACACCTTAATGACCCACAAAAGGAGTTAGTGTTGATTTGAACAGATGACAGTTGTTATCCCTAGGCAGCATCTACAAATATATACAGCAGTGCAGAAAAAAACCCCAAACAAAATAGAGCTCTGTAAAAATAAAATCAAAATAAATAGTCCATGTAGTTGGGCTCTCCAACTCTGACGCTTCTTTTCAAGGGGAATATCAATGTACTCAAGTTCAGTCTTTCACGTCCTGTATCTATGTCAGTTGTATTTGCTACAACCCGAGTAGGTTAACAGTGCGTGAGTATCTTATCAGGAATCAGGGAAAGTGAATCAAGCAAAATCCGACTTCCTCTGGCTGGTCCCACGGTTTCCAAGTAGAGATGGGAATCGAAAACCAATTCCAATTGAGAATCGTTAACAGCTCCATCAAAGAATATCATTTATCTTTTTGCTAATCAATTCTCTAATCAATTCCATTCAATTGACAGGGTCCAGAAGTGTCAGAATTGTGGCTTAATTTTAATTACACCTACTGCACAAGTGAGTGGAAACACCAGCAACTTGCAGAAGCAGTTATCTGTAATGTGATGTATGTTTGGCATTGTTGCCACTGAAAATGAGACCATTTGTCTACATGCAAAAATTTGCTGGGATCGATAAAGGAATCGTTAAAGAATTGGATCGATTAGCCGGATCGTTCACAGCATTGGTATTGATAAATCTTATCAATTCCCATCCCTACTTCCAAGACCACCTCAGACTCACTGGGCAAAGCTCGCCATCACTGTTCATCAGAATTTCTCGTTGTACAACAGAAAAAAAAACAACCTACACAATAAGTGCAGAATTGTAAGTTCTTCTATTTCTAACATGAGACCTCATTAACTTCTTAGTTCCTTTAAGTATTTTATAATGTAAATCCAAAGACCAAGGAAATACTTTGAATAATCATGAAATAAATTGTTTTGCATCATAACTATTGGTGCGTATAACCACAAAATATAAATGAATTACTGGTCATGAATTACATTTTATCAAGGTACAGGGCTCTCGACTAACTTTTTGAGTTGGTTGCAATGGTGCACCTAAAAAATTTTTTAGGGTGCACCGGAACAAAAACTAGGTGCACCCAGATTTTTCAGTGTCACCTTTAACGCCATAGGGTCACCATTTTATCACCATCCATAAATGAAGCAAAGCCTGCGAGCTAGTTCAGGCAGACAACTCGAGCAGCGCTGCTATTCACATGCCACATGTCACATTCACATATCATACGTCACACTCCTTACATCAATCCTCCAATCACACTCTCCACCTCTCAATTTGGCGGTGTATTTAAACCGGGAGTTTACCCATCTCTCCCTCTGCTCGGCAAACATCTATGCTGCCGGACGCTGATTTGCTGCGTGTTCTTTCACCTGCTTTCTCATGCGATCGTCATCATACCTTTTGCTCCGGTGATCCTGATGTCTCGTCGTCTCCGATTCAGTGAGTGAGTCTCAGCCGTCATGGGAGGGCGCTGGGCTTAATCCTGAAACCCCAGATTCAGTCCCTGAAGTTCGCTTTGCGAATGAATCGGACCCGCTCGTCCTCGCAGATCTCCCGCACACCCGCAAACAACCCTCCGGATGATCCGTGCGCCGCCTCTTGGAAGAGCTCTACGCCCGTAACATCACCGCGCCAGCCGGTGTTCTGCCGAGTTGTCCTACCTCCGCGAATCGTCCTACCTTACATTATGAAGCCTTACCCTAACCCTTATCCTAACCCTAACCATCAGTCATGCGCATGCGCAGTGACGCAAAGTAGGACATGTCGATGGGCAGGACAACTCGGCGGAACACCGGCTTCAGCCACGAAGACGTTTTCGATTGTTTGATGATCCAGCAGAACTCCAGATTCCTTCCGGGGGGAAGGTAAGTGCCAGGTAAAGCGCACTGCCATTGTCCCTCCTGAGCTGGAGCCCGGCGCTGCCTCCCAAGCAAAGCAGCCAGATTCCAGCCTCTCCACAGACGCGTCCGCCCAGTCTGCACGAAGTTAAATCAGCACTGAACACCATGGAAAACAAACGCCGCGCCATGTGAGCCACGTGGGTCCCTCTCCCGTCTCCATAGCTACGCCCGACACCTGTGCACACCGCAAAGGACCCTGGGATTTGCAGTTCCAGTCCTACCACGGGTTTTCGGCTCCAGCCTGCTGCTGCCATTCCTGGTTCTCTAAGGAATCAAATCTGCTCGGGTAATCTCATTCCGTAATCTTTAACATTTGACACAATGATTGAATTATGTCTTCTTCAGGGTATGTTAGATCATCTGCTCGTATCATTATTTTAATCATATTTTATCTCTTTTATTCATTCATCTGAGATGTTATGGTTAATCATAGACCTTAGTACATAATTATTTAAAGTAATTTTATGAAACTTTGCTCTTATCTCAACAGGTCATAATATTAATTTGGTGAAGAATATGTTGTGTGGCTCTGAATTTGCATACAAAGATACAGTACGAGGTGTGAAGACTTTTCAGTAGTTCTAAGTCAGACTCAGTAATATTTATTAATCCCCAAGGGGAATTCGGTCAATTTAGTTGCTCTCATGCACACTATAGCAGTGGAAATATCTGATTAAGACATTAGAATAAAGGAGCATTAATTTAACTAAACTAAAACAAAGCAGAATTAAAATAAAGTACAATAGAATAAATACAACCAAAATGAAAAGAGAGGGGTTGTAACATGCAGTTCCTTTAAGCAATATCAACTTCCTTATGAAAGAAATAAGTAACAGTTAAGTAAAGTGAGACTCTGAATGAGATGGAGGTATAATCAGCATTAACAATTAATAATTTTACAGCACAAAGGTAAAGGTAAAGCTAAGGATAGTGATCCAAGAATGTTCAAGTTCCTTACTCTGGCAGAATTTAAAGAGGCCTGTGGTGTTTCGACACCATTGTTAAGTAAATCTGCAACGCAGAGAGGAATTTGTCACCTACTTAGCTATAAGTCAGGTCTTTCCTCCAGTGGTTCTCTTTTAAGGGAATATGGCTTTTAAAGAGCATAATCATCATGCTGCTAAAAGCTGAAGGTTTTACTTGGTTATTATCACAGAAACAAGTTCTGTTTCTCTTTTATAAAAAGAGATTATTGAGTCTAAATTTACCTCTTTTTGATATGCTGATGTTTTATACATGAGTGCCTCTGCTCAGTATTTAAATGTTGGACAGTGTTTATCATGGAGCTCTGAGAATTATCACAAACTGTGGATTTCTGACTCATCACTGAACTTATACTCTAAAGTCAGTTGGACTTCCTTAATTGCACGTAGACGTGGGCACTGGTATGTGTTCATTTACAAAGCATTGTTGATAAAATTGCTTACTATCTGTCCTCCTTATTAATCTTGATGGATGGATTACATAACCTGAGATCATTGAGCTTTATGCAGTTTGTTGTTACCAAAGTCTGAACTGATCTGGGAAAGGGGCTTTTAGCTTCTCTGCACCTTCTGCATGGAATAATCTGCAGACTGAATTTAAGCTGCAGAGCTCGGCATCTCTGAATGTTTTAAATCTGCAATGAAAGCTCTGGAATACAGAGTTCTGAATGTCACAGCTTAACTGATGGCTTTTATTGTTTTTCTCTCTTCCTTGTACTGTTGAGTCTGTGTTTTGCTGCAGATTTGCTGATCTCAATGGGACCAACCTGGTTAAATAAAGTAATAAATATAATAATAATAATAATAATAATAATAATAATAAAAATAAATAAATAAATCTTTGATAAAATAAATAAAAAATAAAATGAAATTAATTAATTTAAAATAAATTACTACATGAATACATAATATATATATATATAAAAAACATATCACTCAATAATAATAATTTATAATAATTAATAATAATTATTATAATAATTATTATTATTAATTATAATAATAATTAATAATAATTATTATTTAATTAAATAAATAAACAATAACCCCTGTCTGAAAATCTTCAGTCAGCCCTGCTAGATCCAGAAATAGAGGACAGGCTCCATCAAAAGAAGGTTCAAAGGCTGCATGGTTGGTCCTTTCTCAAAATCCCCTTCTCTATTTCAGGGTGAGCCCTATGGGGGTCTTGACAAGGAATATTCACTCTAAAATATCTCACATCTCTCAGCTCCTCAGGATACCTCAGTCCGAAGCAAACAGCCTAATTCCACCTGAATCATTCTCTTTATACTACGCTTCTGTAGATAATGCTGAGCAATCATTAATCAGCTGGGGCTGGTGCATGGCTGGGGGAAGCAGACAATACAGATGCCTTCAAGTCATTCCACTCCACTCATCTCGATAGCATCTTTTGGCATTAAGTGGCATTCAGAGTTATTTCTCTGTCAAGTAACCTTTTGCTGTCTTAGTAGCCTTAGCACTTTACATCCTTATGAGGCTCAATGCTGAATTCTGTACATGTGAAAACTACCTTTGCTTTGCTCCGCCAGCCACAGTCCAAAAGACAGAGCAGTTTTAATGAAGGCCGTTGTTCAGATCTGCAGTTTGGTCTTTGCTCTGCAATGAATGGAATAGCATTTCTTTCTTTGACTATGCTGAGTCTTTAGATTCTCTCCAGCTTTATACTGACGCTGCTCCATCTGTTGGTTTTGGTGGTTTCTATAATGAGTGGTTTGTAGATGTCTGGAGAACAAAATACTGACCCTCAAGGATCCTAAATCCACTGCCCTCTGAGAGCTTTACCCAGTAGTGATGCTTTCTCTGAACCAGGTCTCTTTTAATCCTCAGTATGATCTCACCTTTTCTGATTTGAAAATAGAAAGGACATGTATGCCTTATCCTTGAAGCACTCAAATCTGACAGATCTCACCAATGCACTCATGTCAAATTGCACAACTAAAAAATTTTTTTTGTCCTTTCTCTTCTATGACGAATTATCTGCATCATTGTTCCCCTTCTCAACCATCATCCCCTGGTTCATGTACGGTCACAACCTATGACGAGATCCTGGTTCTCTTCAATCTGCAAGTTTTCTGTTGAGCTATGGCCTGCCTCCTGGACACTATTCCCCTCACGTCCTGAGGACTGGTGTAACCATGACAGCATTGCTTCATCTGCCTACCTCCACACTGGAATCCCTGGCGCGCTGGTCCCTTTCTACACATCAACGCTAAGGAGACTTCACAAGAAAGTCATCCTGGCTGCTCAAAACTCATGAGTTCCTGCATCTGATATTTAAAGATTGCATCCAATTGGCATAACTCTGTACTGCATATCAGGTGGTGTGCTTTTCTGCTCATCAACGCTAAGGAGACTTCACAAGAAAGTCATCCAGTCTGCTCAAAGCTCATGAGTTCCTGCATTTAGTATTTAAAAAATCGTATCCACTTGCTACATAACTCTGTATTGCATATCAGGTGGTGTGCTTTTCTGCTCATCAACGCTAATGAGACTTCATGAGAAAGTCATCCTGGCTGCTCAAAGCTCATGAGTTCCTGCATTTAATATTGAAAGATTGCATCCAATTGCTACATAATTCTGTACTGCATATCAGGTGGTGTGCTTTCTGCAACGCTAAGGAGACTTCATGAGAAAGTCATCCTGTCTGCTCAAAGCTCATAAGTTCCTGCATTTAGTATTTAAAATCGTATCCACTTGCTACATAACTTTGTACTGCATATCAGGTGGTGTGCGGGGGTTAAGTATGTACCAATTCATCATGCTTGCATCTGCATTCTCTAGGTAGTATGTTCCCCTCAGTGGGCGCTGGGGGGAATGGCGACACAGCGGCTGGTGCTTGGGCCCACACATAGTAGTTCACTAGGTAGTATATTCCTCTCAGCGGGTGCTGGGGAGAATGGCGACACAGCGGCTGGTGCTTGGGCCCACACATAGTAGTTCACTAGGTAGTATGTTCCCCTCAGCGGGCGCTGGGGGGAATGGCGACACAGCGGCTGGTGCTTGGGCCCACACATAGTAGTTCACTAGGTAGTATATTCCTCTCAGCGGGTGCTGGGGGGAATGGCGACATGGCGGCTGGTGCCTGGGCCCACAGTAGTTCACTAGGTAGCATATTCCTCTCACAGCAGGCGCTGGGGGGAATAGCCACACATAGATCTCATCAGTAGCACCAGGCTCCTATCAGTTATGTTTTGGGGGTGTTCTCATATGTTTTGCTCATCACTTCTCCATGCCTTCATGTAAACATTTCTGCAAAGGAGTGATGAAACTGGAGCCTGGACGCCAAACCTGTAACATGTATATGCAGCTACAATAAAACAATTGAACATGAGTTGACTGACTGAAATGAAGCGAAGCCTGCGAGCTAGTTCAGGCAGACAACTCGAGCAGCGCTGCTATTCACATGCCACATGTCACATTCACATATCATACGTCACACTCCTTGCATCAATCCTCCAATCACACTCTCCACCTCTCAATTTGGCGGTGTATTTAAACCGGGAGTTTACCCATCTCTCCCTCTGCTCGGCAAACGTCTATGCTGCCGGACGCTGATTGCTGCGTGTTCTTTCACCCCCACCTCCACCCCAGCATCCACCTGCAGGCTCCAGGGGTGTTCTCATATGTTTTGCTCATCACTCCTCCATGCCTTCATGTAAACATTTCTGCAAAGGAGTGATGAGACTGGAGCCTGGACGCCAAACCTGTAACATGTATATGCAGCTACAATAAAACAATTGAACGTGAGTTGACTGACTGAACTTTAATATCATGTAAATGCTTTTTAAACAAGAATAAGAAGCTTGTCTTTATTTGAAGCAAAATTATACATTTGGAGAAAAACAGAGCGTTTAAAGTGCTTCACTGAATAAAATGTACACATTCAAGCTAAAACATCAAGCAGAATAAAACATCTCCAAATAAAAATGCTTGAAGTGTTTTACTGAACTGAAATTTAATATTTCAAACACCTCAAATTAAATAAAATATTTCAAAATATTAAGAGCTAATGTGCTATACTGAGCTGAAAATGAAATAAATATCCATATTTTAACAACCAACAACATAACATTTAACTGGATGGACTTACTCTCCAATAAATTTGAACCTAGACTTCACACACTATAGTCAATATTTACAAAACTGAAACTAAAGTTAATAATCAAAAAACAATTCTCAAACAAATTTATGAAAAGGACTTTAAGGGCAGAGCATTAGCAACACAACAGACGAGCATTCAACATGGAGGTTAACTCACCGGAGTCTATAACTCGACAGAATTTATCTTCCTCTGGTTCACAGCTGGTTTTCTGACAAGAGAACAACTTATCAACACTAACTTCAAAGATAATATTGAAATGTGCAAAGGTTATTAATTATTTATGAGGTTTTATACCAGTTAAAGAGACTGTGAGGAGTTTTTGAGTAATTACAAAAAAGTCTCACTTTTAGACGTATGCCTGATCGAAATACACACTTTAAGATGAGTATCGATGAGTTTTATAGCATCTAAATAGGTTATCTATAAATGCTATTCTTTAGCCTTCCGTTCAGGTCAGACAGGGCCGGACTGGCCTGGATACTCAACTTCAGGGAACCAGACAATTAAAACTAGAGCACATTTATATTGTTTTATTTATATTACACGTCTGAGAGCGCCAGGCTGTAAGTAGCGATTTTTAGCCGTCTACAACTACGATAATAACTTTTCCCCGCATTGCTTGTTGTCAAACATCAAAAACTACCGCTACGTAACTAGAAAGAGATACATTACCTCGTGGCTTTGCATCCTGTAAGTTGTTGAAAAAGAACTTGTAAAGCAATGCAGAGTTCCGACAAAGATCCATGCTGCATTTACCACAACAAACAAACACACTTTGGCTACGTTCACACTGCAGCCCTTAATGCCCAATTCCGATTTATTGCTCAAATCCGATTTTTTTGTTTGGCTGTTCAGATTACACCTCTAATGTGGCCTGACTGCAGACTGTGATGTGAACAGCTCAGGCTTCAGAAGTGACGCGCATGCTCAGTTTAACATGAATGGCATTACGCACAGCACGGAGTGATGAGGGGCAACAAACACAGAGCAAAACTGTGCTTCACAATGCTGGGAAAGTTTGTTTCCATAACACAGAACCTGATGTTGCAACAGCTCACCGTGAGTGAGCTCTTATTAAAGTAATTATGAATATTTTCATTTCTTTAAAGCCTAAAGGCAGACGCTCTCTCTTGCCGACCCTGCCGATCGCTGCTGGAGAGCCAAACGTCTCACAGCCATAGCGCGCTGAACAGGTGAACAAAGAGGCAAAAACTTAGTTTTGTCATCTGTTCTGATGTTTCTTAGTTTGACTGAGAGCAGATCAGACAGCAACAGACTGTTTTGTGACTGACGCTGTCTCGTAGAAACATACAGCAGCGCGCAAATGCGCACGGATGGGATGGATTAGATCATTGGTGTCTCCGCGTCCTGTATACTGTAATTTCTGTCTGATGAATCCATTCAGAAAGTCAGAGCAGTGTTAATAACCTAAGTTTATCAGATATCATAATACAAATGTATGAATCGTCTGCTGTGCGTGTGTGGAGACGTCAGTCGATCGGCCCAGCGCTATCTCACTTTCTGTCATCATTTCCCCCTTAATGCATTATTTAATCAAGCTTGTAGCTGGAAAAATGACTAGAACTCTTTATTTTAGGGAAAAATGCACAAACTTTTTAATAATCATGTCTATATTAACCTCTGATTATGTTCTGTTCATGAAGTGAGTTTGAAAACATTTGTCCTGAGGTGAACTGTTGGTCTGGAATGACGTCAAAGTCGCATTAAATGCGACCTGGCTGTTCAGACTGCGGTCGCATTCAAGAAAATCGGATATGTATCCGATTTAGTACCACATTTGAAAGTGGCCTGAATCTGATTTGAAAAGGTCAGATTCAATGCGACTTGTGCTGTTCACACTGGTTACGCTGGCGATAAATTCTCCTCATAGCACCTTTAAGTTCATCACTGAAGGCGAAACATCTGCAGCGCGAAGATACAGGAAGTGACATCACATTAACATAGAGGCTGCAGGTATTACTTTCTTAAATGCATTTATGCTTTGTTTAGAGCGACATCTAGTGGGGAATAGACAGAACTTCCTGTTTAGATGGCATATGTGGGTGTAGTAGCCCTATATTTTCTATGGGTTATATCATCTTTCGACTTTTGTTCACAAGATTGTAACTGTAATTTAATCATTTTGACTTTAATCACAAAATTGTATTTCAACTTTTTTGTTATTTCAACTTTTCTCTCATCATTTGGACTTTAACATCAAAATTTTGCTGTTATTCTCATCATTTCAGCTTAAATCTGCTTAAAATGATTTTTTCCTTCTGTAATGGCTCTGATGCTCTTCCATACAAAATAAAACAGGAAACATGAGAGAAAAGGGAAACAAGACACAAAAACAATAACTTAAGATCAAAAACAGGACCATGAGAGAAAGAAAAAGGAAACACAAGAGGTCTAACCAAGGAACATAATACAAAATAAAACTGAACTACAAGTACCATGACACAGACAACTTTTAATACAGTTCAGGTTCACCTACAATCACTTGTATTGTTCTAAAATGCGGAGAAAATTAAAATCATGTTTTGTTCACACAAGTATGAAATAACAGAGCCGGTCAGGACCATTACAACGATCAGTGGCAAACAGACAAAGCTGGTCACCAGTTATAAGGACCTCGGCTTTCTGCAAGACCACAAGCTCTCATTTAGACTCACGTTGCCAACCTGGTCCATAAACTGAAGGTGAAACTTGGATTTTATTATCAGAATAAATCCTGTGTTTCCGTCAGAGCTCGGAAATATCTTTTCTTTGCAACATTTCTGTCATTGATTTATTATGGGGATGTCTTGACCATGGGTGTCTCCACCAAATCTTTCTATAGAGCTGTGAGCTCTATATCAAAGCTGAGTGGCCCTCCCTGAGCTCCTGGGGTAAACCCACAGGATGATGTCAATTTATAAATCTCTCCTTGGCTCGGTTCCATCCTACCTGTGTTCTCTTCTGCAGAGTTTGAAGAGTACCTACACCTTACACTCTTGTGCAATTTACCACTTAATTGTGCCCTGAGTCCAAACTGAACTGGGGAAACAGGCTTTTTGATTATGCTGCCCTCACAACCCAGAACATTATACAGACTGAAATGAAAATGTCAGGACTGGTTTCATTTGAAGCTTTTCGTCCGTTTTTTCTCACTAGGCAGTGAGGATCCTATGAGCAATGCCTGCGAATTTGAACTGTTAATGTCCCTCAAACTGTTCACTTTTACTGTGAATTTGTTGAATTATTTACCATGTTTATTGTTTTTTTTTATTTATTGCCTTAAACTTTATCTTTATTTTGTATTTACTACATGTGCTGATGACCTCTTAGCCAGTTTACCCTTGTAAATGAGATCATGATCTCAGGGGGAAATTATCTGTGTAAATAAAACCTAAAAAACAGAACAAACAGAAATAAGAATTAGTGAATTTAAAATAAATCAGAAAGAACAACACAAAAGGTGACAAAAGTGAGCCTGACGGACATGACAGCTTCCTGCTTAAACCCTACGTAACCACCGCAGATGTGCTTGTAAGTAGGTCAGCAAAAAAACAGAGTCTCTTTTTATGAGTTCAAGAAGACAAAAAGATAATTGTAGAACATAACACAGTGGAAAAAACGTAACAAGCACACAGGACCATGAGTTTCTGAATAGTTTATCTGACGACTGTAGGCAGAGGCAGGCGAACACTAGTTACTGACCCCCAAGCTAGTTAGTTGTGGTGAGCTTTGTCCATGTCTTACAGCTTGTCATGGACTCAGGAGTGAGGCAAGACATGAGAAAAAGATCGTTGACATATCCATTTAAAAAATTTGCTGGTCTACATGAAAAGACAAAAAACACAAACATTTTATTTTAAATGCTGTTTATTACCTTGTTACTTTGTCCATGACCTGCCCCTTTTCTTGCAATTTCTATGTTAAATCAGTATCATTTTCTTATTTATTCCAACCCCATGTCCCACTGGTGTTATGGTTTAACTTTCTGCTGTGTTTACTGGTGATTGAATAAATACTCCTTTGTTTATATTCAATTCCAGACATACCTGTTGATTTTGATCAGATTCTGTTATTAAAAAGTTTTGTGGGCACTCTTGTTGGTTTCAACAACCACAGTAACCGCAGAGCAAGTGCCCATGAGTCACCAGTCAACAGGGTGACTTGGGAAACAGAAACACCAGATCAGGTCCAAATATCAGCAGCGTTTGTATCATCTGGGTGTTTTAAAGCAGTATTGCAGAAAAGAAGGGACAGAAAGTCTGTTATAAACAGCTGAGAGTTCAAACCTTAAAATAGTCCCTCTCGCGATACGACTGCAGCGTTCATTGTGATCACTTCACTTGTCGCTGATCATCAAAGTTGAAAAAAGTTGATCTTCTCAGGAGGCAACAGCCAATCAGTGGTGTGTGTGTGTGTGATCAACAAGTTTTATTCCGTACTACAGAGTAACAATCTATGTCAGTGTGGGAAACATCAGTCAATGAGGACATTAGCTCCGTCTTGACGGACCGCAGAAAAGTCACAGATGATGCTGCCGCAGGGCATCAGCAGCAGTGTGTTGTGTTCATTAAGTGAGTGAAAAAAGATATGTGATGGATGTGACGTCACAGAGCCACGGCGATGGCTGCCAGTGACCAAAATGAGGTATTTACGGAATACAAAAAAAGGAGTGCTAAATTATGGTCGCAGA
Source organism: Scarus forsteni (assembly GCA_036419115.1). Taxonomy (NCBI): domain Eukaryota; kingdom Metazoa; phylum Chordata; class Actinopteri; order Labriformes; family Labridae; genus Scarus; species Scarus forsteni. The sequence continues at coordinate 218,651 of JAZDUH010000086.1, forward strand.
GTTGCATTCGGTGTGAATGAAGCTTTAGACAGAGTGAAAGTGGAGGTGGATCAGGGGTCCTCAGTCTGTTGACCTGAAAGGATTTTTAACATGATAGTGGACATACTTTAGCAGTCATCAACGTGAATATATGAACCTGAGATAAAATGTCCTCTTTAATACGTTCATACATATTTTTAGTTCCCATTCAGGGATGAACCAGCTGTGAAACAACATCATGCCATCCCATCATTGTTTCTTCTTCTTCATCTTCTGAGGTTTAGCCCTCTCCAGACAAATGGATCCACCTCGGAGAGAGCTGCCATCAGAATGGAGCAGGCTCTGTCCCCTTTTCGTAGGACTGTGTCGATCAAATCTCGTGCTTTGTCGTCCCTGCCTTTGGATTTGATCGACTGCATCTCCTCATCATTTATAACTTTGAGATCCAGGAGCCTATCCAGGAGCTGGTTCAGGTTTTCATCACTTACTCTCTTGATGAACTCAATCCTGATGGTGAGCAGTGTCTTTGTTGTCACTGCAGGGGCCCTGTCAAATGAAGGGGTCCTGTCAAATGAAGGGTTTCTGTCTTGTCCACCAACAACAGTTTGCAGATTTTGTTCCCTTGAACCTGGAAATAAACCAACAAATAATACCTTTGTCCAGTATTTGGTCTGTATGACAGCACAAAGTTTAGAGCTTAACAAATGACATTATGAACCCAAATTTCATAAAAAGTTGGGATGTTGGGAAACTGTTAATATCAACACATTGATTTCCAAATCAAATTACAACATAAGTCCAAATAAATATAGCACAAAAACAATGTATTTAGCGTTCCAACTAATCAACTTCATCCTTTTTAAAATATTATTTCTGGATTTTAAGCCTGCAGCACATCCAAAAGAAGTTGGGACAGCAGAGTGCTCAGGCCTGTGAATTATTACGTTTTCTTCCAGAAAGTCTAGAGGGGGAGCTGTTTAAGTAAATGAGGTGAAATTCTTTTAAAATCAGGCACGATGTTCAGCAGGGATAGCCAACTTGGTTACCATTATATATTTAAGCTTAAATTTGAGAAGTACAACTTCATCTAGTGAGTTAAACAGAATTCTGGCCTGGTTGGGTATTTTTATGACAAAGGTTTAAGAGTATTTATTGGTTCCAAACGTTTACTTAAGGTACTCTAGTTCTCCACCACAGCGAATAGAACATCCTAAACGAAAACAAAAGCACTTTTTACCTGACAGAACTATGTCCCGTTTCCAGACTTCTCTCCTGTCCTGGTCCTGGACTATCAAAGTCACTTCCTCTGAGTTTGGAGTGAGGAAAACTTCAAATGTTGGATGAAAGTTTGGTCCATACTCAGCAGAAAATTGTTCAAGCTGGAGACAGAATTAAAATAATAATTTATTACAGCTCTGCCCCTGTTGTGAGAAAGCTGGCATGAATCCAAGGCTATGTGTTGAAAACGTTGGTTGATTGTCTCATATTTACAGCATTTGTATTCCTCACATCCTCTCTGCTGTGGTACTACTTTGTCAAGGGTGGGAGGAAATGATGGCCACTGTTGTGCGTGTGAATTCATAAATATTGTGTGGATGGTCATTTTTTGAAGTCATGAACAACACAAGACCAAAGTTCACTCCAGAGGCAGCAGAGGATTACTCTTTTTTCCAGACACAGCAGGAGTTCAGGGCTCCCCCTCCTGAGTTAAAATGACTCAAAGACTGTGTGTGAAGGCTCTATGTAAGCTGCTGTGGATTCTGCCTACATTGTGTAACTGGTGTGTAACCTTGCATTGACTGGTTTTATGTTTGAAAAGTATAATTCTGATAAATCCAGTCATGGCCACTGGAGGTGATATGATTGTCTCACCCCTGGTTGAATTTTGAAGTCCTGAGGATCACAGTGGAGGCTGTAATATTGATCACAGTTGAGATGACATTGAGCGGAGGTTGGGATGTACATAGCACTCCTTTTTTTGGAAACAATCTGCAGGAAAATAAGTAAAACAAGGATTGCCCATTGGAGTTGTAATGAGAGGATCAAGGTACCAGACAAAGTGGCCACTGTAAAAATATTTGGTTTGCATTGAAAAAAAAAAAGGAGTGAGCATTCACCATCTTTTTCATTAAAACGTCATCACAGGGTGTTTAAGAGAACATGGGACTCATAGTCTTACCTTATCCACATCAACATTTTGTGGCAGCAGAAGAACATCGAGCACTTGATGTTTTTTGTTTGGAGGCCTGAGGAACAGCAGGACTTGGCCTTTTATCGTCCTGGAAACCTCCACAAACCTTCTCACAAAATCCCAGACCAGGCCGAAAGCAGAAAGATGAGAAACTTCCACGACCACATGAGTGTGAGTGACCTCCAGTGGAGTCAAGAAGCTTATTCCATCATTGGTGATGCGGACCACAGACAACAGGTCATCAAGAAGCAGAGCTGAGGAAGCAGAGAGTGGTGCAACTCTAGATTTATTGGATTAATGTTTCAACTGAGAGTCATAAATTCACTAACTTCATCAGTTTTGGAGAATGTTAAAGATCTGCAGGTCTCCTCTGACCCTGGTCTTCATATTTCCTGAGTATCATTGTGCAAAGAGGAGGACATATCAAAGAGGGATTCTGTCCTCCATAAATCAAACCATTTCTCCTTATTTTCAGGTCCTGCAGAGACGTACGCTCCTTTGTCTCCCTAATTTGTTCATGAGCCTCTTGCTTCCTGTTTGGTGTCCCTGAGTCTGCCTGAGTCGAGGGGAGTCTGTTGGTTTTTGACAGCAGTCACGTCATTGAACAGCTCAAGACTAAAGTCTTCCTGTAATGTTTCATCAAACATGTTTGATTCTGTGGGTAAGTCTGTAGATTCACTCCATCAATCAGAAGGTCAAGGGTTTGAGTCCAGTTCTGTCACATTGACCCCTTTGTTGAGTTACTGGTGCACAGAATTGGGGAAACGAGTGATCGACTAACAGAGGAGTGATATTGGAGAGTGGTGAGCAGGAACACCCTGAGTGAGTGTTTATGTAGGGATCGATCATGTCACCCATGCCTTTCTCCAGCATGTACTCTTAAGGTTGTTACGGCCTCGCAAAATAAATGTGAATGTCTGGAGGTGTAAATGTGATGGAGCCTCATCACAACAGTTCTGTCTAACAGCACCATGAATTTGAGACTGAAAAACATGTTTTTAATCCCAAAACTAACATTACATGCTCACAACACAATTTCAGAGCTAAAATAATAAGTTCTCTCTGATCAAACATTACAGTCTCTCTTTTGTCTCTGATCTGAAGCATCGATCAGATGTTCAAACCATAGTTTATTATTTTCATATTTCATATCTGTAACACTGCATTGTCTGTACCTTCCTCTGATTCACAGTGTGGGAGCTGCAGCTGACACAATGCCCCCTCTGAACACTGGATGTCAAACAGCGGCCCAGCAGCCTCCTTGCCAGCTGATTGGAGGAGGTTCTCATCCCATTGGATGGTCCTGTACTGAAGCTCCGCCTCCCTTTTTGTGACAAACACCAGTCCAGTCACAGCACACTGAAACACACCTTGACCAGAACACCTGAAACTAAAAACACCAACAGGCTGCATCAACTTTAGCAAAACAGATTATTGTTTTGAAACTGATGAAACTTCATTGATTTTTCCATCTGTATTTGACACAGGGGCTGGAAATACTGTACCACATATCCTTTAACTTGATCAATAGGGACAGCTGTCTAATGTCTATAATGTCTATCCTCACTGAAATGCAATGAGTGTTTGGTATCACATTAAGGAGGATGTTTTTCAGGGTTCTGGAGTTAACTAACTCACATCTGCTGCTTCATTTGTGATGTTTAACAAACACAGTTTCATAAAGAATGAGAAAATACAGTATCTCTTAAAAGTCAAAAAGGTTCAAGTTTGATATAATCATTTAAAATCAGGTTGATGAATCATAAATTAAGCTGTTGAAGTGTTTTTAATATGTCAGAAGATTACCTGTATATAGAGCCAGTCTGCTCAGGTGAGAAGGATGACGAAGCCTGTAGAAAAAGGTCAAAGTTCACCATTTTAAGGGACATACCAACTCCCCTGGGAATATATTAAGTGGTAAAATACTGAATTCAAACTTCTTTGCTCAAATTACACACATCTTGTTGGAGGACTTTGCTCCAAAATAATTATCCATCCATCCATTATCTACAACGCTTATCCCACTCAGAGTCACAGGAGGCTGGAGCCTATTCCAGCTGACATTAGGATGAAAAACAGGGTACATCCTGAGCAGGACACCAGCCAATTACAGGGCCAAACAGAGAGACAGACAACCATTTACACTCACACTTATACCTAAGGGCAAATTTAGAGACACCAATAATCACAACAAACGTGTTTTTGGTCTGTAGGATGAAGTCAGTGTGTCCAGAGAGAGGCCACACGTGCACGGGGAGAACATACAATCTACACAGAAAGGCCCTGAGCAACACGGGGTTTGAACCAGCAACCTTCTAACTGTGAGACACATACAATAACATAATAATAATGATGCCACCCTACAGAAAATAGGTGCAGTAAAATATCGTCTGTTTCCTGCTGACTGTCTCAATTCTCACTGGATCATCAGAACACACAACAGCTGATGCAGAGGCTGTTATTGTGTTATAATGAGGGAGATGGAAATGTAGAGTGCAACTTTTGTTTTAATGTGTTTTTATCATCAAGGCTCACGCCTTTCAGGAACTGATCCTTTATCAACTCCCTCCCTCCATGGTAACCTCATTATTAGATCAACTTTTAACAACTTTTCACAATTTAATCCCTTTGAAAACAAAACTTCAGAATGGTGTTTAACAATACTGTATGTTCATAGTGATTTTGTCTGACATCAGTTTTCATGTCAAAAATGCTTTTATCATTCCCACTATATTTTGATAAATAACAACAATGAAAGAAATCTTAATCTTACACCACAAAGGTGCATTCTCTTCCTCACCTTTTTATCATCAACAGTGGGATGAAGCTTTTCTGTCCCCTCCTCTTTATCAGTGAAGTCGTCTGATGAGGAAAAGTGTTTAGACTTCGGGGCTGTAACAAAAACGAAAGAAAAAGCTGAACTGAGAACATTTGCTCATCCTCGAATGTGACATACACAGTATGAAGGATTGATTTAGGAATGCAGAAATTTCAATAATACTCAACATTTTGTTTGTTCATCTGCCCTGATCCACCGTCCATCGATCCTGCAAGAATCAACAAAACCCCAAAAGTCATGGACCTGATTTATAATAAACAGTTTTGATCATTTTCTAGTTGCATACCCTTTTTTATTTCTTGTGCATACCCTTAGTTAGCAGAACAAACATAAGATAACAAGGCCTGTCTTAAATCCTTCACTGACCTCACACTCTCCAGTCTGGACCGTGAACTCTGTACAAGTTCATGCAGCTTCCCTCCTGAATCCTGGAGCTTGTTTCCACTCAGGTCCAGCTCTCTCAGATGGGAGTGTTCAGATAACAGAGCTGAGGCCAGAATAGCACAGCTGATCTCTGACAAACTGCACGACCACAAGCTGAAAAAGGAAATTACTTCACTCATTTTGTGCCCCAACAATTTAATTGTTGAATTACTGTTAAATTGAGCAAAGCAAAACTTTCTAACGAAGGCTTGATTAAAACTCCATGACAGAGAAATTTGTGCAGGGAACGATTTCAAAGAGAAAGTTGCTTTGCAAATTATTCTTCAGTAATGTTAGCTGATCAACAAAAATATTAAAGAACACAACACATTAGCAAGAGTTTGAAGATGAACTGGGCCAACAGATCAGGCATCATACTTCCCTCAGAGACTGTGTTGACTAAAAACACATCAGAAGTCTCATTGGTTTGACTGAATTCTACAGAAAGAACTCTTAGAGCGTTTTACCTTTTCATGACAAAAAAGTCCCCCTAAACCCATTACCCCCCTCCCAACATTTCTCTTTGTTTTGAACAAATTATACACTTAAAATAGGAACGCATTACAGTTTACTGACCTCAGAGTTTCCAGTCTGCAGTTTGGACTCTCCAGAAAATCACACAGAGACTTCACTCCTGAATCCTGCAGATCGTTGTAGCTCAGCTCCAGCTCTCTGAGATGAGAGGGGTTTGACTTCAGGGCTGAGGCCAGAGAAGAACAGCTGATCTCTGACAGACTGCACCAACTCAATCTGGATGAAGAATTAATGACAAGGTAAGGGTTAAACGTCAAATTGATGACTCACATTTCTCTTGTGCTTCACAACACATAACAAAACAACAAAAACAATAATCACAACAATAAATGGCATGTTACTTTTTTAAAGAGAAATCTTCATGGAGTGTGTTCTAATTTAATCAACTATACATTTCACAGTGACAATTTTTCTCATTAGTCTCTTTATTTACTTATTCAACATTCATTTGTTTGGAGGTGGAGCATCCTATTGTCTTTATACAGAAGTGAAGGGAGAGGCTACTGTTATTTATGACTCTGTTATCACTTAGCAGTCTGTCTAACCTTGATATTTTTAACCAAACAGACAAAGTCAGGCTTTTTTATTTTTTATGTTGATCATCTTCAGATTTATTAAGATGAAAACAGAAACAGCTACATTAGAAATACATTTAATTTTGGCTTTAAGGAGTTCTTGTTGGCTGAAACATGAGTTTCATCACTCTTTCTACAGTAAATGTCTCATTTGTGTGTAAAGTTGGACAAATAGTCTGTGTAACTTCTGACTTGAGTTTATATTGGTAGTAGAGTGAGGATCAGATCCGGGGCACACCAAGGACAAATGATCAACCACATTTTCAGAACAGCTGCCAATATTTACAAGCAAATTCTCAGAAATAGAGGCATAAAGTTGCTTATAATATGTGGACCTGGCAACTCTGGCACCCAGTTCTCTTGTATATCTGTTTGTGGCACAGCTCCTGTCCTGTGCCTGCTGAGTGAGGCAGGTCAGATAACAGATGTTAGATATCAGTGCTTAATACACGTCACTGTTGGTAACTCCAACAGTGTCTAATATAGTAATTAATTAGATTACCAGCTACTGGAAAATAATAACTTTGTTAGTAACACCTTTATTTGTAATGTTGTTAAGCCCAACATTAAGAAGCACAGTAACATGCTGTACATTTATTTAGCCTTGACATCACAGAGTATCGTAGATGATTTTGTATCTATGTAAAAATTTTTGCAAATGGTTTGCCACCTCAAATGGAAATAAGCTGTCAGTTTCAGTCCAGCCTTGAATTTGAAAATGATTTCACACAGAAATGAGTGATGTTCAGTTTGTTATAAATATCAACTTTTCTCATTTTTTTCTGAAACAGGAAAAACTGACATAGGACCCAATTAATACTGTTCAGCAGTTAAAATAAAAAAAACAGGGTAGTCAGAATATGAACTATAATTAAATTCTCAAAACCTTTCAGTGGTGACCTGACCTCAGAGTTTCCAGTCTGCAGTTTGGACTCTCCAGAAAATCACACAGAGACTTCACTCCTGAATCCTGCAGCTTGTTGTAGTTCAGCTCCAGCTCTCTGAGATGAGAGGGGTTTGACTTCAGGGCTGAGGCCAGAGAAGAACAGTTGATCTCTGACAGACTGCAGCTCCTCAATCTGGATGAAGAATTAGTGATAAGGTAAGGTTTAGAGTAAGGTTAAATTAATGGCTCACAATTCTCAAGTGCTTAAACACACATAACAAAACAACAAAAACAATAATCACAAAAATAAATGACAATAAAATACAGAAACAGCATAGGGGTAAAAAAACCTGCACCAAGCGGTCAAATGCTGATTTGAATGAATGTGTTTTAAGATGTTTTCTAAAAGCTTCAGTTGAAGTATACAGCATATATTTTACTGTGAAGAGTGTTCTCGACATCTGAGCAACAACTTTGACAGCATGATGGTCTTTAGCCTTTAGTCTGAGCCTTTGGACACCAAGAAGACTTGGTCCTGACCTCAGGGGGTTGAATGGCAGTGCAGAGAGCAAATCAGAGATAAAAAAAAAACAGGAGTCTGTTTGTGCATGGCTTTATGGACCACAATGCATATCAACATTTATGTACATGTCCATAGACACACTGTTATAAACACCTTTGGCTGACATATTTCTATATCTATCACATTAATATAAGAAAGTACATGACGACAATGCTAGCATCATTGCTTTCCTACATTTACCTGGAGATCCTTTCACTACACTGCAGCAGCACTGTAACATGCTGTGCATTGTATTTATTTAGCCTTGAAATCACAGAGTATCTTTGTAAATATTTGTGCAAATGTTTTTGCCACATCAAATGAAAATAAGCTGTCTGTTTCAGTCCAGCCTTGAGTTTGAAGATGATTTCACACAGAAATGAGTGTCTAAAACAGGAAAAAAACTGACAAAGGATCCAATTAATACTTTTCAGCAGTTAAAATAAAAAACAGGGTAGTCAGAATATGAACTATAATTAAATTCTCAAAACCTTTCAGTGGTGACCTGACCTCAGAGTTTCCAGTCTGCAGTTTGGACTCTCCAGAAAATCACACAGAGACTTCACTCCTGAATCCTGCAGCTTGTTTTCGCTCAGCTCCAGCTCTCTGAGATGAGAGGGGTTTGACTTCAGGGCTGAGGCCAGAGAAGAACAGCTGATCTCTGACAGACTGCAGATATTCAATCTGGATGAAGAATTAATGATAAAGTAAGGTTTAGAGTAAGATTAAGTTAATGGCTCTATTTTATCAAGTGCTTAAATTGACATAACAAAACAACAAAAATGATAATGAAAGAAATAAATGACAACTGAAGAAAGAAATAGCATCAGGGTAAAACAAAACTCCAAGGGGTCAAAAGCCGATATGAATAAATGTGTTTTAAGATGTTTTTCTAAAAGCTTCAGTTGAAGTTTGCAGAATATACATAGTTGAGTGATGAATGTACTCGACATCTGAGCAACAACTTTGACTGCATCATGGTATTAAGCCTTTAGTCTGAGCCTTTGGACACCAAGAGGACTTGGTTCTGACCTCAGGGGGTTGACTGGCAGTGCAGAGAGCAAATCAGAGATAAAAAAACAGGAGTCTATTTGTGCATGGATTTATGGACCACAATGCACATCAACATGTATGAACATGTCCATAGACACACTGTTATAAACACCTTTGGCTGACATATTTCTATATCTACACATTAATATAAGAAAGTACATGACAACAATGCATCATTGCTTTCCTACATTTACCTGGAGATCCTTTCACTACACTGCAGCAGCACTGCAACATGCTGTGCATTATATTTATTTAGCCTTGACACAACAGAATGTCATCGTTGATCTTGTATTTATGTAAATACTTGTCCTTTCACTTTGACAAATTACTTTAAAATGGTTTTTAATAGTTACTGCTTACTTTCCCAAAAAATATAGTTTAATTACAAACAGGATTACTTCTCCATAATGTATTTAGTAACCAGGGAAAGTAATAGTTCTGTTACTTGTTGAAAAATCTTTGTCCCCCTGAACAGCCTGGCTCTGTCTCTGTGTCCTTCCATGTTGTTACCTGGCCAGTCAACAGCAGCGCTGCCATTATTAACACTGTTATTTGTGTATTTGGTCACCAGCTTTTAGAGTTACTCTCAACAGAGGCAGACAAACACTTTGCTCTGAGACATAATGTACACTTCACATGTATGTTCTTGTCTCATACATCATTAACCATGAGGTAGTCTTTTGTCCTTCCATCCTGAAAATGTCAGTTTTAACTTACAGTCCACTCCAGACTCACCATTGTTACATCTAGAAGTATTGCCAGATTTTTCAACAGAAATGAGCAACCAGGTTGATAAAAACAAGGTCAAAATAAGTAATCTCCATCTATTTTATTAAAACATGTCATTACATTTTATTTTATGCCACTTTTTTAAAAAAAGAAATCTTCATGGAGTGTGTTTTATTGTTTATCAACAATACTTTTCAATTTCACAGTGAATTTTTTTCTTATTAGTCTCTTAGTTTACTTATTCAACTTTCATTTGTTTGGAAGTGGGCCATCCTATTCTTTATACAGAAGTGAAGGGAGTGTACTTTTTTTTCAAATAGGCATAAAACTTTTTCAAGGATAGACTTTATTTTTATGTCTGCTTCCTTTATTTCTTTGGTTCAAAACATTGAAATAAAGCATGATGACCTTAACAGATCATCATGCTTATGTATGTCAATTGATGGTCTCCAACTTGTTTAAAAGAACCACTAGGTGGCGGTTTGATCTAACTTTGTTGCAAAATCAAGATTTCTGTGAACAGTTTGAAGTGGAACTTGCAGAATTTTTAGAGATTAATCGTCATTCGGTGGATGATGCTAGATATCTTTGGGACTCAATAAAAGGGTTCATAAGGAACTATGCCAGTTCATTTTCTTCTAGACTCAATAAAGCGCAGCTTCAGAGAATTGGTGTTTTAGAAACCTCAATTTCTGGCTTAGAAAGATCTCAACAAATACACTTCTCTGAACAAACAGCAAACTCCTTAACAAAAATAAAAGTAGAACTTAACTTATTACTGATGCAGAGAGCTGAGTTTGTTACACATAAAAATAGAATGAATCACTTCTGTCATGGTAATCGTCCCAGTCGGCTGTTAGCCAATAAATTAAAAACTAATGACCAATTTACAAATATAGCAACCATTGCATCAGATACTGGGTCTATAATATCTGAACCAGATTTGATTAATCAAAGATTCTCTAATTTTTACAAAGAGCTTTATACCTCAGATAACATTTCAACAGCATCAGAGAAGGACAATTATCTTCAGAGATTAAAGTTAACGTCTTTATCAAAAGATGAAGCTTCAATATTAGGGGCTCCTTTATCGCTTGATGAACTCAAACAGTCTTTAGCAATAAAAATAAAATCTACTCAGCATCATATATCCTTATTTGCTGATGATGTTCTTTTATTTTTTTCGGATATTACATACTCTCTTCCAAACATCCTCAATGTATTTGAACAGTTTAGTCATGTCTCCAGCTATAAGATAAATTGGTCTAAGTCCTCCCTGCTACCATTGAACTCCATGAGCAAGGATGAGTATACAGTTTTTAATATCCCGGTAGTATCTCACTTTAAATACTTAGGGGTAAATGTATTTACATCTCTAGAAAAAACAGTTACTAAGAATTATAATAACACCCTTAGCATGATCAAACAAGATCTGGAAAGATGGCAGAAGCTGCCTATATTTCTAGCTGGTAGAATTTCAATAATCAAAATGAATGTGCTACCTAGAATTAATTTCTGTAGCTACATGTTACCTCTACCACCTCCTCCAAGATATTGGGATAAAATACATAGCGCTATTACTAGGTTTTTATGGAGAGGCAGACGGCCCAAAATTAAGTTAGCCAGTTTACAGAGAAAGAAGGAATTAGGAAGCCTATCAGTCCCTAATTTTAAGCTTTATTTCCACGCTCTTACTATTCGTCCTTTGTTAAACTGGTTTAGTGAGAAGTCCTCACCTCCATGGCTTAACAAAGAGAAGAATCTGGTGGCACCTATTTCCTTAAATGATTTTTTGTTTACAGGTCTTTCTGTCAATAAATGTAAATTGCAGTATGGTTCAGTAATAGCCAGTGCAATACAAAATTTCAGGAAAATAGAAAGAATATACAAATGGACATCTAAATGGCATGCAAGTACTCCATTATTCTATAACAGTTTTCTTAAGTCTGGTGGAGAATATTTTATTTCAACACAGTGGTATAAATCAGGTATCCACAGTTTAGGAGATATTATGAATGATGAAGGGTTGAGAACCTTTCAGGATCTGAGAGAAACATTTAAACTGCCCTCAAACTCCTTCTTTTTATATTTGCAATTACGTTCCGCCTTAAGGGCAGCAGGTATATTGATTGACAGGAAACCCATTAATCATCCAGTAATAGAATTATTTAGGAAAATGTTGGAGCTAACTAAAGGACATGTCTCTGCAATCTATAATAGTTTGTTGGAACATATGCAGACCCCTTGAGCAGTAATAAATGTGTGGAATAAAGACTGCCCTGAATCATCGATAGATTGGCAGAGAGTTTGGAGGAATGTTGCTCATTCCTCTCAAAATCTAAATAATAAGTTAATCAATCTCAATTTCCTGCATCGTACTTATTTAACACCAAAGCGACGTTTCATGATTAAGTTATCCCCCTCTCCAAATTGTAATCTATGTGACTTAAGTCAATTAGGGACTTTCTTGCACATTATGTGGGAGTGTCCATCTGTTCAAAACTTCTGGCAACAAATAGTACATTTTCTCTCTGATGCACTCAGCTTACAGATTGACCTCTCTCCAAAATGTATGCTTTTAAATGATGATTCCGGGCAAAACTTTAACCATATGCAAAGGTTTCTGTGGCTATCTTCATGTACAGTAGCTAAAAAGATGTTGGCGGTTAGGTGGCAACCACCGCATTCACTCTCTATACATCAATGGATTTATGCTTTAATAGAGATGTTATCTCTGGAGCTCTCTGTTGCTAAGATAAATGGAGCAGGCCAGTGTGTGCTCATAGCTCGGAAGGAGGCACTTGATGTAGCTCAAGCAATGATTTAACACTTATTAGTTTTTTATTTTTATGTATTAATTTGCAATATCCAGCATGTTGTGAAATTTAGAGAAAGATCTGAGGGATGGGGTTGGTTAGGGTTAGGGGAATATAAAATTTGTAGGTGTTCTGTGTTACTTTTCTTTTATCTTTTGTTGTGTTAGTCATGACTCATGTCTACCAACTGTACACAGTAATGAGGGGAATTTGTCATGTTTGTATTTTCTTGTCTGCAGTGACAGACATGTTGATCTGCACCTGTTTCCCAATTGATTAATAAAAAAAAAAAAAAAAAAAAAAAGAAGTGAAGGGAGGGTCTACTGTTATGTATAACTCTGTTATTATCACTCAACTGTCAGTCTAACCTTAATATCTTTAACCAAACAGACAAAGTCAGGTTTTTATTTAAGTATCATATTGATTCTCTACAGATTGATTAAGGTCAGAACAGAAACAGCTTCATCAGAGATACATTTAGTTCTGGCTATAAGGATTTCCTCTTGATGGAAACATCAGTGTTGTCTTTCTTTTAACATTAAATTTCTCATTTGTGCGTAAAGTGGGCCAAAATAGTCTGTGAAACTTCTAAATCGAGTTTGTGTTGGCAGTGGAATGAGTATCAGATCCCTCCTGGGTTTGGGCTCACACTGAGGACAAATGAACAACTGCATTTTTGGAACATGCCTGAAACGCTACCTGCAACTGCCAAAGTTTACAAGCAATGTTTCAAAAAAAGAAGTAGCTTCTACTATGCAGACCTTGCAACTCTAGCATCCAGTTCTCTTATGTCTTTGTTTGCATTCTGTATCTATGTAAATATTTGTGCAAATGTTTTCCCTTCTAAAATGAAAATAAACTGTCTGTTTCAGTCCAGCCTTGAATTCAAAGATGATTTCACACAGAAATGAATGATGTGCAGTTTCTTATAAATATCAACTTTTCTGAAGTTTTCTGAAACAGACAAAACTGAAAATGGATCCAATTAATACTTTTCAGCAGTTAAAATAAAAAAATAGGGTCAAAACATTCATGTTTTACATTTGATCACATCTCATCTATACGGAGCCCCCTAGGGCAGCCATTCTCAACCTTGGGGTCCCGACCCCAATTGGGGTCGCGAGATGATTTCTGGGGGTCGCAAAATCATTTAGGAAAAATATAAATGCGCAAAATTAATGTGGCGTCCGACCGGACGTTAAAGGACAACAAGTGATTTGTCTGAAACAGGCATTTTATTACTCAAAATCAATTACTGATTTGTATATCCGACATACGTTTCATCGATCGGGTGTTGTTTCAGCATCGCGGACAGTGAATTTTCATTGCGTTCCGGGGGGAGGGGGGTCGCGGACAGTACTGAACGTTAAATTGGGGGTCGCGACTTTGAAAGGTTGAGAACCACCGCCCTAGGGGACATAAGTTTGCATGCTGTTTTTTTTTACCACTTTGTTTTTTGTCCTACCACTTTATTTTTTTTCGCCTCACACTTTATTTTTTCTCCTACAACTTTGTTTTTTTCTCCTAAATTTTTATGTTTTCCCCTAACACTTTGTCTTTATTTGCTTCAACTTTTACTTTTTCTCTTTCGACTTTTTTTTAAGGAACACTTTTGTCTTTTTTGCTGTTGTCTTTGTGTTTTTCTTCCTTAAACTTTTTTTTTTTTTTTTAAAGTCGTACTAGTCGACTTTGAAACTCGTACTACGAGTTTAAAGCCGTAGTACGAGTTTCAAAGTCCTACTACGACTTTGAAACTCGTACTACGAGTTTGACAGACAGCACTGCGGAGCCGGTCCAGCAGGGGGAGTCATACACTGCGGTGGCCCGAGCAATACTGCAGGCAGGGGTATTTGGACTGCTGGGGCCACCGCAGTGTTTGACTCCCCCTGCTGGACCAGCTCCGCAGTGCTGTCTGTCAAACTCGTAGTATGAGTTTCAAAGTCGTAGTACGACTTAAGAAAAAAAAGTTGAAGGAAGAAAAACACAAAGACAACAGCAAAAATGACAAAAGTGTTCCTTAAAAAAAAGTCGAAGGAGAAAAAGTAAAAGTTGAAGGAAATAAAGACAAAGTGTTAGGGGAAAAAATAAAAATTTAGGAGAAAAAATACAAAATTAGGAGGAAAAAATAGAGTGTTAGGATAAAAAAACAAAACTGTAAGAGAAAAAATAAAGTGTGAGGTGAAAAAAAATAAAGTGGTAGGACAAAATACAAAGTTATTAAAAAAAAAAAAAACAACATGCACACTAATGTCCCCTAGGGGGCTCCGTACATCTATGTATAGAACCTGCTTTATCTAAATCTTTGTATTTCCCTGTTCTAAGCCTTATGGTTATTTATTAATATCATTCTGATTGTCTACTCAGCAAGCACTTTCAAATGGATGCTAAATTGATGCAAATACCACCAATGGAAGCTGTCCCTCAGGCCTTTGACCAAAAATGGTGCCACTGTTACCTCCCTTTGGACACGCCCCCTCACTCCCTGTCAGCACATCATTGGTTCATACCACATTATGACTGAATTGACACACCCCTACAGCATTTTGATTGGCTGACCCAGATGTGGCTGCACATGACTGGTCAAATTTTGTAACTGTTTAACTTTTAGATGTTTTTAATTTTTTTTTTCTCCATTTCTGACCGACCCTATTTAAGTGATGTTTGTAATGAATTTTTGACGACCCTGATGAAGGCCACACGCAGTAACACGAGAGTCTAACTGTTTCCTGAACTAAAAGTGTTGCTGGAGCTTTTCTGATCTCTTCAAGTCTTTTTCTCTCCAAGCACCTTGAAAGTTGGTGAAGTTGTGCCAGAACTTCTGACTATTGATTTGGACTGATGTGATTATTTGTGCCAATAAGCCTCTGTACAGTCAAAGGTAATCAGCTGTATGCACCTGTTCCTGTCCAGAGAGTTTAGTTACAGACTGAGGATCATGCTGCAGTTTTTCATTGGAGAATAGAGATAAAAACAAACATAGGCTGACAAAGGTGTTTTATACTTCTGTCATGCATAATACAGCAGAATAATAATTTTGATCTTCACTGAGAAGTCTTCACATTTATACGATTTTATCTGAACAAAGTGTCAACTTTTTAAGGATAGAGATGTTCAAGACTTATTTACGCTCCATAAATTTCAAAACAAGAGAAAAAAACAATTACCAAGACCATTAGTTGTCAGTCATCAAATAGGATTGTGAGTTTGACAAAACAAAGAATATTTATGTGAGCTAAAGCTATTTCACTGACCTCAGAGTTTCTAATCTGCAATTAGGGCTCTCCAGTCCAACACACAGCAGCTTCACTACAGAATCATCCAGGTAGTGGCCAGTCAGATCCAGCTCTCGTAGATGTGAGGGGTTGGACGTCAGAGCTGAGGCCACGATTTCACAGTCACCTCCTCGAAAGTAATAGTAGGATAGTCTGTTGATATGCATATGTGTGGACAAAAAGTTACACTTTCAAATAAATCTGTTAAATTCTTATGTTTTTAAACGTATTCTCAATATCTGCACATGACAAAAAAGTTTATCATTATGTTTGAATATGATACTGTATGTTTATATTTCCCCTTATTTTCAACTCCATCCCATACATTTCCATGGACTTTATGTATAGTTTCAATTTTTTTCCCAAAATTCTACAGCTTAACTTCCTATGGAAATTTTCTGTTAAGTTCCAGGAAATTTTCCACTCCTTTTGAACCCTCATCATAGTCACCTGGTGTTAAGTACATTTTGACTTCCAGGCTGACTTTTGCTTAGACTGTTTTGGATAAATGTAGAAAGAAAACTAAGGAATGAACAACAAAGATCTTCCCCCAGTGAGTGAGCTCTTCAGCTTTGAGAATGTTATTCAAAATAATTTATACAAGAAACGTTTTTGATTGTGAAATCAACTTGCACATGACTGATGTTTAATGATAATCACTTCTGGACTTACACAGCCTTCCTGCAGTTTCTCACAGCAGGAATCAGTCTTCTTCGTCCCTCAACTGATGTTTTGTACTGCCTCAGGTCCAGCTCATCCAGAACTTCTTCTGACATCTGCAGCATGTAGGCCAGAGCAGAGCAGTGGATCTCTGAGAGCTCCTTCTCTGATCTGTTCTCTGACTTCAGAAACTCTTGGATGTCCTGATGTACTGAGAGGTCATTCACCTCCATTAGACAGTGAAAGATGTTGATGCTTCTGTCAGCAGAAATGAACTTAATCTCCATCTTTAGGTTTCTGATAACTTTCTGGATCACCTCTGGACTGTTGTCTGTCTGACCCAGAAGATCTCCTAACAGTCTTTGATTTGACTCTACAGACAGTCCATGAAGGAAGCAAACAAACAGGTCCAGGTGACCTGTTTTACTTTCCAAGGACTTCTTTAATGATCGCTTCAGAAAATCATCCAGAGTCAAATCGGCATTTTTGCATCCCAGAAACGCCTTCAAAACTTTGGTGTTGTTGCTTGTTAGGCAGTTGAACATGTAAACTGCAGCCAGGAACTCCTGAACGCTCAGATGGACAAAGCAGTAGACTGTTTGCTGGAAGATCACAGATTCGGTCTTGAAGATCTCAGTACAAACTCCTGAGTACACAGAGGCCTCTGTGACATCCAGACCACACCACTCCAGGTCTTCTTTGTAAAACATGATGTTTCCATTATCCAAATGTTCAAATGCCAGCCTCCCCAACTTCAAGAGAAGTTCCCTGTCAGATTTAATAAGTTCTTCAGGATGTCCCTCATCATACTTTTGCTTCTTCCTCCTCATCTGAACCATCAGGAAGTGTGAGTACATGTCGGTCAGGGTCTTGGGCAGCTCCCCTCTCTGCTCAGTGCCCATCATGTGCTCCAGGACTGTTGCAGTGATCCAGCAGAAGACCGGGATCAGACACATGATGTGGAGGCTCCTGGATGCTTTGATGTGTGAGATGATTCTGCTGGACACAGCCCCATCAGTGAACCTCTTCCTGAAGTACTCCTCCTTCTGGGCGTCAGTGAAGCCTCGTACTTCTGTCACCCTGTCAATGTATGAAGGAGGGATCTGACTGGCTGCTGCAGGTCGAGAAGTGATCCAGATGAGAGCTGAGGGAAGCAGATTCCCCTTGATGAGGTTTGTTAACAGCACGTTAATCGATGATTTCTGTGTCACATCAGACACAACTTTCTTTTTCCTGAAATCCAGTGACAGTCTGCTTTTATCCAGGCCGTCAAAGATGAACAAAAGTTTACAGACAGCCAGGGTTTCTGCTCTCATCTTTCGTAACGTTGGATAGAAAACATGGACCAGCTTTAGAAGACTGTACTGCCCATGCCTGATCAGGTTCAGCTCCCTGAATGAAATCAGAATCACCAGGCTGATGTCTTGGTTTTCTGAGCCCTCTGCCCACTCCAGAGTGAACTTCTGCACTGAGACCGTCTTCCCAACTCCAGCAACACCATTCGTCAGAACAACTCTGATGGGTTTCTGTTGGTCAGAGAGGGTTTTGAAGATTTCATGGCACTTGATTGAAGTTTCATGTTGGGTCTTCTTCTTGAATTCTTCAAGCTGTCTCACTTCATGTTGGGTGTTCACCCCTCCACTCTGTCCCTCTGTGATATAGAGCTCAGTGTAGATCCTGTTGAGGAGGGTTCTACTTCCTGTTTCTTCACTTCCTTCAGTAACATGTTCACATCTACTCCTCAGACTGACCTTATGATCATCTAACATCTCCCAAAGACCACCTGTCACTTAAAAGGAGAAATGAGTATGAACAAAAAAAGAGACTTTGACAGTTAGATCAATTTTGATACCAAAATATCTCAGAATTTAAATCAGTAAATAATAAAGAGCCCATATTTCACCTTAAAGGGTTAGTTCTGTTTTGTTTTTTAATTGGGGGGTGGCGGGTATCAACCATGGATGAACGGATGGATGGATGGACAGCTCAAGGCCCACGGCACGAGTAAATGTGACCGCCAACAAAGCAAATGACCAACTCTCGTCCAAGGGGAGACAGTCAGGTATAGATTCTTGACAATACATAGCAGTAAACTGTGCCACTTAAAGCCTTATAATGGCCCCACTTCAGGAGGTTTTTTTGTTTTTGTAAATATGTGCAAATAAAATATGTTTGCTTGACTAGACACTGAAGTGAATGTGCTGTTAACAGTTTATCTGTATTAAAGGTGTAGTCAGCGATGTGGGAGAAAACGAGTGGTGGGTTTGTTTATATTCGAATTTAGACCCGCCTCCCGAAAGCTGATTGACGTGCATCGTCATGGAAACGGCCGTAGAAACTGCGTAGCTGACGTAGCTAAGGAAACCCCGACTGGTCAGACAACTCGACTGACAATATTGATAACATCACAACAACAGTACACTCTGGCAGATTAGACAATAAGATGAATGCCTGATGGCTGCCACTGTTATGTGAAGCACCACGAAGCTAATGCTGCTTAGCTTACCTAACCAGCAGACGGACGGCGACATCCGTGTCCGTTTTCAGGTCTTTCAATTCGCGGAGTTCCCTCCACCGTCGGAAAGAAACACCAATGTTGACCCGGGTCTTTGCTCTTTTGGTCATAGCCCTTCTTTTCCACTTTTCACTCCTCTGACCTCTTTCTTTTGGGCTGTTTTCAGCCATTGCTACCGCAACTATTGTATCTTTCTCTTACACTAACTGCGCACGCTACGCAAACTACGACTCCCCCTTCCCCCTCTGTCTGATCTGCGCATGAGTATGATCGCCCCCTGGACGTGGGGGGGTTTACTTTGTTTTGGTAACCCAACCTGCTAATTGGACTGGGGATGAAAAGTTAGCCGCTTGGCTATAATTCAATTCATTTACATGTAAATTTTCATTAATGCATATTTTCCCACTTTAGAAAATAAATAAATCCTGAATCCTAAATCCTGCAGCATCTGACATTTGTCCTAAACTTTTGCTTGCACTGCGGGTGTATAATATTAATTGGACAAGTGTGTGTGTGGACAGAGACTCTGGAGGACTTGATTGGACAACAGTGACATCCAACCTTCGACCAGGAGGTGAATCTGCACTGAGTGTCTTCAGCTCGGGATACAAACATCACGGCCAAAAACTCTTAGACAAAAGAGAAGTTCTGAAACCATGTGACTGAAAACAAACAAGAAAACTCAATGAGGGAACGACAGAGCTGAGGTGCACTTTGAGATGAAAGAGAGACAAAAAGCTAAAAATCAAACCTAAAGAGACTTAGACTTCCTTTATTGTCATTACGCAAATTATACAGCTGTGCACTTGGAATGAAATTTTGTTGCATTGGCTTCCTGGATTGTAACAACACACAGTAATATTGTCAATAAATGAGTGTATAAAAATATGAATGCTATTGGTGCCCGAATAAATAGTATAAAAAAATATACATATGAATACAAGGGCTTATGCTTATGCTTCCGGTTTGAGCACATGCGGAAGATGTCACTGTGAACTGTGCTCCCGGTTACCCCCCTAATTACGTTACTTTAAAATAGTATTTGAAAATGTAAAGAGGTGAAATTGTTTGGAAACATCTTTAATGAAGGTGGCATGAACTTGCGCTCGGGGACAGTCACTCAGGAGGCAATAATTCAAAAGAAAAAGGACGGACGTGGCAAGCACACAACAAAGACAACGGCAAGCATGGAGGAGGATGCCAAAAAAAGTCTTGAAAGCCTGTTGCTGAGTATAAAAGAAGATATCGCTGCGCAAATTAAGGACTTCAGGTCAGAATTTCAACAACGTTCTGCTGAGACAAAAGACGACATATCAAAATTAAGGACCGAAGTAAGAGAGATACAAGCCGCATTGAACAGCACACGAGAGGACGTCTCCGCTGCCGAAGAAAGAATAAATAACATGGAAGAGAGGGAGACGACTAATATTAAAGCGCTGACATATTTACTGCAGCAAGAAAGGCATATGGCTGAAAAATTGGATTATTTGGAGAACAAATCAAGACAGAATAATATAAGGATCCACCAGGTGAAGGAGGAGGCGGAGGGGACTGATATGGTGAATTTCCTAAAGGTGCTCCTATCAGAGAAGTCGGAGATCCCAGCAGCGCAACTAAACATTGTCGCAGCACATCGATCATATCAGAGAAAATCCACACAAAGTCATACAGCACCACGATCAATCATAGTTAAATTTTTAACATGGGACGTTCGCCAAAAAGTGCTCCGTGCTGCATGGGCCAAGAAGATAATTACGCACGAGGGTAGTCGGATTTACTTCGACCAAGACTATTCATCTAAAATACAAAAAGAGAGGAGCCAATATGCTGCGATAAGAAGAGAGCTCCGCAAGAAAGAGCTGCGATCACACTTCATCTACCCTGCAAAGCTAAAAGTTTTCGGCGAAGGAGGTCCTCAGGTGTTCAACTCAGCCGGGGAGGCCGACGCAGCGCTCCGCACCCAAAACATCATCAGCGGGGCTCAACGTCTGTCAGAGATCGAGTACCCAACATCTAGCACCCGGGCCGGACACCCACCAGCACTGTTTGAACAGCAGAGGCGAGAGAGAAGAGAGCATATGACAGCAGCAGATTTACTGAAGGAGCTGAGGGGTTAGCCCAGAGCTTAGCCCCAAAGGTACAGTGACACCCCAGGAGCGCATAACTGCTTGCACACACTCGCACACAATCATACATACACGCACACCTATGAGGTTTGGTTCGATAAAGGATGACATGACAAAGGACTGGGCTTGGAAAAATAAGGCAAAAACTTTTGAGACTGAGGACAACCCCCCCCCCCCCCCCTTTTTTTTTTTTTTTCCTCTTCTTTCTTTCTCCCCCCCCAGGCATGGCATTTACCTGAAGGAAGATAAGAGACACTCACAAAATGTTGGAAAATGGGATAAAGACTCTCTGTTTTTGTGTCTTTAAATTATAACGCAAATGCCCCTGAATAAGGATAGTGAGCAAAATATGGTTTGTTAGTTTAAGTCAACAAGGGGTTACAAAATGATTTAAAAACTTAGGAATATGATTTTAAAAAAAAATGGACTTGTCAAATTAAGGTAAAGACTTTGAGGTTGAGCGCATTCTGAGTTTCTTCATTTTACATACATATATTATTATTATTAATAAAAAATGTTTTCTTTTTAAAGAGGATAAAGGCCTTATACAGATTATGATTACTTATTTATTTATTTATCTCCATTGTTGTGGCTGTTTTTGTTTTAATAAGGAAATTGCCCTAAAGTAAGGGTGGAGAGTCTGAGCAAATCAAACTGTTAGCTCACTTCAAATGGTTTAAAATAAGTTTTTTTTTTTTTTTTTTGTAACATTTTCCAAGGGAGGTGCATGTAATTGAAAATATACAAAGAGAGAATAGGTCAAAAGTTAAAGTCCAAAGGTAATTAATATTTTCTTATCCTTTAACATGTTTTAATTAAAACAAAACTTGGTAAAGAACGCCTCAAGCAGGTAAGGGGTGGGATAGGGGGGTGGGAACTCACAGTGACATTCAATGCAGTGTGTTTTTGGAGAGATTGTTGTTTTTCCTTAATCGGGGCAGGTTTGGATAGAAGCCCCTGATTCCTACTTACGTTTAGGGAATCATTCATTCGGCAGTCTTATAGTGACTGCCATCTGTGGAAGTTACTGATTTATTTGTATGTCTTTTATTAGTTTTTCACTTACTTACACAACTGTCAGATATAATGGTAAATACTGTGTGACCAAAGATCACTTAAACAATGTGGATTATACATTAAATGGTACTGTACTTTATATAAGAACCCCTTTCAATAAATGAAAGCAATAAAGATAGTCTCGTATAATGTGAATGGTATTAATAACCCAGTTAAGCGTAAAAAGCTACTACACCAACTCAAAAAAGAAACAGGTGACGTAATCTTCCTTCAAGAAACGCACCTAGTAAAATTAGAACATGAAAAATTGAAGAAACTAACAAAGGCTCAGGTATATTATTCATCATATAAGTCCTCAAAAAGAGGAGTAGCTATCTTAATAATGCCTCAAATAGCCTTTACGCTGGAAAAGTTGATAACAGAAAAGGAAGGTAGATACGTAATGGTAATTGGAAAGGTTGAGGAGGCTACGGTCTCATTTATGAATGTCTATAATCCTCCTGAAGAAGGCCCAGACCTTATCAAAAAGGTAGTTGAAACGATAGTGTCAGAAAGTAAAGGTATTGCAGTTATGGCGGGTGATTTAAACTTAATCATGGACTCAAATATGGACACACAAAGTAATAGACTTCATAGCTCAGACCAAGCTGCTAAAATAATGAGAGGAGCAGTCAAGGACATAGGGCTGACAGACGTGTGGAGAACCTTTCACCCAAAAGAAAGAGATTACACTTTCTTTTCAAAATCTTATTGTAAATATTCACGTTTAGATTATTTCTTCGTGTTCAAGAATCAAATATCTAGGATTATAGAATGTAAAATAAACCCAATCACTCTGTCTGACCATGCTCTAATAACTATGAAATTAAAACTTGACTTGGAAGTTGGCCGTACTCTTTGGAGACTAAATAACTCCCTGTTGCAAATGGAAGACTTCAAGACTAAAATAAGATCAACTATTAAAAACTATCTAGAAACCAACGATACAGAAGAAGTAGAACCAGTTACACTATGGGAGGGAGCAAAGGCAGTACTTAGAGGGGAAATTATATCCTTTGCCTCACATAAGAAGAGAGAGAGGGAAAAAGGAGTTAGAGAATTAGAACAGTTAATAAGTAAAATGGAATTAGAACACAAGGCTAAAGGAAACTCTGATAGTCTGCAGTCTTTAAAGGAATTAAGGAAGAAACTTGATCGATTACTCACTGAAAAGATTGAGAAATCATTGATATTCACTAAGCAACAGTATTTTGATAGCGGAGCAAAAGCAATGAAAAGCTTGGCTTATAAATTGAAAAACAGCAGATAAAATCAAACATAGTTTCCATTAAAGATCAAACTAGGACTATAAGTGTAAGAGGTAAACAAGAAATAGCAGAAGAATTCGCAAAATATTATAAACAATTGTACAGCCCTGATAACAGCCTCCAATCCCAAGACAAAATTAAAAAATATCTATCTGGAATAAAACTACCACAAATAATGGACAAACAAAATGTAACCTTGACTTCACCCATTAAGTCAGAAGAGATCAGGGCAGCAATAAATAAATTGAAAAAGGGAAAATGTCCAGGAAGCGATGGCTATACAGCCGAATTTTATAAGGAATTTGATAAAGAATTACTGCCAGTCCTAGAAAGAACATTCAATTGGGCATTAGACCACGGTCAGTGGGCAAATACTTGGTGCAACTCCATAATTACAGTTATACATAAAGAAGGTAAAGATCCTACTGACTGCGGGTCTTACAGACCAATAACTTTATTGAACGTGGATCAGAAGTTGTTAAGTGCCATCCTGGCAGATAGACTGACCAAGATCGTCCCACATATTATAGATCCAGATCAAACAGGCTTTATTCCAAATAGACATTTATCTGACAATGTAAGGCGAACCTTGAACATAATAGATTACTCACAGAAAATGAATATCCAAACAATGATTCTTACGTTGGACGCGGAAAAAGCATTCGACAGGGTGTCATGGCCTTTTATATTTGAAGTCTGTATTAAGTTTGGTTTCCACGAAACTTTTGTTAAATGGCTCCAAGCAATGTATAAAACATCAAGAGCACAGGTCAGAGCCAACGGGACCCTGTCAAATTGCTTTGAGCTAAAATGGGGAACGAGACAAGGAGACCCACTTTCCCCTTAATTTTTGCTATCTGTATGGAACCTCTGGCAGCATATATCAGAGCGACTAATGAAATAGAAGGTGTGAAAATAGCAGAATAGCTTTATACGCAGATGATGTGATTTTATATATCACAAATTTAAAAAAATCACTACCATCACTTATGCAAGTCATTAACAACTATAGTGCAACCTCAGGTTATAGGCTAAACATACAGAAGTGTGAAGCAATGGTATTAGGTCCACCTGTTTGTAAAGAATTGAAAAGCGGATATTTATGGAAATGGGATATGGATAGAGGTAAATACTTGGGAACTGTGATACCAAAGAACATGAAGCTGTTATACCACTTGAATTTCCACTGCCTGGAAGAACAAATCAGGCAGGACTTGAATCGGTGGAGAACTCTCCTTTTATCAATGGGTAGAAGAATAGACACAATTAGAATGAATGTACTTCCTCGCTTTGTGTTTTTGTTGCAGACACTACCCCTGTATATAAGTCCAAGTGTTTTTAAAAACTGGGACAAAATGTTAAGCAAATTTGTGTGGGATGATAAAAAACCAAGAGTTAAAATGAAGACTCTGAAAATGGCTAAAGAGAAGGGGGGACTTGCTCTCCCCAATCTAAAGCATTATTACTATGCATCTCAATTACAATCGATACGTACTTGGTTAAATGATAACTCTGAGGTAAGGTGGAGGTCAATAGAGAAATATATGTGTGGTGTTTCAATAAAAACAATACCCTTTTGTACAAAGCACAAACAAAGGTTACAAGCAATTGATGGTACATTTATTAAGAATACTTTGCAGATTTGGGGTCGAATTAAGAGTAACTGTGAAATAAAAAATGATTTAATGGTGCTGAGAGAGATAAAAGAAGATCCAGAATTTTTTCCTAATAAACATGACACAGCCTTTAATATATGGGCACAAAAGGGACTGACTTTTTTTGGACAGTGTCTGGACGAAAATGGAATAATGTCATTTGAATCGTTAAGACAACACTACGATTTACCACACTCCCATTTCTTCCGATACCTCCAAATGAGAAGCTATATACAAAACAGCATAGTAGGAGGGAAGACCAGTGGAGATCTTCATCCACTCGTGCAATTTTTGATAAAGAACTATAATAATGTTAGAATCCCGCATCAAATTTCAGTATTTTATGATATTTTAGAAAATACCCATAAACAAGAAGATACAAGGGCGAAGTTAAAATGGGAAGAAGAACTTAACATACATATATCAGAGGACACCTGGAAGGAAATGAATAGGAATGTACACACAACTACAGCATCTCCTTACTGGAGAGAATACGCATGGAAAATACAGTCACGTTACTTCATTACGCCAGTGCAACAAGCTAAATACAATAATAAAATATTATCTAACTGCTGGAGGGAGTGTGGTGAGCCACACGCCAATCTTAGTCATATCTTTTGGTTTTGCCCATCATTACAATTATTTTGGAAGAATATACAGAAGGAAATTAATACTGTCTTTAACTGTGTTATTTATTCGAATATAGATTTTGTGCTCTTAGGCAAAACTGTGAATAAAATACAAAATGACAATGATAAATATTTGTTAAGGATATTGCGCATAACAGCACTGAAACAGATAACAAGAAACTGGCTGCAGAAAACATGTCCCCTGATAGTTAAATGGAGGGAAACAGTGCAACAAATATACCAGATGGAGGAATTAACTTACAAAATAAGGGGAAACTTGAAACTTTTTGAAAAAAGATGGTCTAAGTGGTCACTTTATTATCATATGGTCGTGGCATAATGAATTGAAACTAAATTGTGATTTTTTATGTTGGGACTGACAGTTAATTGGGGGAGCACTATATGAACTTTACCTGGAGAAATGTCCTGTATTTTTTTTTTTTTTTCTCTTTTTTTCTCTCTGTTTGTTTGTTTGTTTGTATATACTTTGTTTGCCTTGTCATAATGTTCAGAAGGTGTGAAAATTTGAGAAAATATAGTAGTCAGATTTTCATAAATCAAAAATGTTTTTGTATACATTTAATTGTATATGGAGAATCTTAAATATGGTAGTACTTTAAGCTTGGACGCTAAATATTGTTATTTATTTTTCTGAACACATTAAATGTCACTATCACAGGGTGATGCACACATTATATATGTATAAAAATGGTTGTCATCTATACATAGGTCTTTTAAAAAAGGCAATTAAAGTTGTGATATGATGACAATAAAAAGTATTAAAAAAAAGAATACAAGGGCTATGCAAGAAATATCATTTAACACTGTCAGTTAAAATTGACCTATGACTATTGACAAAAATATTTACATGGAATGAAGTGTATTGCACTGTTAGAGATTGAAAAATCAGTCATTATATAAAATAGAAGAAATATTGCACTGCACCAAACAGAGGAGGTAGTGTGAAGTGTCCCATAATAAAAGAGAAATTTTTCACATACAAGGTCCAAAGGTTTTCCATTGTAGGTGTGGGTGGTTATGTGGCATTCAGCAGTCTGATAGCTAGGGGGAAAAAGCTGTTTCTGAGTCTGGCTGTCCTGCAGCGGATGCTGCGTAACCTTCTGCCAGACACCAGCAGGGAGAACAGTCCATGGTGAGGGTGGGAGGAGTCTGAGAAGATCCGATGAGCTCTGGCTAAACAGCGCCTGTGTGAAATGTCCTGTATGGAAGGGACTACCCGCACTACCCACACTTTTAACTGTGTTGCTCATGCCAAGAATGAATAATCCTACCAAGATGTACCTTGTTGTAAAGGTGATTATTCAGAATTTTCACAAAATATAAAATACAACAACAAATGAAGCGAAGCCTGCGAGCTAGCTCAGACAGAGAACTCGAGCTGCGCTGCTATTCACATGTCACATTTCACATGTCATATGTCACATTCCTTACATCAATCCTCCAATCACACTCCCCACCTCTCAATTTGTGGTGTATTTAAACTGGGAGTTTACCCATCTGTCCCTCTGCACGGCAAACGTCTGTGCTACCAGACACTGATTTCCTGCGTGTTCTTTCACCCCCACCTCCACCCCAGCATCCACCTGCAGGCTCCAGGGGTGTTCATATGTTTTGCTCATCACTCCTCCATGCCTTCATGTAAACCTTTCTGCAAGGAGTGATGAGACTGGAGCCTGGACGCCAAACCAATAACATGTATTTGCAGCAACAATAAAACAATTTAACGTGAGTTAACTGACTGAACTGATGTCAAAAGAGGGAGAAATAATCATCTGAAATAACCTTTCAAAACTTTTTTATTAGTGTATTTCATGAGTCAGACAGCAGCTTGCTGGTTTCCTCTCATCAGCTGTTCAGGTCAGAGTGCTGCAGTAGGATCAGTTTGTGGTCACTGAAGAACAAACTCTAACTTTCCTGGATATGGCAAAGATGGGTCACTCCTGTGTTGATCCCAGATGTTCAAACAGGCAAAACAAATGGTCAAAGTGCTGATTTCCATCACTTGATGTGGCAGGGGATGTAACGGTTACTGGTAAAATGGTAAACCGCGGTAAAATTTCCCACGGTAATCATTACCGTGTCCTATATAAACTACTGTTACACTGTTTGATCACCACACTGTGCCCATAACTGACAGTGATGCTGCTATTTGCCTGGAAAAGCCGGGACTACATGTATCTGCAACTGGAGTAAATGAGCAGACTGAGAGAAAGGGGGGTTTCAGTGAGCCATAACTGAGTGAATTATAGGCGGTTTATCAGGATTTTCTGTGTAAAAAATGTATAAAGGTCGTAAATAACAGCATTAGAATAAATCTGGAGTGTGTTTCTGCCGTTCTTTCACTGTTTATTTGCCATGTTTCTCTATATTTTGCCGTAATAGACCATCTTTTTCCGTCATAGTTCGTGTTTATGGATTTAACCAATCGTAATTTGGGAACGTCAAAGAAGGAGATGTCAAGGAGATCAGCCATGGAAAGAGGAGACCAGAGGAGAGTCATGAAGGGGGCTAATTACCTCAGGGACTGTCATTAGTAAAACAAAAATTAAAAAAAAGGCCTGGACCTGGTCTAATATAACGAGCTGTAACATGGACACTAATGCTGCAGGCAAACAAAAATGTGTGAGTGTTTGTAAAATACGTAAAATTTATTTTTACAAAACTTTGAACATGTTCATTTGCAATTGTTTATGAAGAGAATCATGTTTAAGGTACAAATCAGTTTTTTTTCTATTCTTTTAATTACAAACAGTTTAAGCATTTATCACAAAATAATGACAAATACATGCCAGAATTGTTTACTTTAATTTATAATGAAAAAAAGTTCAAACAAGTTTACTTAGAGGACATTTCCTGAAACAATTATTAACAGAAAAGACAAAAGAACTGTTAAAATTATAATATTAAAGGGGTTAAATGATTTCAAGACTCTTTTAAAGTACTTTTTGAACATTTTGGGCACACTGCAACAATACCACGATAATAATGATAACCGTGATATTTTTGGTCACAATAACCGTGATATTAAATTTTCATATTTTTACACCTCTAATGTGGGCCTTTGCCAGCTGTGTCTTGTTGTTTTGAATATGAACATCAGGACATCATTAGTGATCTTTGTTTCCTGTGCAGACTGATGGCCTGAACAGCTGATATGAGCACGTCACTGGCAGAAGGATCGTAGCCCATATGCTTCATCACAAAACAGTTTGAAACACAGGGACTTCATCGAGTGACATGCTGTACAGAACCTTACTGTAGTGTCTAGTCAAGCCAACAGTTTTTTAATGACTGCTAGGTATCATCCAGAGTCCAAACGCAGCTATCTCCCCTCTGGGTCACAGTGTAAAAAATGCTATATTGGCAATTATAGTGCCATGGACATTGAGAAACCAAACTTCAAAAACCTGAACTATCCCTTATATATTCAGTTTTGAAGACTGCTTGAGTATGTTTATGTGGTCTTACTTTGTTCTGTGCTGGTCTGACTGGCTGTCTGTGGTTCATGTCCTGTTCTGAAAGAGGAGATAAACAGTCTGTCCATGCTGTGTCCAAAGCTGGTAGAGACTGGATCCTTCAGGACGTCCTGACACACTGAAGAGTCCTCCTGCTGCTCCTCTGTGGTAACACCTCTCTGCCTCTCACTAAAAGAAACACAGTTTTAATTTGTGGTTAACAAGATGTGAACTTATCGGTCTGAGGATGTTAGTTTTCCAAGTAACACAAACCATCCAACAAACAAAGATCAGGTTGAAAATACCTGGAACTATCATCAGTTCTTGATCAGCTCTCTTAAGCTGAACTTAAACGGCACACACAGTTTGCACTGATCATTCCTTATCTGCTGACGTCTGTTTTCTGATTCATGTTTTAAAGGATAAGTTCGGTTCAGAGGTCAGCACAGTCACAAAAACATGGGTGGAGTGACACAGACTGTAATGGAGGAGTAGTGCAAGCGGACCATGATGAAATAGTGGTGAAACTGATGAGTTTTTGGATGATTAATGCAGTTTTCGGAGTGGTGCTATTCATGCCCCGTGTGCTACCATTATACGGATGTCCGCCGCTCGATTTTGGATCTAAATATCTCCTGAAGCACTGTTTGGATCAGGAAAGCCTTCTGGGTGAGTATATTGTTCTACTTCATTCTATAAACAATGTGAAAGCTGTAGAAACCAAACTTATCCTTTAATTTACTGCAGATGTTTCATGATTAACAGTTGCTGACAGTTGTGTACTCTTTGACTATTCTACTTTTAGAGTATGCTCACGATTACTAACATTCTAAAAACCTAGTTTTCCCAGACTGAGTATCCCTGATTTGGGTTGCCAACCCAAGTCCCGTATTTGCTGGGACGTCACGTATTTGAGCCAAAAGAGGTCCATCCTGGACAGGATGTTGTTTGTCCCGGCCACATGTGTAAAGGGATAATACATATATTTTTTTCTCTGTGTGCGCCATGCATTGTGTGTCTGGCTGCCTGCCTGCATGGCCAGTTGTAAACTACTGGCACTAGGACCGCTCAGTTGACAGGGTAGGCAGGCACAGCTTCAGCCTATGGCTGCAGCGCTTACCTGCTTATGTGCATGTGACTCAGTCCCAGTGTGTGTGTGGATATGTGCGTGCAGTACTGTGTAACGAGTGACTAGCGGCGAGGCAGGCAGTTGTTTGTGAGGAAGTGGAAGTATGCCAATGTTTACCACTCGTGCCGTGTGTGTGTTTGTGTGTGTGTGTTTTCAGTTTAGATATTGCACCTTGTTGTTTTTTTGTTCAGATTATACAGTTGTGATTTTGCACTTTTCTTTAGTTGAAAATAAAAAAAAGAAATGGAGTTAAGTTACCAAATAAATAGGCAACAACCAAAAAACTGATCAAACTGATCATGAGTTATTACAATCTTGCTATTGTAAGTATAATGCAGTAGGCTAATGTGTTTGTATAGTCTGTGATCAGTATAACTGTGCCAAAATGCTGTTATGTATGTGTTTTTAACCCCCCAAAACCCCAGATTTTTTCAGCCGCCCGCGGGAGGTGTCCCTGATTTCAATCTCTGGGTGTTGGCAACCCTACCCCTGATCCACCTTCATTCTATCTCAATCTGAGGCCACATTTACATGGCAGGTCTTTTCAGAAACTGAGGTTTTCCTCTTCCATTCTTCTTTAAATATTTTAGTCCACATGTAAGTTTTCAAAAACATCCTGTGAACATGAAAACACAAGAATACACTGTGAAAGGCTGTTTATTAGCATGTAACAATGTCCATGATATGCAACCTGGTGTCTGCAGGGGTGTTGTAAATATTTCTAACTTTGCGATTCAGTTCAAGACATAGCTAATTGTCTTGAGAAATTATTTTTTTGAGTTGTTTTGTGATAACTACTTTTAACTACAACATTTGCTGTAACCACGGCAACCACAGGCACAGCCATCAGTCAACACGACCACCTGTGACACAATAACATCGGGTTTTCTTCAAAATGTCAGAGTGTTTCAAACCAGCATCATCATGACAGAGTGATAAATAGCATGTGTTAGCATGAAAACAGTACATTCAAACTGAATTTAGCTCGTGTGCTGCAGCACATGAGCTAAATTCAACAGAGATAATGAAGTGTGGTGTGACATCAGCACAAGGAGAGGTCGGCAAACAGAGTGAGGCTTTGGGCCAAAAGACGTTTTTTCCAGTCCACAGGGAGACACCATAAAAAAGGTTTGAAAAACTAGGAGTTGAACTCAACATGCTGTCTACCTGTTTCCAGAAGGAAAAGCTGTTTTTGAATAACCTGCCAAAATGTGGTCATAACCTGAGAGCTCTGTTGGAGTTCCTGCCTCAGTGGACTGTGTTAAAGGAGACATATCATGCTGATGCATGATTAAATACTTACATATAATATAATAAATTTAAAAAAACAAGACCTTACACCCCCTTAATTTTCAAAAAATGAGATATTGTATTTTTTCTGATATCCTAGAACGAGATTTGATGCCTCTGAAAATAGGTCATTGCGAGATGTCCGCGAGATGACGACACGAGGTACCTTTCTTTTTATTGGAGTAATCTGATAAAACACTTCCTCCTCTGTGATGTCCGTCAGCCCCAAACCGTCACCGAGGAACACATCCAGCAGCAGGGGTATAAAGCTCCCTCGCTCACACTCCCTCATTACCAGCTCTGGCCTGTAGGGGGACTCAATACACGGTCGCTGCTTTGAGCCTGCCGGAAAATACAGTAGAAGAAGAAGGACAGGCTGGCTCAGCCCCCGATAGAACGGACCAATCAGAGCACAAAGGGCTGTGACATTGCGAGGTCATCCTTGAGACCAAGCGTTTCAACAAGTGCTTCATAATGGCCTAAAATGAGGATATTGAGAACACTATTGTGGGGCAATGAAGGAAGTAAGTGACTTGTACTGAGGGTAGAAATGCTTTACAGGCATCCTAGTCTGGCATAGTGAAAAGGAGAAACAAGCATGATTTGTCCTCTTTAAAGTTCAGCTTCCAGCACTGATCGTTCTTGAGATCATTCTCTCGCTCTCCTCTCTCTTCACAGCTCTGTTGGAGAGCTGCAGAGCTCACACAGTGTGGGTTTCATTTATGATTTCTTTTCTTTG
Organism: Scarus forsteni; assembly: GCA_036419115.1. Lineage (NCBI taxonomy): Eukaryota > Metazoa > Chordata > Actinopteri > Labriformes > Labridae > Scarus > Scarus forsteni. Next base: position 251,053 of record JAZDUH010000086.1, read on the forward strand.
TTCTTGTTTTTTGTAGGAAGAAAAACATGAAACATGAAATGTCAAGAATCAAGAATGATTATAAAATAAACTCCTGACATTAGCAGATGCTGCAGTGCTGTGTTTTGTTCTCCTGTTTGTCTCAGTTCCTACAGCTGATGCTGCTTTTAACAAAGATATCACAGAGAGTAAGAAGAATAATTCTGCAGACATCCTCTGCAGAAAACAATGTCATGTCTGTACACCACACATAAAACCTTAAAGAACTCACTGACAAATGGATCTACCTGCAACGAATGCCAACAACAGATTTTTGTCTACAATTTAAAAAAAACGGTTGAATCTTTAGTTATCATAACTGCAGAAGAATGTGATAAGACACCAAATTAACACCTCAAGAAAAGATTTTGTGTTACAATTAATGAATCATTTAGTGGAGGAACTAATCACTTTTCATGGCTGTCACATTTCCGGGTTAAGTTCCGTTTTGAGTCTTCATTACATGTCATGTCCTGTCTTTCCTGCTTTATTTTCAAAGCACTCACATTGTCTCTCATTTCAGATTTTGTGTCCTGCTCTCCCCTCTCAGTAACTTCCTGATTGCTCAAAGCTCAGATCATTTCAAACAGCTTTTTCAACATGACAGTGAGTTCACTGAACTCCAGTGGCCTCCACAGTCACCAGATCTCAATCCAATAGAGCACCTTTGGGATGTGGAGAAACAGTAAATTGAATATGACGCTCTGTTTATAGAGCGTCTCTTTAATCCTTTTAAAGGCAGATTGATGTGATTCTGAACTTGTTCATGTGTGTTTATCGTGTTTGTTTTATTTCTGTTTGTCTGTGCGTCTCGGCCAGGACACTTTTGTAAATGAGATTCTTCATCTCATGAGGCTTTCCTGGTTTAACAAAGTTTAAATAATAAATAAGAATGAAGAAGCTCTGAAGGCAGAAGATGGTCCAACCTGGTGCTCACAGGGTGTACCTTATAAAGTGGCCATTGAGTGTATCCAAAGTGTCTCACAGCATCATGCTCACATGAAGCTTCAACATGAATTATAATCCCAAGTGTACAGCAGGAAAACTTTAGGAAGCTCTGACAGAATAAAAACTGGACAGCACCAAATCCCAGTCTGAACCATCTTACCTTTTGTCTGAGACCCCAGGTTTACAGCTTCGATCTGGGGGGTCTTCCCCGGACCACTGACTCTGCAGAGACTTGGCACTGCCCTCCTCTTCCTCCACATGAAGACTCATCTTGTGTCCTGCGTTCAGTCAGAGAAACAACAGCCAATGTGAGCTCAGGACAGGAAGATACTGAGAGGAACGCTCACTCAGAAGGAACAAGGAAGTGACGTTGTTCTGCTGTTCTCGAGTTACAGGAGGTTCAATTTTTTTCCAGCCACCAAAGCTTTAGTTGAATATTTTTTACTCCACAGTTCAGAGACAGAAGGTACAGAAAAAGACACTCACCCTCCTCTGGTCCCTCCTTTGTGTGATTAGCTGTCTTTGTGAACAAAGGTGAAAGCCTTAATGGCTTATTGCTTCTAGCATAGCTTTACCAGCTATGACTCTGTGCTCTGCGGTGTATTCATCTCTTTTCCTGTTTAACTCAGTCAACGTACAAGTGTTGCATAATGGAAGAACTTGAGGTAGAGCTTGTTCTCAAAAATCTCATCTTCATGTCTGTAACCACATTAAATTTGCTGCTTTATTTTTCAGTTGTTTGTCATGATCACAGTTTCTAACAGTGAAATAGTCACAGATCAAACTCTTGAACCATCCACACCCACAGTGAAAGTTTCCCAGAGCTGCTTCAAGCCTAAACCCTTACATGGGTGGGTTTTTTTTTATTGCTGTTCATGTGAGTCTGCACTCACAGAACAGTTTCATCATTTGTAAATCAAAGTTCAGAAAAGTCTTCAAATATTGCAGCCCAGCTCTCCTCAGGAGAAATGCTTCTGCCTCTGCTCTGATCCTATCAGCCATGTTCATACTGAAGCTTGAGGACAGGCACAGCTGATTCACTTCACCCAGAAATACCAAAAACATCCTTTGAGCCAGGCTGTGAACATTTTTCTGATGAAAAATTGGACATTTGATCATTGAGTGTGTGCTGCTTCAGAGGTCAGCCTCTAGTGGACACCTGAGGAAATGCAACTTTATTCAAATTCACACAATAAAGATAAATATGTCAAACATCTCCAGCAGTGCATAGAGAATATTTAAGATTTTTTAAAAATGTTTTTCATCAAACAAAAGCACAGAGAGGAAACATGTAGTCCAGAACATAGACTATATAATCTTTCAACAATTTTTTAAGCATGAGTCCAAAAAGATGAATTTATCAGATATTCTACAATTAAAGACTAAAGATTAATATTTTTTGGATACTTTGATTATTCTTCCATAAATACAAACGGATATTAGACAGATACACTGAAGTCGGCTTATGTTGTAGTGATTTAAATGAAGAATTATCAACTAAACCTTATATGAAATGGGACGTCACAATATTTCCTGAGAAACAATCCATAAAATTGTGTTTTCTTTCTGTAAATCCTATTATGTAGCCACAAAACCGTATTAAGTTTCTGTGTGTGTGCTTGCAGGTGCAGCTGAGTGCTGTTTGATAGTCTAATTGGTCTCCAAGGTCACATGACACAAGAAGACTGAAAAAGTCTATAGAGCTTTACAGATCAACATTTTGCCAAGAAATTATTTAAAATTGGTATTTTAGGGGACTAGATATGAAGATACCTTACTGACAGATTTAAGGTCCATAAACAAAACAATAAATACAAATACAAACAGAAACAAACACAACAGCTTTAACAGAAATGAATACCAAAACAGCACATGTGAGAGTATCAATACTCTGATACTCTATACTGGTACTCCCATCCTGACCTCAAATATTATTTCTTGGTGCCTACCTGTTCAAGGTGACCATCCGTCTGTTCAGTTCAGCTGATGGTCTCACATCATCAGACTTCTTCCTCATCTGCTTGCTCTCTGTCAGCACCAGCTTGATCTGATTGGTCCACACTGAGACCGCGCCCCATCAATGCTCCACCAGCTCCCTGTTATTGGCTGCAGACAAAAGCGCCAGCTGTTGAATCTGGTTATAATTATTCATTTGTATCTGATAAGTCACTCTGAACAGCGTAAGTAAAACTAATAATTTGGTATTTATTGAGGTTTAAAAAAAATGACACCAAGGTTTACATATCAGGTCTAGCTTTTGTAATCTACATGTGACCTACAGTAAATTCTTCGAACTTGTCTAATGGAACAGCTAAAGGGTGTTTAGTGTTGAAAGTAAATCATTTTACCTAAAATAGAGGAATGCTACTATATTGCTGCCATGTCTTACAAATTCTGCTGGGTGAGAAGATCAAATAAATACAAGTAAACTTTTCAAGCACCTCTTCAAAATCTATGGCAAGCTAAACAGGCCAACAAACATACATCTTTATCCTGTTTCTTTGGAAAAAACATTTCTTTGTCCAAAATACAATAACTCATTTGTCAATTTTGGCACTTTTGGCTTGCTATTTGTTTACATGTGATTCACCAAAGAGGGGAAACAGTCAGAGTTGACGACAGTGGACCTCCCTACCTGCAGCAGTGTAGTCTGCAGGGCTGCTCAGCTGTTTGATGACCTCAGGAAGGTCAACATGCTGCAGCCTGAACTTCCTCTCCATGCTGACTCTGGTTGAGTTCAGATTATGGATGAATTTATCCACTGAAGATAAAAAGGACTGAACATCCAGACCTGACGATCCCTCCTGCACTGAGCCCCAAGTCTGCAAACAAAAACAGAATATTTTATCCTACAACAGAGAAGACAAAGGTTAGACCTTCTGCTGCTGTTATCAGCAACATTATTATAGCCATGTAAAGAGTTAGTTGGTTAATTGGGTAATCACCGTTTTTCAAAAAAAAAGGTTGTTCAATGACTTCTTGAGCCCAAGCTCACAGAAAACAGAGTGGACAGACCTGCTGCGATCTGAGGGCTGGTAACATGACGTCAGACAGCAGCTTCTCCAGACTGATCAGGAAGCTGCCATCAGCACAGTCCAGCAGGCCGAAGTTCACCTCCTGCAGACGTGAAGAAAACATTTCTGGCCAGATCCTCAAAGAATGGAATAGTGATGTTATTTGGGCGAAATTAGCTCAGGCAATCCGCCCTGTTTTAGTGCCTTGTCCTCAAAAGAATTTGCTCTAATGATATGCCAGTGTTAACACACCCACAGAGTTTGTCATCTGAGCGCACTTTGCTTCTCTGATTGCAGTAAATCCTGTGGTATGTAGGTGGCTTTGTCCCTGCAAACTTTAAGGAGATTGACGTCTCCTTTATAGCCTTGCAGGGCAGACAGACCTGCCTGATTCTTAAATCCTGCAGGTTTGTCTTGCCAGCCTCCGTTGTCCAACAAATTTGCTTGGTTGAATTCTTAACTGCCCAATCAGGGAAGACAGGCGGGGGCAGCAAAATGCAGAAAGTTGAGAACCAGTGGTTTAGAACCGGATGTTGAGAACCAGAAGTTGAGAACCGACATGCTGATTAGCCTATCGTCCTCATGACTACTTAGTGAAACTTGGCGAAATCTGCCCTCCTCAGAATTTTACTTGTAGGGATTGGCATTGACGAGGTTCATGTCACATATAAGTCTTAAATGAATTATCTGTGTGGTATAATTTAGTGTAAGACGATAGTATAAGGCCATTAGCAGCTAACGGTCATTAACTGTTGTTGGCTGTTAGCGGTTAAGTTAGCAACTAATGGTCGTTAACTGTTGATAGCAGTTAGCTGCTAAGTTCACCACGATGGCCATCGCTATGAACTGTTCTAAATTGTTGTTAGCCATTAGCAACTATATGTTACATTATAGGAGGCAACCCTGCTTGATGTAGATTGGTCTGTGATGAATGTGATGAGCCAAACGATTGTCCAATCACAAGCATTTTTTTTTTACGTTCTGCCCTGAAAACAAATTTAAAGGGCTCCTACACGGATAGACTAGTGTAATATTTCTGTGGCAGATAAATGGAGCTGTCCATCTGGCTTGTCAGGTTATCTCCTTTCCACTGAGCAGCAAAAACAAACAACTGCACAAGAACAATATGCAGTGACACTGAAGGGCATTCAATTTTTAGATATTAATTAAGCCTTTGTTATTGAAACAGCCAAAAAATTCAGGAAATACAGCTAAATTGGCAAATAGTAATCAAGGGGGTCATAGGGTTTTTTTAACAGACTGTATTTCGACAAATTATTCGTCTTTACTTAAAAGTGGTTGAATGGTTGCAGACGAACACGGCAGGCTAAATTACTGTCATCCTTGATGTCATCCAGTGGCGCAAGAATCATGTGGCCTAGGAACTGTTACTGCAAATGATTTCAAAGAGCGTACAGCAGAGATGAAGGACAGTGTTGTCAACCTGTGGTAAGACTACGAATGTTTATACATGCAGAGATTATCACAACCGATGGGAAAAGGACAAGCCTTGAAGAGAAATCGCATTCATATTAAATATTCCAGATGAGATAATAATGTGGCAGAGTGCTGATATCCAGGACAACAGAGCTCACTCTCATGTGAAATTGATATATACATCAGCTATACAAGCTCATTTTACTTGTTAACAGTAATAAGTGAGAGGGAATAATGATTTATTTAATCATTAATTCATTTCAATATTTGTCTGCGTCTCCCCAACCACTTCTTCATCCAGATGCGTCTGGTCCTTTGTTTTCTTTTCTCGCTGCAAATAATGGACACAGCCAGCATACCGCACTAGTCTCCATCTTTCGTGTATTTGTTTACATGGTGAGATGACGTAGGATCACGTTGAGCGTTTCTCTGGTCCGGTAATGTTGATGAAATCTTGTAATGTGCGGCTGTCATGATTGTCAGCTCTTGTGGTGTGTGTGTGCCAAAGATCTGAGAAAAGATAATCTGTCAAGATTCTCTTTACGTGTGTGACACAACCCGATTTCAGAATCATACGATTTTTAAACTCCTGTTGTGTTCGCAAGGCTTTAATCAGCTGATGAAAACTGAGTTAGTCCTCATGAATGTCTTTACTGTGGTTATGTAGGATGTCCATGGCTCCCTCTGATCCTGCATTATAAAGAGATACACTATGGACGTTTGTATCTCCTCTTCTTAATCAAATAAAAATGTCAGACAATACGCCAAGACTTAAACAATCAGTTAATTCTCAAAATACATACATCCAACCAAAATGATAGAAATAGGAAATTACAGTTGGTTTCTACAGGCTTATTTCATCCAGGAAGGAATGCACTTCTAGTATTTAGGCTGTATTGTTTTTCATATTTTTTGATCATAATGACTTTATCAAACATTAAGATCCAGGTTTAATGTTTGATAAAGTCAACAGCCTGAGTACTTCTGATCCATACAGCTTAACCTGCTTTCTCACAGAACTGTAGCTCTGTCAAAAAAGAAGAAGCAGAGCAGGACTGACCTTTTTCCTGAGGGAGCTGCTGAGTGTTCAGAGTCTGAGGACGAGTTTCTGCTGCTGAAGAGACAGTAAGACTGGAGAGAGAGAGAGAATCCAGGAGGTGGATCATGAGTGGCTCTGCAGAGTAAAAGTTTGACTGTTGTCACGATCACCCTGCAGAGTTCAGTAGGTGAGTGTTAGTGTGACGGTGTCTCGGCAACTACAACACAACAGAGCTGCCTCCTTAGTGAGAAAAATAAAGATCACCATGTGATTAATGCATCAAAAAGACTTTTATTTTGTTAAACTCAGAGTATTCCACTGGACATTTGTTTAATGCAAAGATAATATACAAAATAAAAATGCATACCCGACAATACAGAACTGTTTCATGACATCAGAAATATTTTACATCCATTTGAGCAACTTTCAGGACAGTGGTAAAAGTGAGGAGTCATTTTAGCTTTAATATCTTAATGTTTATTTCTACAGCATCAAAAACAGACGATAATGTGCAGATTTCAAAGCATCAACGTCTTTACAGAAAGAGCTAAAAATCATCACTTGGGATCATCTTCAGAAAGAATCAGTGTTTGACTCACAATGAGACAGCTTTGAGCAGGAACTTAACCAGGTCACACCGTGAAGAAGGTCTTTTAGGGCAGAGGGAGAAGTCAAAGCTGGGGGCTTAGAAATGGAAGCATTCATGAGTCTTAATCAGTCACAGGAAATTTTAAAACAGCTTTTCCTCCCAAGCTTTAAAGGTGTAGTGAGCAATCTTCTAATCTAATGCACTATTTGTCAAATTTACCATATTTCTCCTCTCCATCCACAAGATGTCCCCACTGACAGCATGTTGAAAAAAAAGTCTGGTTTCAATACACAGCCTTGGCTCTGAATTTCAGCAAGTAAATACTGTGGCTGGGGCCAAGTTACCAAAACATAGTACACCTCCCCGCATCCAGGGGGCGATCATACTCATGCGCAGATCAGACAAAAGGGGAGGAGGGGTAGTAGGTTGCGTAGTGTCTTGCAGCAGGGGTAGGCAACCTGCGGCTCCGGAGCCGCATGCGGCTCTTTTGCCCCTCGCCAGTGGCTCTCTTGACTCAGAGGTCAGAAGAGCAAAAAACGTAGTCTTTGACTTGCATTGAACTCTAATTAATTGATGTTATTTTTGCATGTTTTAGCACCATCTGCCTTTTTTCTTTTAATGACAATTTCTTGGTTTTTACATCGCTAACTTTGCGTCATGTGTCCACCTCCCATGACCTCTGCGTGACCTGCAGCAGGTCGGAGTGAGAGCAGGACGCTGCTGCATCTTTAGCTGTGAGCTCACATGATGTTCATTTTAAGTTCTGATGGAGATGTTTTGATGAACTCTCAGACTATTAACTGCTGCTGTGAAGGGATTTAAACTTTTTAAACAGAGGCATGTCGGCGATAAAATTTTGGAAAAGAGGAGAGACACGGGGAGACGATAATTCAGCACGACTGACGGCGTTGTTGAAGCGATGGATTTTTACACAAAGATATCAGGTGGATGTTTTTTATGACCATTTTTGCGTTATGATTGCAGTCAGTCAGTCTCTCCCCCTCACATGATCTCTCATTCACTAACTACAGACTCAGGTGTGTGAGTAACTGTGTTATATGTATATCTGACAATTTTTTAATGACACATCAAAATTGGCATTAAACTAAACATTGAGTAATTATGTGGGATAAGCTTCTAAAACACTGATGAGATGTCGAAAAGCACCTCAAGAATTACAAGATTACTTCATGATTGATAAAATTGTGCATAATAAAGATCAGAATGCAGGAAAGAAATGATTTGAATTTAAAATGCGACAGGAAGACCTTCTGACCCCTATCTCACCTGATGATGTCAAAAAAATATTTAGGATTTCTCCACTGCAAGTTAAACCTGATCCTGTAGAAAAAAAAAAAACGGAGCAACAACAATTACAAAATAAAAAATGAAAATAACAGTGTTAACAGGGCTAATATTAATAGATGGTTATTTTTGTTGACAAACCTGAAAATCAAAGTAAACACACCATTGTTGTCATTTTAGTTCTAAATGAATTACTAACACTAATGTCAAGTTAAAGCAACAAAAGTACATGGCCCATTATAGAGCAGTCATGTCAGGTGGTAAAGCAGTTTGCTTACAGATCTAATGTCATTATAATGTAGAGTCAGCAGGTGCTGCTGTCGTCATTTTTTAGGTTCAAATGTGTTTGTGGCTCCAGACAGATTTTTTTGGTGGGCGTGATGGGCAAAATGGCTCTTTTGATTGAAAAGGTTGCGCAGTTAGCTTAAGAGAGAGATACAATATGTGCAGTAGCAATGGCTGAAAAACAGCCCAAAAGAAAAAGGTCAGAGGAGCAGAAAGTGAAAAAGAAGGGCTATGACCATGAAAGAGCGAAGACTCAGGTCAACATTGGTGTTTCTTTCCGACAGGGGAGGGAACTCTGCCAATTGAAAGACCTGAAAATGGACGCGAATGTCACTGTCTGTCTGCTGGATAGGTAAGCATCTTTAGCTTTGTGGTGCTTCACATAACAGTAACAGCCGTCGGGCATTCATCTTATTGTCTAATCTGCCAGAATGTACTGTTGTTGTGATGTTATCAATATTGTCAGTCGAGTTGTCTGATGAGTCGGGGTTACCTTAGCTACGTTGGTCAGGTACACAGTTTCTAAGGCTGTTTCCATGACGATGCACGTCCATCAGCTTTTGGGGTTGGATCTAGGGGTGAGGTATGAAGGGAGAAGCGGGTCTAAATTCGTTTTTAAACAACCTATTTATTCCAACCACCATGTCCCACTGGTGTTATGGTTTATCTTGTTGCTGTGTTTACTGGTGACAGCAGGTGATTGAGTAAATATTACTTGGTTGTTTTTATTTTAGTTACAAACATAGATGAGGATTTTGAGCAGATCCTGTTATTAAAAAGTTTTGTGGGCACTATTGTTGGTTTCAACAACCACATTAACCACAGAGCATGTGCTCATGTGTCACCAGTCAACATGGCGACTTCTGAAACAAAAACACCAGATCAGGTCCAAATATCAGCAGTGCTTCTATCATCTGGGTGTTTAAAAGCAGCATCGCAGTAAAGAATGGACAGAAAGTCTGTGTTGGTTTGCAAACAGCTGAGATTTGAACACTTAAAAAGTTTAACAAACGTCTGCTGCAGCACATGGAGACAGCAGAGAGAAGGTGACTGTTACGATTTTTCCTTTTATAATCCTAAGATAACTCAGTTGGTTCGTACCTTTACCTAACATTTGTTCAGAATAAAAATTATGAAAACCAGCTGGATGCAATCAAATGGAGCTTTAATTCCTTCTTCTTCTTGTCTGGACAAGAGAGTTACAAGCAAAGAGTGCCAAAGCAGTCTGAGAGTTGAACTGAAAACTAGTACAGTGTCAACTCCTTTTATAGCATTGTATGTGGTCACGTGAGGTTGTTTTTGGTGAGAAAGATGGCCTTGCAGGTGCAAGAGGTTCAGCGAGTTCATGGCAATCACTCAGTTTGTGGGAAGAAAAGGTAATGAGAGGGCCAAGAGGTCTATGTACGGTCATGTAGTGTGTGGGAAAGCAGTCTCTAACAAGAAGGGGGCTATGTAAGGTCATGTACAGGTTATGTTAGGTCATGTCACTAAGCAATGATTTTATAGTATTTCAGGATAGTTCAAATAGATAAGAAAAAACTATATACAAGATATATATGAGAGTCAAATTGTCCCTCAAAGTTACACTGAGTGACATCACCATGCAGAGATCTAAAACACAGATTACATGTGAACAGACGGACAAAATGGACAGAAAAATCTGTGAATTATAAAAGAACCTGCCTACGTGAGGACAAAGCTTTAAGGTGTCTACACACCCAATGGAAACTGAGCGGCCTTGGAGATCACTTTTCATGCAGAGTCACTGAACAGCGGGGTTAACCCTCCCGAGATGTGACTGCAGCGTTCAATGGGATCACTTCACTTGTTGCTCATGATCGAAATTGAAGAAAGTTGATCTTCTCCAGCAATGTCGTGTGTGGCTGTGCGGCAACAGCCAATCAGTGCGTGTGAGTATGTGATCAAGAAGTTTTATTCCAGACTATAGAGCAGGGGTCGGCAACCTTTCCAAACAAAAGAGCCATTTTGCCCGCCACGCCTACCAAAAAAATCTGTCTGGAGCCACAAAACACGTTTGAACTTTAAAATGACAACAGCGGTACCTGCTGACTACATTATAATGAAATTTAATGACATTAGATCTATAAGCAAACTGCTTTACCACCTGACATGGCTGCTCTGTAATGGGTCATGTACTTTTGTTGCTTTAACTTGACATTAGTGTTAGTAATTCATTTAGAACTAAAATGACAACAATGGTGTGTTTACTTTGATTTTTAGGTTTGTCAACAAAAATAACCATCAACTAATATTAGCCCTGTTAACACTGTTATTTTCATTTTTTATTTTGCTTTGTTGTTGCTCCGTTTTTTATCCCACAGGATCAGGTTTTACTTTCAGTTTAGAAATCCTAAATATTTATTTGACATCATCAGGTGAGATAGGGGTCAGAAGGTTTTCCCGTCGCATTTTAAATTCAAATCATTTCTTTCCTGCATTCTGATCTTTATTATGCATAATTTTATCATAATCATGAAGTAATCTTGTGATTTTTGAGGTGCTTTTCAACATCTCATTAGTGATTTAGAAGCTTATCCCACATAATTACTCAATATTTAGCTTCATGCCTATTTTGATGTGTCATAGAAAAAAAATGTCAGATATACATATAACACAGTTACTCACACACCTGAGTTTGTAGTTAGTGAATGAGAGATAATGTGAGGGGGAGAGACTGACTGCAATCATAACGCAGAAATGGTAATAAAAAAACATCCACCTGATATCTTTGTGTAAAAATCCCTTACTTCAACAACGCCGTCAGTCGTGCTGAATTATCGTCTTCCCGTGTCTCTCGTCTTTTCCAAAGCTTTATCACCGACATGCCTCTGTTTAAGAAGTTTAAATCCCTTCACAGCAGCAGTCGAAAGTATGAGAGTTCATCAAAACATCTTCATCAGAACTTAAAATGAACATCAAGTGAGCTCACAGCTAAAGATGCAGCAGCATCCTATTCTCACTCCGACCTGCTGCAGGTCACGCAGAGGTCATGGGAGGTGGACACATGACGCAAAGTTAGCGATGTAAAAACCAAGAAATTGTCATTAAAAGAAAAAAGGCAGATGGTGCTAAAACATGCAGAAATAACACCAATTAATTAGAGTTCAATGCAAGTCATAGAAGAAGTTTTTTGCTCTTCTGTCCTCTGAGTCCAGAGAGCCACTGGCGAGGGGCAAAAGAGTCGCATGCGGCTCCGGAGCCGCAGGTTGCCTACCCCTGCTATAGAGTAACAATCTATGCCAGTGTGGGACACATTAGTCAGTGAGGACCAGTGGCGGCTGCTGGTCAGTCAAGGAGGGGAAGCTCATTTTTTACCAGCCTACATCATAAATTTGTTTATTTATTTAAATGTAAATTCTACCCTCTACTCCTTTTCAAGAAAATGATCTGTGACCCTGTCGTACCAACTAGGTGTCTTTTCCAGGGATTTTACCAGTGTTCTCTCAATGGCCAGCAGAGCTAGTCTGCTTAAACGGCCTTGGCCCATTGTGTTGTGGTTGTAAGACTTGAGCTGCTTTACACAGTAGAAGCTCCTCCCCAGAACAACTAAATGTAAAACTTAGAAGATGCTCCGGTGGAGGATTATACTTCAAGATTGCTGATTGGCTCATTTCACTGTCAATCAAAAAAGGATTCAGCCTCAGACAGATCATCCAATCATCATGCAGAAGCCGAACGTCCAGGCCAGCCCACTGCCTTATAGACCCCAAGAGATGCTGAGCGTCCAATGGGCAGGACAAGCTCAGCGTTTATCCAATGACCGCCCAGTTTCCACAGTGGAACAAACCACTCTACGCTTCCTCATGGAAGTCAGAAGACGCTCAGCATCCAACTGTGATAAAGCACTGAGACGCTGCGGGGATGAATGAGAAGGAAGTCGTGCCAGTTACCTGTGATAAGTAGCTGATTATGAACAAAAGATGAAGGTACTGTAGCGCATATTTAGTCAATGAAATGTACACACAGAAGTACATATCACCACTTTTTTGGGGGAAATTTTAGGGGAAGCTGAGCTTCCCTTGTTGTCTTAGAGCAATCGCACTGGTGAGGACATTAGTTCCGCCTTGATGGACTGCAGAAAAGTCACAGACGATGCTGCTGCAGGGCCATCAGCAGCAGTGTGTTGTGTTTGTTAAGTGAGTGAAAAAGGATATGTGACGGATGTGACGTTACAGATCCACGGCAATGGCTGCCAGTGACCAAAATTAGGTATTTATGGACACCCAATTATGGTCGTAGAGTCACATTTGGTGTGAATGCAGCTTTAGACAGAGTGAAAGTGGAGGTGGATCAGGGGTCCTCAGTCTGTTGACCTCGAAGGATTTTTTAACATGATAGTGAACATACTTTAGCAGTCATCAATGTGAATATATGAACCTGAGATAAGACATAAAATGTCCTCTTTAATATGTTCATACATAATTTTAGCTCCCATTCAGGGATGAACCAACTGTGAAACAACATCATGCCATCCCATTGTTGTTTCTTCTTCTTTATCTTCTGAGGCTTAGCCCTCTCCAGACCAATGGATCAACCTCTGAGAGAGCTGCCATCAGAACGGAGCAGGCTATGTTTCCTTTTCGTAGGACTATGTCGATCACATCTCGTGCTTTGTCCGCCCTGCCTTTGGATTTGATTGACTGCATCTCCTCATCATTTATAACGATGTGCTCCAGGAGCCTATCCAGGAGCTGGTTCAGGTTTTCATCACTTACTCTCTTGATGAACTCAATCCTGATGGAAAGCACTGTCTCTGTTGTCACTGCAGGGGCCCTGTTCACTGCAGGGGCCCTGTCCACTGCAGATGCCTGGCTCTTAGCAGGGGCCCAGCTATCAGCAGGGACCCTGTCAAATGAAGGGTTCTTGTCTTGTCCACCGACAACAGTTTGCAGACTTTCTTCCCTTGAACCTGGAAATAAACCGAAAAATCTTACCTTTGTCCAGTATTTGGTGTGTATGACAGCACAAAGTTTAAAGCTTAACAAAAGACATTATGAACCCCAATTTCAGAAAAATTTAGGATGTTGAGAAAATGCTAATATCAACACACTGATTTGCAAATCAATTTACAAGATTAGTCCAACTAAATATAGCACAAAGACAATGTATTTAGTGTTCCAACTAATCAACTTCATCCTTTTTTAAACATATTTTTTCTGATTTTAAGCCTGCAGCACATCCAAAAGCTGCTGGGACAGCAGAGTGCTCAGGCCTGTGAATTATTACTTTTTCTTCCAGAAAGTCTGTAAGCATCTGATGACCAAAGGCACTTAGTTGTTTAGTACTGAAGGTGGAATTCTTTTAAAATCATGCATGATGTTCAGCAGGCATAGGCAACTTGGTTATCATTGCATATTTAAGCTTAAATGTAAGAAGTAATACCTCATCTAGTGAGCTCAACACAGAATTCTGGCCTGTTCTGGTATTTTTTTGACAAAGGTTTAAGAGTTTTTATTAGTTCCTGAAGTTAGTTTTACTTCCTTAAGTTTTTCTTTTCACAAATACTTAAAATTGAGCTGCACTAAAACAAGTTCATCCATGTTTGTCAGGAAATGCTGCTATTTTTGGTGTTTCATGGCAGTTTGTGAGTTTCCTTACATGAACAAATGTCTCTTTTCTCATATTTGGAGCTAACTGGTGGACCACATTTAGGAGGTAGGAGGGTTGCATGTGGCTGCTGTGCCACCAGTTGCCAAATCCTAATCCTAATCCTAAATCAGTTTTCTCCAGGTGCTCTGGTTTTCTACAACAGAAAAACAAACATCCTAATCAAAAAAAAAAAAAAAAGCACAGAGTCATTTTTACCTGGCAGACGCACAACCCGTTTCCAGACTTCTGTCTCGTCCTGGTCCTGGACAATCAAAGTCACCTTCTCCGAGTTTGGAGTGAGGAAAACTTCAAATGTTGGATAAATGTTTGGTCCATACTTAGCAGAAAATTTTTCATGCTGTAGAAAGAATCAAATAATTTATTAGAGAGATCATTAAATTAGACACTTGTTCATGATGCATCAACTCGTATTAAACGGATAGTTCCGTTTTTTTGAAGGTGGGGTTTTTATTTATTTTATTTTTATTTAACCTTTATTTAACCAGCTTGGTTCCAACCTGGCTAAAAAACCTGAGATTAAAAACCTCTTTTTCAAGGGAGACCTGGCCATGACAGGCAGCAGCAAAAACCACAAAGTTGCAGACAGATACAAAAGAGACAAAAACAATTTACAAGCACATCATTATGGATTAAAAGCAGGAACATCTATGAGCCATATCACAGCCTAGCTGGGTTGAATGTGAGGGCAAGATTTCTGGGGAATTTAAAAAAAAAATCAGGTGGAAAAAGGAAATGTTGGCTGACTGTCTCATATTTACAGCATTGATATTCCTCACATCTTCTCTGTTATGTTATGCAGTAGAAAACTGCTCTTATTTCCCGACACAGCAGGAGTTCAGGGCTGAGTTAAACTGACGCACAGAATGTGTGTGACGGCTGTCGTTAAGCCTCTGTGGATTCTGCTGCAGTGGTCACCTGCCTACATTGTGTCACTGGTGTGTGAGCTTGCATTGACTGGCTATATGTTTGACAATTATAATTGTGTGCAAATTCCCCCCCCAAAAAATCAGTTCTGCTGTGTAGAGGCCTTCAGACAGAGGGAGAATAGAGGTGGATCAGGGGTATTATGTCACATGCAAAAGCTACATAAACTTGGTTTTCAAATGCCAGTAACAGAATGTGGCCAGATAGGAAGTTAGACCCAGCAGCACCAGGGGCAGTGTGGCTGCTAATTCGCAGCAAGCATCATGATATGGGGATGTTTCCCATACTATATTGTTGGTCCTATTTATTGCATACCAGGGATCATGGATCACTTTGAGTACAGCAGAATACCGGAAGAAGTCATTTTGCCATACGCTGAAGACGAAATGCCTTTGAAATTGGTGTTTCAACAAGATAATGACTCTAAACACACCAGCAAGTGAGCAAAATAATGGTTCCAGACAAACAAAATTCAAGTAATGGAATGACCAGCACAATCCAGGCCTTAATCCCTTAGAAAACTTGTGGGCTGACATAAAAATGCAGTTCATGAGGCAAAACCAAGAAATGCAGGGCAATTGTGGAACGTAGTACAATTGTTCTGGGCTTCAATACCTGTTGACCGGTGACAGAAGTTAGTAGGCTCCATGCAACACAGATGTAAAGCAGTTATCAAAAACCGTGGTTATGCATCTAAATATTAGTTTGATTCTCAGAGAAGTTGAATCATCAAGCAATTCTTAGTTTATAGATTACATTTTTGAGTTTGTAAATGAAGATGTCAACACTTTTTTAACACTATATTTCTTAACTTTCTGTAATCAAATTCAATTACTGTTCCCAATTTTCTTGCTTTGAAATAGAATGCGCAGTGTCCCCAATGTATTTGTGTGAGTTTGAGTTGTTTTTTCTGCATTTGTTTTGGCGGTTTCAATAAAAAAAGCCAAAAGAAATGAAATGAACAACAGAAAGAAGATGACAAATAAATGACACTAATGGACATATGGTACTTTGACCATTTTCAATCACTTTGTGGTCATAAAAAGTAATTTGAAATGTTTTCTTAAGAGGCATAATTAATACTTTGACATTTACAGTATACACTTGGCAGCTGTCTCTCAGGAGGTAAGGGTCGCCCTCTATATGCCGAGTGCTTTACTTAATAGGGGGATAAATCAGTAATACCCAAAACAAACCCAAGAAATAAATGAAACTCAACTTCTCATCCTGACAGAAGTAATTTAGCATCCTCAGTGGTAGATCACAGTGGGCTTTATGTTGACCTAAAAATAGGAAAACAGACAGCTCTGCTCTAAGGTGAATTGGCTAGTACAAAAGATTCAGGACCACGGACAGCTCCACGTCGACTTGTTTATTTATAATTTTTATTTATCATATATTTATATTATTATTTAAGATCATAAGGACAATATAATAAATAAGACATAAATCAACATATAAAGCCTTAAGCAATTCTGGAAACACATAACAACAACAACAAAATGTGAATGCCAAATATGATCATTATAAATTAGAATTATTTTTCTTTCCTGCCTCTTAATTGCCATCATGTGGCAGGTGGCTCAGGCTTACTGCCCCCCTTACAAAAGAAGCATTCCTGGTCTCATTAGCAGCAGCAATCCTACTCATGGTCCCCATCATCTCTGCATGACTTGCCTGCATTTGTTCTCTCAAGTCTGACTTTTTTTTTTGACCTGCTAGAGCACTTCCTTTGACGTGAACTACTCACTGTAGCTGCAAGTCCGTGTCTTGTGCCTCGCTGTCTCACTGCTTATTGTTCCAAGTGTATAAATGCTCTTTTTGTTGCTCAGTGTAAAGGAGACGTCAATCTCAAAGTTTGCAGGAACAAAGCCACCTATATGTCACGGGAATTATTGCAGTCAGAGGTGCAAAGTGCGCCCAGATGCCAAACTGTATGGGTGTGTTTGCGCCATATCATTAGAGCAGTTTCTTTTGAGGATAAGCGACAACACAGGGCAGATTGCATGAGCTTTTTCCTTGTGCTTTTTCTGCACAAGGGCAAAAACTCCCAACAGGGGACCAAAGAGCTTAGCTCAGTCACAATGTGTTTAGAGCTGGTGAGACAGCCAAAAAGCCAATGTAGAAGTGGAAATCCATTGGCGCTGGAGATGAGTCTACAAGCCAACTTTGTATGTGCTGCTCATGAAGTGATTCCCATGTGTGTAGTTGCAGAGGATCGGTGCAGGGGAAAATCAAGCCCACTCCCGGTGGAGCAGTTAGGCAGGGGACGAATAAAAGCCTCCATGGAGGTGTGCAGAGAAGGGGGAATCCACACAGTCCCTTTTCTGTAGACAGGTCCCATACTCCTGTTAATTATTTTATTATGAAGCTATTTAATAAAGTCTTTTTTTTTTTTTTTGGAAATCATGCTCTCTCGCCTGGGGACTTTGTTTGGACCCTGTGCCCTTCATGGTTGGCTGATATATACAGTATATTTATATCCTGGGGAGCAAGTCTCCAGGTGGCGTTGTCGTTGTTCACACCTCCACTACTTACCTTGCCTTAAGATGTTACTTTGAGTTATGCATAATATAACCAAGGTCTCGCCCTCTTCTTATTGTACACAGGTTTTTAACATGCAGCAGGAAATGCATTTATGATAATTCTGGTCGTGGCTACTGGAGGTGGATATGATTGTCTCACCTCTGGTTGAATTATGAAGTCCTCATGGTCACAGTGGAGGCTGTAATGTTGGTTATAGTAGAGAGAACATTTAGAGGAGCTCTGGATGTACTTAGAGCCCTCTTGTTGGTTACGAACCTGCAGGAAAATAAAAAAAACAAAGATTGCCCATTGGAGTTGTATTGAGAGGATCGAGGTACCTGATAAAGTGGCCACTGAGAGAACAGGAGAGAGTGTTCACCATCTTTTTCATGAAAATATAATCACAGGGTGTTTTTGAAAACATGTAACTTACCTCAGTCAGAACAACGTTGTGCGGCAGCACAAAAACATCGAGCACTTTATCCCCGTTGTCCAGTGGTCGAAGGAACAGCAGGACTTGGCCTTTTATTTGCTTGAATAACCTTGTCACCTTCTTCCGGACCAGGCCAAACTCAGAAAGATGAGGGACGTCTACGACCACATGAGTGTGAGTGACCTCCAGTGGAGTCAAGAAGTTTATTCCATCATGGGAGATGTGGACCACAGACAACAGGTCATCAACAAGCAGATCTGAGGAAGCAAAGAGTGGTGCAACTTTAGATTTATTGAATTAATGTTTCAACTAAGAGTCATAAGTTAATTAACTACATCTGTTTTGGAGAATCTCACAGATCTGCAGGTCTCCTCTGACTAGGGCTGGGCAATATATTGATTAAATAGGTTATTTCAAATTATTTTCTGCAGAAGATACAAAATTAAAAAGCAAGATTTTTTTCATTCACTAACTTAAACTGTAAGCTGTTGTAAAGTTTGAAGATATATAAATAATTTCATAGTTTATGTTGACAAATCTGCCTGTGTTAGAACAATATAATCGACATTTTATGACACACTTTTATTTCAAGAGGGAAATTCTAGTTGGCTTTGGAATTCATTTTGACAACACAAAGGCAGAGCTTCATTCATGTCATTTTTGTGTCGATTGGAGTTTTTCTTTTCTTTTGAGAGAGAAAAAGATCAATGAAAACCGTAAATCAAGATTTATGAGGAAAAAAACGGTGAGTTTATTTTTTAGACCATATCGCCAAGCCCTACCTCTAACTCTGGTCTTCATCTTTCCTGACTATCATTGTACAAACAGGAGGATATATCAATGAGGGATTCTGTCCTCCATAAATCAAACCATTTCTCCTTATTTTCAGGTCCTGCAGAGATGTACGCTCCTTTGTCTCCCTAATTTGTTCATGAGCCTCTTGCTTCCTGTTTGGTGCCCCTGAGTCTAACTGAGTCGAGGGGAGTCTGTTGGTTGTTGACAGCAGTCACGTCATTGAACAGCTCAAGACTAAAATCTTGCTGTAATGTTTCATCAAACATGTTTGATTCTGTGGGTAAGTCTGTCGATCAGAGAACAAGGGTTTGAGTCCAATTCTGTCACGTCTACCCCTCTGTTGAGTTACTGGTGCATCATGGGTAAAAGAACACGGCTATGTTAACTAATACTGACCCGATAAGCAAAGATCATCAACCATAACTGCATGAAAGCTGCTGTGATTGAGGCACACAGAATTTGCCCAGATGGGTGAAATTTGCATTATTTGTTGTTGTGGTCCCAAAAAATGACATTTCTGTGATGACCCTTGGTCATATTGTGTTTTGTATTTTAATGTTGAAATTTTGTCTCCTCTCCTCCTACTGAGTGTGTGTGTGCGTGTGAGTGGGTGTGGCTGTCCAGCAGTGTCAGTGTCTGTGTCTGTGGATCTTCAGCAGTGATTAGATCCTGGTGCTTTAGGCTGATTGGACTGCTGGGAGGATTGGTGCCATCTGAGAGCCTGCCTGGAGATTACAAATACCAGCTGCTGAAACCTGCTCACTCTCTCCGGCTCCAGCCACCCTCAGTGAAGCAGCCTGCTACCAACTGTGTCTTTGTGCTTTGTGATAGTCTTTGAGACTGGCAGCCCAAATTGTTAAGAGTTTTGTGTTAATCCTTAACTATAGGATCCCCAGTTTAGAGTTTGTTTATATAATTAGAATTTTTATGTTACTGGGAGTTTTAACTTACCTTTGTTTGCTCTGTTTGAAAAATTAAACTTGTTGTAAACTTTTGAGGAGTTTCCAGGCTGGCTTCATAGGGAGTGTCTGAGTCCAGAGCATATCATGTTGTGTTCATTGTTCCCCTAGACTAGGGACATAACATTTCACAGAAGTCAAGTTCACACTGCTGCTTCTAGTAGTGAAATCTGTGATGTTTCACCTCCACTGTGACCATCACAGTGACAGAATTAGGAAACAAGGAATCCCTTCTTTGCTCCCTCTCCAAAGGGACTAACAGAGGAGTCATATTGGAGAGTGGTGAGCAGCAGACAGGAAGACCATGAGTGAGTGTTAATGTTGGGATTGGTCATGTCACCCATTCCTTTCTGCAGCATGTACTCGCACGGATGTTACGGCCTCACAAAATGAATTTGAAAGTCAGTAATGGAGCCTCATCACAGCAGTTTGTGTAACAGCACTATGAATTTGGCAAAGACTTAACTTTTTTTTTTTTAATCACAAAACTAACATTACACACTCACAACAAAATTTCAGTGCTAAAATAATCACAAGTTCTCTCTGATCAAACATTACCAGTCTGTCTTTTGTCTCTGATCCAAAGCATTGATCAAATATTCAAACCGTAGTTTATTATTTTCATATTTCATATCTGTAACACTGCATTGTCTGTACCTTCCTCTGATTCACAGTGTGGGAGCTGCAGCTGACACAAAGCCCCCTCTGAACACTGGATGTCGAACAGCGGCCCAGCAGCCTCCTTGCCAGCTGATTGGAGGAGGTTCTCGTCCCACTGGATGGTCCTGTACTGAAGCTCCGCCTCCCCTTCTGTGACAAACACCAGTTCAGTCACAGCACACTGGAACACACCTTGACCAGGACACCTGAAACTAAAAACACCAACAGGCTGCATCATGAAACTGAAACTGATGAATGTTGAGTAAAAAGTTCTGTTGAATGGTTTGGAAAAATAAATCTAAATATTTTTTTTATCTATCTTTAAATTTCTACATATTTAAAGAAACAAATGGAATTTTATTTATAATGTCTATCCTCACTGAATCCACTGCGTGTTTGGTATCACATTAAAGGGACTGTGAGGCGTTTCTAAATAATTACCAAAAAGTCTCACTTTTAGATATATGCCTGATCGAAATACACACTTATTGATGAGTTTTATAGCATCAAAATAGGTTATCTATTTATGCTATTCCTTAGCCTTCCGGTCGGGTCGTACATGGCTGGACTGGCCTGGATACTCAACTTCGGGAACAAGACGATGAAAACTAGAGCAAATTTATATTATTTTATTATTTATATTACACGTCTTAGAGCACTGGTCTGTAAGTAGGGATATACAGCGGGCTACAAAACTACAATACTAAGTTTTCCAAAACCTGCTTGTTGTCACACATCAAAAACTACCACTATGTAACTAGATACATTACCTCGTCGCTTTGCATCCCATAAGTTGTTGAAAAAAAGAAGCTGTAAGGCAATGCAGAGTTCTGAGGAAGGTCCGAGTAGCATTTTTATTAGCATCAACAAACACATGC
Organism: Scarus forsteni; assembly: GCA_036419115.1. Lineage (NCBI taxonomy): Eukaryota > Metazoa > Chordata > Actinopteri > Labriformes > Labridae > Scarus > Scarus forsteni. The sequence continues at coordinate 272,494 of JAZDUH010000086.1, forward strand.
TTTGGCAATGGTGCGTTCTAGTTGTAGTTGGGAGTTGGAATTTCAGGGTTCTGAGTAGGAAACTACATCTGGAACGTCCCCCGAAGTCTGAATTTCCTACTGAAACCTCGCCAACCCCAAGTTGACAATGGAAGATGGATGCCCCCAGTGTGAACAGTTATTTAGCTCCTGTAATAATCAATTTATTTGCACTTCTGACTGGGGTGTGTCACTCTAGATCAGCTGTAAACATTGTATTGTTAGACTTATATTTACAAAAATGCTGCCATAGTGATAATCACGTTCTTCATACAACAACAACCAACAATAGCCTGGTTGATCGGCATGTTTTTTTTTCTGAATTCAACTGGAACACCAATAGTCGGAGATGATGTCATTCCCAGTTCTGAGGTTACTTGAACGCAGCATTATGACAGTCGCCGCGCGTGCTCATGGGTAGCAGGGTCTCAATGTCGCCGGAAACAGATTCTCCTCACAGTCCCTTTAAGGAGGATCTGTTTCAGGGTTCTGGTCTTGACTAGCTCACATGTACTGCTTTCCTCTTCACCAGCCCCTATTTATAACTTAACGGTATTTGTAATGATGATCTTTGTGGATTTTTGCTGCCACTTTACTTGTATATTTATTTTTGTATCACCTTGATATAATGAACTCTGCAAAAGGCATGCATATTATTCACTTGAACATTAGAAGTTTGTTACCTAAAATTGACTTATTGAGAGTATGGCTCACCTATAATAAACCTCATGTAATAGCTCTTTCTGAAACCTGGTTAGACAGCAACATCTCAGATGATGAAGTCACTATTAATAACTACACCTTATATAGAAAAGACAGGGGCTCAAGAGGAGTGGGTCTTTTGATATATGTATCCTCAAATTTGACTGCGGAACCTATTTTACCAACTGTGAGTCCTCAACTTTTTGAATGCTTTTTGGTCAAAATTATTCGACACGAGAATAAACGACGTACCATAGGAAATATTTATAAACCTCCCAATGCTCTAGCTGAACAACTGAATGTATCCTATCCTCTATCAACTCTTTAGACTGCACCAGTGAAAAAATCATTTTAGGTCATTTCAATTCCAACTGGGCAGATCACCCATCTCGTAATGATCCTAATCTTTTTGACAGCATTAATTTAACCCAACTTATAAAGGAACCCACAAGAATTGGCCCAAGTTCTTCTCTTCTTGACTGGATCCTAGTCCCCCATCCTGACAGGATCATACAGTGCTGCTCAGTATTATTGGCACCCCTTCATTATTTGCATTACTTTAAGAATATCTTAAGAAATAAATTGAAACGTACCAAATGTATGTCATCAGAATCTGTTAATTGAAGGTCCAAAATATTTTAACAAAAAAAAAGTAGTTTTACAAGTTACATATTGTAATTTCAAAGAGGAAATTAAAAAAAGCATTTGCAGTAATAATGGCATCCCTCTTCAGTATTTTGTTGCACACTCTTTGGCACAGATGACAGCCTCCAAATGTTTCTTGTAGCCATCTATAAGCTTCTTGCACTTCTCAACTGGTATTTTCTCCCACTCTTCCTATGCAAATTGCTCAAGCTCTTGAACATTTGCAGATTTCTTTTCCCCAATGGCAGATTTCAGCCATACCAAAGATTTTCAGTCGGATTGAGATCAGGACTCATTGCTGGCCATTTTAAAACAGTCCATTTTTTCCTTTTCAACTATTCCTGCGTGCGTTTGGATGTGTTTTGGGTATTTGTCTTGCTGGAGAGCCCATCTTCGTCTCAAACCAAGTGGTCTTTCAGAGAGTCGGACGTTTTGCCCTAAAATTTCTTGATAATTCTCTGATTTCATGATTCCTGTGATACAGTCAAGGCCTACAGTACCTGATGCAGCAAAGCAGCCCCAACCCATTATGGAACCTCCACCATGCTTAATTGTTGGTAGGGTGTTCTTTTCCTTGGAGGCTTCATTGCGTCGCCTGTAAACAAACTGTTGGTGTGCATTGCCAAACAGCTCTATTTTCGTTTCGTCTGTCCACAGAACATTTTCCCAGAAGGATTGTGGTTTGTCCAGGTACTCTTTGGCAAATATTAGTCTTTTCTTTTTGTCTTTTTTCTTCAGCAGTGGTGTCTTCCTTGACCTTTGCCCATAAAGCCCTGTTTGGTTTAGTGTGCGTCGTATGGTACTCGTTGAGACCATGACCCCAGACTGTTCCAGGTTGGTCTTCAGGTCTTTGGAAGTTAGACGTGGCGTTTTTTCCACCATTCGCACCAACCTTCGAAGACTTCTGTTATCAATTTTTCTCTTTTCCCTCCACATCCAGGGAGGTTCTTGACAGTTCCATGCTTGGCAAACTTCTTAATAACACACCTTTGAAACAGGAATACCGAGGTCTTTGGAGATGGTCTTGTATCCTTTGAAGGTCTTGTGTTTGCTGATAATCGCACCTCTGATGTCCTCAGACAGCTCCTTTGTTTTCACCATTGTGACAAAGAAACAGGGGGCAATAGGGGACTTTTTTAAAAAAAGAAACCATCATTCATTGGCTAATTGATGTCACATGTGCACAGACAATTTATCACAGGTGATTCTCATTTTGATTTGCCACAGATGAGTCACAATGTGGTTCCATACTGATTTGCAGCAAAGGGTGCCAATACCAGTGACACAGCAAAGTTTACTTTTCCATTTTTTTCCTCCCATGTTTTATTGTTTGCAATCACCGTTTTTCAATTGCTCTTTTGTGTCAAACACAATTTCTTCATAGAAACAAATGCTTGACTTGATTCATTGTTTTCCAGAAGATATTCAACATTATGTACTTAAACTTCATGGATGCCAATAATGATGAGTAGGACTGTACAGTCTGGGGTATTACCTGACTCTTTTAGTGACCACTCTATCATTTTTTGTGTTTGGAAAATCAAAATTCCTAATTCTCCTCCCAAATTCATCAAAATGAGAAAAACTGGTAATATCAATGTTTAACTCTATATTCAAGATATCCTAACCATCAGCTGGGAAAGATTTCAACTTATACCAACTGTTAGGGATGCATGGAATTACCTCTATACAGAGCTTGTCGAGATAATTAATAAACATGCTCCCTGAACAATAATTAAATTCAAAGGACAACATTTACCAAGGATTAAAGGAGATGTTATAAACTTATTTAAACAAAGATATAAGGCTTTGAAAAAATACTGTACAACAAATGACTTGTCTGACTTGAACACTTATAAAGAATTCAGGAATAAATGTAAAACCAATACTAGAAATGCTAAAGAAAATTATTATAAGGACTGTCTCTCAAGTCATTTCAAGATATAAACAAGAAACAAGAAACAATTCATGATGTTTAACAAACACGGTTTCATAAAGAATGAGAAAATCCAGTATCTCTTAAAAGTCAGAAAGATTCAAGTTTGATATAATCATTTAAAATCAAGTTGATGAATCATGAATTAAGCTGTTGAAGTGTTTTTGATGTGTCATAAGATTACCTGTATGTAGAGCCAGTCTGCTCAGGTGAGAAGGATGATGGAACCTGTGGAAAAAGGTAAAAGTTCACCATTTTAAGGGACATACCAACTCCCCTGGGAATATATTAAGTGATAACATACTGAATTCAAACTTTTGTGCTCAAATTACACACCAATTAGTTGGACTTCGCTACAAAATAATCATCCATCCATCCATTATCTACAACGCTTATCCCACTCAGGGTCACAGGAGGCTGGAGCCTATTCCAGCTGACATTAGGTTGAAAAGCAGGGTACATCCTGAACCAGTTGCCAGCCAATTACAGGGCCACAGAGAGACAGACAACCATTCACACTCACATTCATATCTAAGTGCAATTTAGAGACACCAATCATCACAACAAACATGTTTTTGGTCTGTAGGAGGAAGTCAGAGTGTCCAGAGAGAGGCCACACGTGCACGAGGAGCGCATGCAAACTCTATAGTGCAGTAATATATCATCTGTTTCCTGCTGACTGTCTCAATTCTCACTGGATCATCAGAACACACAACAGCTGATACAGAGGCTGTTACTGTGTTTTTATGAGGGAGATGGAAATGTAGAGTGCAACTTTTGTTTTATTGTGTTTTTGCCATCAAGGCTCACACTTTCCAGGAAGTGATAATTAATAAAACCCTTCCCTCCATGGTAACCTCATCACTAGATCAACTTCTAACAACTTTTCACAATTTAATCTCTTTGAAAACAAAACTTAAGAACAGTGTTCAACAATAATGTATGATCATAGTAATTTTGTCTGACATTAGCTTTCCATGTCAAAAATACCTTAATCATTACCATTATATTTTGATAAATAACAACAATGAAAAAAATCTTAATTTTACACCACAAAGTTACATTCTCTTCCTCACCTTTTTGTTCTCAACAATGAGATGAAGCTTTTCTTTATCCTCCTCTTTAAGACTGACGTCATCTGATGAGGAAAAGTGTGTCGACTTCAGGGCTGTAACAAAAAAGAAAGAAAAAGCTGAACTGAGAACATTTGCTCATCCTCAAATGTGACATATACAGTATGTAGAAATGATTTAAGAATGAAGACATTTCAATAATACTCAACATTTTGTTTGTTCATCTGCCCTGATCCACCGTCCACTGATCCTGCAAAGAATCAACAAAACTCCAAAAGTCACGGACCTGATTTATAATAAACAGTTTTTATTATTTTCTTGTGCATACCCTTTTATATTTCTTGTGCATATCCTTGTTTAGCAGAACAAACATAAGTTAACAAGGCCTGTCTTAAATCCTTCACTGACCTCACACTCTCCAGTCTGGACTGTGGACTCTGTACAAGTTCATGCAGCTTCCCTCCTGAATCCTGGAGCTTGTTTCCTCCCAGGTGTAGCTCTCTCAGATGGGAGTGCTCAGATAACAGAGCTGAGGCCAGATTAGCACAGCTGATTTCTGACAAACTGCACGACCACAATCTGAAAAAGGAAATTACTTCACTCATTTTGTGCCCCACTAACTTAATTGTTGAATTACTGTAAAATTGAGCAAAGCAAAACTTTCTAACGTAGGCTTGATGAAAACTCCATGACAGAGAAATTTGTGCAGGGAACGATTTCAAAGAGAAAGTTGCTTTGCAGATTATTCTTAAGTAATGTTAGCTGATCAACAACAATATTAAAGAACACAACACATTATCAAGAGTTTGAAGATGAACTGGGCCAACAGATCAGGCATCATACTTCCATCAGAGACTGTGTCGACTCAGAACACTTCAGAAGTCTCATTGGCTTGATTGAATTCTACAGAAAGAACTCTTAGAGCGTTTTACCTTTTCATGACAAAAAAGTCCCCCTAAACCCATTACCCCCCTCCCAACATTTCTCTTTGTTTTGAACAAATTATACACTTAAAATAGGTACGCATTACAGTTTACTGACCTCAGAGTCTCCAGTCTGCAGTTTGGACTCTTCAGAAAATCACACAGAGACTTCACTCCTGAATCCTGCAGATCGTTGTCACTCAGCTCCAGCTCTCTGAGATGAGAGGGGTTTGACTTCAGGGCTGAGGCCAGAGAAGAACAGCTGATCTCTGACAGACTGCAGCTCCTCAATCTGGATGAAGAATTAATGATAAGGTAAGGGTTAAAGGTCAAATTGATGACTCACATTTCTCTTGTGCTTCACATCACATAACAAAGCAACAAAAACAATAATCACAACAATAAATGGCATATTACTTTTTTAAAAAGAAATCTTCATGGAGTGTGTTCTAATTTAATCAACTATACATTTCACAGTGACAATTTTTCTCATTAGTCTCTTTATTTACTTATTCAACATTCATTTGTTTGGAGGTGGAGCATCCTATTCTCTTTAGACAAAAGTGAAGGGAGAGGCTACTGTTATTTATAACTCTGTTATCACTTAGCAGTCTGTCTAACCTTGATATTTTTAACCAAACAGACAAAGTCAGGCTTTTTTATTTTTTATGTTGATCATCTTCAGATTTATTAAGGTGAAAAACAGAAACAGCTACATTAGAAATACATTTAATTTTGGCTTTAAGGAGTTCTTGTTGGCGTAAACATGAGTTTCATCACTCTTTCTACAGTAAATTTTTCATTTGTGAGTAAAGTTGGCCAAATAGTCTGTGTAACTTCTGACTTGAGTTTATACTGGTAGTAGAGAGAGGATCAGATCCGGGGGCACAACAAGGACAAATGATCAACCGCATTTTCGGAACAGCTGCCAATATTTACAAGCAAATTCTCAGAAATAGAGGCCTGAAGTTGCTTATATGTGGACCTGGAAACTCTGGCATCCAGTTCTCTTGTGTGTCTGTTTGTGGCACAGCTCCTGTCCTGTGCCTGCTGAGTGAGGCAGGTCAGGTAACAGATGTTAGATATCAGTGTATAATAACACGCCATATTTCACTGTTGGTAACTCCAACAGGGTCTAATATAGTAATTAGATTATCTGCTACTGGAAAATAATAATTTTGTTAGTAACGCCTTTATTTTTAATGTCAATACTCCCAACATGAAGAAGCACAGCAACATGTTGTACATTTATTTAGCTTTGACATCACAGAGTATCGTAGATGATTTTGCATCTTTGTAAATATTTGTGCAAATGTTTTGACAAATCAAATGGAAATAAGCCGTCAGTTTCAGTCCAGCCTTGGATTTGAAGATGATTTCACACAGAAATGAGTGATGGACAGTTTGTTATAAATATCAACTTTTCTCATTTTTTTCTGAAACAGGAAAAACTGACAAAGGATACAATTAATACTTTTCAGCAGTTAAAATAAAAAACGGGGTAGTCAGAATATGAACTATAAATAAATTCTTAAAACCTTTCAGAGGTGACCTGACCTCAGAGTTTCCAGTCTGCAGTTTGGACTCTTCAGAAAATCACACAGAGACTTCACTCCTGAATCCTGCAGATTGTTCCAGTTCAGCTGCAGCACTCTGAGATGAGAGGGGTTTGACTTCAGGGCTGAGGCCAGAGAAGAACAGCTGATCTCTGACAGACCGCAGCAACTCAGTCTGGATGAAGAATTAATGATAAGGTAAGGTTTAGGGTAAGGTTAAATAATGAATCATAATTCTCCAGTGCTTCACAACACATAACAACACAACAAAAACCACAATCACAAAACCAAATGACAATAAAACACAGAAACAGCACTGTGGTAAGAAACTACAACAAGGGGTCAAAAGCCAACATGAATAAATGTGTTTTAAGATGATTTCTGTAACGGGCGCTGTTTGATTTAGATAGGTTGCCATAGTAACGCATGAATGTAAAAGGTTGCTTTTTATTTTAATATGACTGCTTATTTGTTTTCATTTACATGCAGTCTTTAAAAGGAGATCATACTGTTCAATCAGTAAATTACATGTTAAAAAGAAGATGTTAATTTATTATGCTGTTCTGTCGATAAAGTTTTTTTTGGAATGTCACATGACGTGTTCTTTCGAAAAGCTGCATGCAGCGGCACAGACACAGAGAGAGAGAGGGAGAGAATGGCGGGTACTGCAGAAAACTTTATCATCCCGTTCTTTATTCCTAACCGTTGGTCAGCAGGTGAACACAGTAAATATTGTTTACATTGTTTGTTTAATCTTAGGAAACAAATATAAGTTATGAAATATGTTTGTTGCCAAGTGAATGTGAAATGATTTAGCCAAGGGCTAAAACCCTGTCTTATCTGTTCTAGTTTTCATGGTGTCTCCGTGGTGTATCTTCTGTGAAGATTAAACTTGTTGTGGACATCAGTACGAATCGTGGACCTTTTACTGACCAGCAGATATATATCCAAAAGCTTCAGTTAAAGTTCGCAGTATATACTTTACTGTGAAGTGTTCTCGACATCTGAGCAACAACTTTGACTGCATGATGGTCTTTAGCCTTTAGTCTGAGCCTTTGGACACCAAGAAGACTTGGTCCTGACCTCAGGGGGTTGACTGGCAGTGCAGAGAGCAAAGACTATCATGACTGATTTTGTATCTATGTTAATATTTCTCCCAATCTTACATTTGCACTTTAATAAACTGTCAGTTTTGGTCCAGCCTTGAATTTGAAGATGATTCCACAGAGAAATAAGGGATGTACAGTTTGTTATAAACATCAACTTTTCTCTTTTTTTCCTGAAACAGGAAAAACTGACAAAGGATCCAATTAATACTTTTCAGCAGTTAAAATAAAAAACAGGGTAGTCAGAATATGAACTATAAATAAATTCTTAAAACCTTTCAGAGGTGACCTGACCTCAGAGTTTCCAGTCTGCAGTTTGGACTCTCCAGAAAATCACACAGAGACTTCACTCCTGAATCCTTCAGATTGTTGTTGTTCAGCTCCAGCTCTCTGAGATGAGAGGGGTTTGACTTCAGGGCTGAGGCCAGAGAAGAACAGCTGATCTCTGACAGACCGCAGCTCCTCAACCTTGATGAAGAATTAATGATAAGGTAAGGTTTAGAGTAAGGTTAAATTAATGGCTCACAATTCTCCAGTGCTTCACAACACATAACAACACAACAAAAACAATAATCACAAAACCAAATGACAACAAAAATATAGAAACAGCATAGGGGTAAAAAAACTGCACCAAGCGGTCAAATGCTGATTTGAATTAATGTGTTTTAAGATGTTTTCTCAAAGCTTCAATTGAAGTTTGCATAATATATTTAACTGTGAAGTGTTCTCAACATCTGAGCAACAACTTTGACTGCATGATGGTCTTTAGCCTTTAGTCTGAGCCTTTGGACAACAAGAAGACTTGGTCCTGACCTCAGGGGGTTGACTGGCAGTGCAGAGAGCAAATCAGAGATAAAAAAAACAGGACTCTCTTTGTGCATGGATTTATCAAACATGATGCACATCAACATGTATGAATATGTCCAGAAACAAACTTTAAACACAGTCGGCTCGCACATTTCTAATTCTATCACATTAGATGTGAAAAGTGCATGACAACAATGCATCACTGCTGGCCCACATTTACCTGGAGATCCTTTCACTATGCTGCAGCAGCACTGCAACATGCTGTGCATTATATTTACTTAGCCTTGACACCACAGACTGTCATGGTTGATTTTGTATCTATGTAATTATTTGTCCTTTCACTTGCTGCAGTGGCATCAGTGTTGACAAATTACTGTTCTTTTTAAGAGTTACTACTTACTTTCCCTAAAAGTAATTCAATTACAAACAGGATTACTTCTTCATTAATGTATTTAATTACCAGGTAAAGAAATTGTGTGTTACTTTGTTGAAAAAGCTTTGTCTCCCTGAACAGCCTGGCTCTGTCTCTGTGTCCTTCCATGTTGTTACCTGGCCTGCCAACAGCAGCGCTGCCATTATCAACGCTGTTATTTGTGTATTTGGTCACCAGCTTTTAGACAAACACTTTGCTCTGGGACATAATGTACACTTCTTGTCTCATACATCATTAACCATGAGGTAGTTCTTGTTCTCAAATCCTGAAAAAAACAGTTTAAACTTACAGTCCACTCCAGACTCACCAATGTTAGATCTAGAGGTATTGTCAGATTTTCAACAGAAATGAGCAACCAGGTTGATAAAAACAAGGCCAAACAAGCAATCTCCATCTATTTGATTAAAGTGCGACATTGTATTTTATTTTATGCCACTTTTTTAAAAAAGAGAAATCTTCATGGAGTGTTTTAATGTTCATCAACAATACTTTTCAATTTCACAGTGATTTTTTTTTCTTATTAGTCTCTTAGTTTACTTATTTAACTTTCATTTGTTTGGAAGTGGGCCATCCTATTCTTTATACAGAAGTGAAGGGAGTGTAATGGACAAACTTGGCTAGCTGGTAGTGTTGTGGCTTACTCACGTATCCCTGTGTCTCCAAGTAATCATCCAGTCCAGGCCCGTCTTGAGTTATAACACACAAAACTTTATTCCACAGTTTATTCTTCCTTCTGGAAGATTTCTAACACACAGTAACCGCGGTAAGAAAACCGTATGGCTCCCCAGCTAGTTGAGCCTCCACAATGTCCGCAGAAAAACTGTTTAGCCTTCTGACCCATGCAAAAGCCAGAGCTCTCTTAAAGGGCCAGAAACCAAATATCTTCATCAAAATAAAACATAAATAAAACTTACCTACAAAATACCTAAAGTACAATATATAATAAAAGTATCAATTTTCTTAAGCCCTACTTAAACAAAGTGTAAATTTCCTGAAAATGTTGAACTCACAAAACAACAGTATGGCCTCGGCTCATAAGGGAGGGTCTACTGTTATGTAGGCTATAACTCTGTTATCACTCAACTGTCAGTCTAACCTTAATATCTTTAACCAAACAGACAAAGTCAGGTTTTTATTTAAGTATCATATTGATTCTCTACAGATTGATTAAGGTCAAAACAGAAACAGCTTCATCAGAGATACATTTAGTTCTGGCTATAAGGATTTCCTTTTGTTTGAAACATCAGTATTGTTTTTCTCTTAACATTAAATTTCTCATTTGTGTGTAAAGTGGAGCAAAATAGTCTGTGAAACTTCTAAATCGAGTTTGTGTTGGCAGTAGAATGAGCATCAGATCCCTCCTGGGTTTGGGCTCACACCAAGGACAAATGAGCAACTGCATTTTTGGAACATGCCTGAAACGCAACCTGCAACTGCTAAAGTTTACAAGCAATGTTTCAAAAAAAGAAGTTCCTTCTACTCTGCAGACCTTGCAACTCTAGCATCCAGTTCTCTTATGTTTCTGTTGTCATTCTGCATCTCTGTAAATATTTGTGACAATGCTTTGCCTCCTAAAATGGAAATAAGCTGTCAGTTTCAGTCCAGCCTTGAATTCGAAGATGATTTCACACAGAAATGAGTGATGTGTAGTTTCTTATAAATATAAACTTTTCTAAAGTTTTCTGAAACAGGCAAAACTGACAAAGGATCCAATTCATACTTTTCAGCAGATAAAAACACATTCATGTTTTACGTTTGATCTAGGGCTGCCACTTTAGTGTATTAATTAGATTAATTAATTACACCGCAAATTAATGTGTTATAAAAATGAATCACAAGAATTATCATAGCACACAAACATTTTAATATTGACCAGCTGAAGGACCCGTACATGGCAGTGGCATGCCATGTACACACATATGCATCTCGAGGCAAACCAAACAAAGTCCAGGTGACAACAGGAATGGCCGATTAAAGACTTGGTCTTTTTTAATTTTGAATTTATTTATCTTTATTTACTGAATTCTTTAATAATACATCAGGCCTAATTGGTTTACTGGATGTCCTCGACCTTTTTCTTATTTTAAATTTGATTTATGAAACACATTTAAAGTGTAATTTGAGTTGCCTGATTGAGCTTAGAATTTTCTGGACAAGTCGCCCTGACTTTGGTTTAATTCAGTCACCAATAAAAATGTGGATTTACAAATCTTCACTTCTTAGTGTATTCACTTGATTAGTACAATTTTGTAATATCCTAGAATTCAAATTCTTTATTTGGGTACTTTAAGCAGATATGAGATTAAAATGTGATTAATTAGATTAATTAATTATAAATCCGCTAATTAACAAGATTATTTTTTTTGATCGTCTGACAGTACTAGTTTGATCATATCTCATCTATGTATAAAATCTGCTTTATCTAAACCTTTGTATTTCCCTGTTCTAAGCCTTTTGGTTATTTATTAATATTATTCTGATCATCTACTCAGCAAGCACCATCAGATGGATGCTAAATTAATTCAAATACCATCCAATGGAAGCTGTCCCTCAGGCCTTTGACCAAAAATGGTGCCACTGTTACCTCCTTTGGACACGCCCCCTCACTCCCTGTCAGCACATCATTGGTTCAGACGACATTATGACTGAACTGACACACCCCTACAGCATTTTGATTGGCTGACCCAGATGTGGCTGCACATGACTGGCTGCAAATTTTGTAACTGTTTAACTTTTTGACATTTCTAATTTTTTTTTTGCATTTCTGACCGACCCTATTTAAGTGATGTTTGTGATGCATTTTTGATGACCCTGATGAAGGACACAAGCAGTAACGCGAGGGTCTAACTGTTTCCTGAACTACAAGTGTTGCTGGAGCTTTTCTGATCTCTTCAAGTCTTTTTCGCTCCAAGCATCTTGAAAGTTGGTGAAGTTGTGCCAGAACTTCTGACCATTGATTTGGACTGATGCAATTATTTGTGCCAATAAACCTCTGGACAGTCAAAAGTAATCAGATGTAGGTACCTGTTCCTGTCCAGAGAGTTTAATTACAGACTGAGGATCACACTGCAGTTTTTCATTGGAGAATGGAGATAAAAACAAACACAGGCTGACAAAGGTGTTTCATACTTCTGTCATGCATAATACAGCAGAATAATAATTCTGATCTTCACTGAGAAGTCTTTACTTTTCTACTATTGCAACTGAACAAAGTGTCAAGTTTTTAAGGATATAGAGAGATGTTCAAGACTTGCTTACATTCCATAAATTTCAAAACAAGAGAAAAAAAAATATTACCAAGACCATTAGTTGTCAGTCATTAAATATCATATATGAATATTTATGTGAGCTAAAGCCAGCTGGCCACGACACTCCTCATCGGGGATTCCCTCATCAGGAACGTCCGTCTGAGGGGGGCGTTCACCCTCTGTTTTCCTGGCGCCACAGTCTCTGACATAACTGAGAAAATCCCAGGCATCCTCACTTCTCACCCACAGGTAAACAAGATCATCAGTCACGTGGGCACCAACGACACCTCCAGACAACAGTCTGAGCTTTTGAAGCGTGACTTCACGCAGCTTTTAATAAACTCCAGCAGCACCAGCTGAGTGTGATTTTTTCCAGCCCCACCCCACCTGTGGCAGAGGCATTGGCTTCAGCAGGCTACTCAACCTGAGCACCTGGCTCTCCTCAGCCTGCAGCACCCACAGAGTGGGCTTTGTTGATAACTTTGATGCCTTTTGGGAGAGGAGACATCTTTTCAGCACTGATGGCCTCCACCTGAACAGAGCTGGGGCCCGCGTGCTGTCTGCCAACCTGGCCTACGGTTTACAGCACACACTCCCCTCACTGTCATCACATCACCCCAAACAGACTGAACTGTCCGCCCCTGAATGATGTCCCCCCGGTCCCACTTTCTATGTTTTTAGTTCCACCTCTGACACTCACAATACTGGACTTGGGCCCCCTGTTTTCATCAACCACTCATCAATCCCTGTTATTGTCACTCACCGTCACACAACCAGACTCCATCATGTTCACTCTGTGAACTTCAATAACCTCAGACCTCTCCCAAAACACCAACAACCCACCAGTACTGTCTGTAATTCACCCGTCACCATCAACATGGCACTTTTAAATGTCCGTTCCCTTTTAAGCAAATCTTTTATTATCCACGATTTGATTTTAGACAACAAGATAGACAGTATGTTCTTAATTGAAACGTGGCTGGGTGCAGATGCTCCAGTTATTCTCACTGAGGCCTCCCCACCAAATTTAACTTTACATTCTCTGTGAGAAGTGGCAGAAAAGGTGGTGGTACTGCATCAATAGTGAATAATTCACTAAAAACTAAAGAAATAAAATTTGAGCAGTACACCACCTTTGAGCACCATGCAATTGTTTTTAACAGTCCCCCAATCCTCTGCATCACTGTCTACAGACCACCAAGACATGATGCAGCTTTTATCACTGAATTTTCTGAGTTTCTATCCATAATCCATGCCACTTACAATTTTATCATTATATCTGGTGATTTTAACATACACATAGACAATCCATCTGATTTTATGGCAAAAGAGTTTTTAAATTTACTTAGTTACTTGGATTTTAAACATGTCACACAGCCAAGTCACACAAGGGGACACATATTGGGTTTAGTCCTCAGTTATGGTCTATAAGCCAATGTATTCTCTGTTGTTGACTTGGCAGTGCCAGACCATTACTGTGTGTTTTTTAATATCACCAGTTTTATTCAACGGGAGACCTCGGTGCAAACTGTCAGGAAGCGCTATTTTACCTCTGAAGTGTCTGCAAATTTGATTGAAATCTTGGGTAATCATTCTCCAGCTCCTACACCTGGATCCTGTGATTTTATTGTTGAACATTTTATTAATAAACTACAAACCACACTTGACCTCGTAGCTCCACTAACAACAAAGAAGGTACTGCCAGCGCACACCTTCGTGGAGAAATTAGGAAATTAAAAAATTAAAAAGAAATTGCAGGGTAGCTGAGAGGAGATGGAGAAAAAACAAGATAACTGTGAATCATCAAATATACTGTGAGCAACTAAAAACATACAACATTGCTCTCAGAAACGCAAGAACCACATATTTCACCAACATTATAACTGATCATAAGAACAACCCAAAAATCCTTTTTAACACCATTGATCTTTTAATTAACCCTGTTTTTAACAGAAACCAAGTCACTCCTTCAGACTCTCTTTGTGAAGGCTTTGCAGACCACCTCAGCGGTAAAATAGATTTTATAAGATCTTCTATTTTATCTGATCAAAATACTGTTTTAATACCTTAGAAAGCGTGTTTTTACCTGAGGAAACACTGGACAGTTTTGCACTGGTTGATGCTGAAATGCTTGGTAGAGTTTTCTCCCAAGTAAAACCAACAACCTGCCTTTTAGATCCAATTCCAACATCACTTTTTAAATCACTTTATGGTTTCCTTGAAGTTGAGCTTTTAAATATGGTGAATTGTTCTCTTCAGGACGGCTGTTTCCCTGCTGCCCTTAAAAGCGGCAGTGGTGAGACCCTTCTGAAGAAGAACAATTTGGATCCTGATGTTTTTAATAACTACAGACCAGTGTCCAACTTACCATTTTAAGCAAAATTTTAGAAAAACTTGTTTTTATTCAGTTGAATGAATTTTTTAAATCAACGTTCCATTCTGGAGAAATTTCAATCTGGATTTAGGATGAACCACAGTACGGAGACTGCCCTACTAAAAATTGTTAATGATTTTAGGTGCAACCTGGACTTGCACAAACTCACAGTCCTTGTGCTACTGGATCTAAGCGCTGCCTCCAATACAGTAGACCACACGATTCTTTTAAAAAGACTAAGACACCAGGTAGGCCTCTCTGGTACTGCCCTTCAGTGGTTCAGTTCCTATCTCACAGATAGAAAATTTCTGGTAAGCTTGGACACATGCTCCTCAAGGACCCATGAAGTGAAATGTGGTGTTCCCCAAGGCTCAATTTTAGGCCCCATACTTTTTAATGTGTACATGCTCCCACTGGGAGACGTCATCAGGAGGCATGGTATTATGCTCCACAGTTATGCTGATGATACATAGCTGTATATATCCATGTCTCCTGATGACACAGGGCCCATTGATGCCCTTTTTAATTGTATTTTAGACATTAAATCCTGGATGGCAGAAAACTTCCTTCAGCTCAACCAGGGCAAAACGGAAGTTTTAATTATTGATCCTAAGGCTCAGGGAGAGAAACTTTTATCAAAACTCCAAACCCTGTCTTTAACTCCATCCAATCAGGTGAAGAATCTGGGCGTCACTTTTGACTCTGAGCTCAATTTTATTCCACATATTAAAAATGTCACAAAAACAGGGTTTTATCACTTAAAGAACATCGCCAGAGTCTGCCCATTTCTCTCCCGGGCTAACACGGAGACGCTAATGCATGCTTTTATCTCCAGCCGTATTGACTGTTGTAACGCCCTGCTTTCTGGTCTTCCAAGAAGAAACATCTCGAGCTTACAGCTGTTACAGAACTCAGCAGCACGTGTGCTGACGAAGACCAGAAGGCGGGCACACATTACACCGGTTTTAAAATCACTGCATTGGCTCCCTGTGTGTTTTAGGATTGATTTTAAGGTCCTTTTAATGGTTTTTAAATGCCTTAGGGGTCTTGGACCTTCTTATCTTTCAGAACTACTTTTACCATATGAACCCTCGCGGACCTTGAGATCCTCTGGCACTGGCCTCTTGATAATTCCTAAAGCTCGAACACGGACTTACGGTGAGGCATCTGTCCAACATTATGGCCCCCGTCTGTGGAACAGCCTGCCAGAGGACCTCAGGGCTGCAGAGAATGCTCATATTTTTAAAAGTAGGCTCAGGTTCCACCTTTTTAATTTAGCTTTTAACTAATCCTATATTTTTATGTTATTTTTATCTATATTTTTATTTTATTTATTTATATAATCTTGCCTTTTTACTTGTTATTCTTATCCTATTACTATTTATTTCATTTACTAGTGTTTTATTTATTTATTTTATTTATTTAATGATTCTTAGCCATGCAGTTTAATGTTTTATTCCATATCTCCAGTGTTTCCTCAGCAGGGGGCTGCCTGCACTGGGGGCCGCTGTTGGCTCTGGCTGGGATGTCTCTCTCTTTGGTGGGCGTCGTCTTGGACAGGTGGGGGGTCTGCAGCAGTGCCTTGCTGCAGTGGGTCCCTCACTGGTCCTGTAGCCAGGCTCGCCCGGGTGGAGGTGTCCCGGCTCTGGACCATGGGCGCCACCCAGTGCAGTCGGCCTCCTGGCGTTTCCTGACCTGGCTCCTCTGTACTCAGCCACACGATTTTAAAATCATGTTATGTGTGTGCGTGTGTATGTGTATGTGTGTGTGTGTGTATGTGTGTGTGTGTGGGGGGTATGCATTGGGGTAGAGTTTGAATGGGGGGGTGGGGGGAGGTGGGGACTGTTTTTAACATGTATAGCACTTTGTGCTGCATTCTTAATGTATGAAAAGTGCTTTATAAATAAAATTTGATTTGATTTGATTTGATTTGATTTCTCTGACCTCAGAATTTCTAATCTGCAATTAGGGCTCTCCAGTCCAACACACAGCAGCTTCACTCCTGAATCATCCAGGTTGTTGTTGGTCAGATCCAACTCTCGTAGATGTGAGGGGTTGGACGTCAGAGCTGAGGCCACGATTTCACAGTCATCTCCTTGAAGGTTACAGTCGAATAGTCTGTTGATATGCATATATGAGGACAAAAAGTTACACTTTCATGATAAATCAGTTAAATTCTTATGTTTTTAAACGTATTCTCAATATCTGCACATGAGCCAAAAAGTTTATCATTATGTTTGAATATGATACTGTGGGCTCTAATTTCATAGACCAGGCGCAAGCGCAGGCGCACCTGCCTGCGCCGGCCTTCGCCGCGCGGACTGGGTGTGACCTGCGCACTTTGCAAGTTTCCTGCAGTGCCAAGAGAGGCGCACTCATGGCGCACAGGGGCGCAGAGGTTGCGCGTCCACGCCCACGTCTCTGCCTCTCCGCGCAAATGTCAGAATAGGAGGAGAATAGACGTGAGTGGGATTATCACAGCCGATCGCTGTCTTCACCAATCAAATGAGCGCCTCTCCTCGCCTTTAAATGCGCTGCGGCTGAGGCGCAGCGTCTAATTGGTCTGAATTATCCCCGCCACATGAAGAGCAGTGTGCTGGAAAGACCCAGCAGTGGAGACGCTGTCCCTTCAGCATGAGAATGGACAGCGGGGCGCGTCACCGTGTGGGCCAGCTCCGGGGACAGATGTAATCTGTTCCTTTGTCATTAACAGGAGTAAAAAAAAAATAAGAGACAGCTACACCACAGCTGGCTTATCCATTCATAATGCTTGTGATCCACCTGCACTCCTGGTTTGTCATCGCCAAATAGCAGAGCCTTTAGTGATAAACTGTATACTCTCCCGGTGTCTCCTCCTCATCCTCCTTGCAATAATGCTCTCCATCTTTTTAGAGCACGTTAAAAATAAAGACTAAAATAGAGGAATATGGGCAATAACAGGTAAATCCTGAGTGACATACATTTATTTTCTCTCCTTTTTCTTTGTCTTTTTTCCCCTTTTTTTCTTTGAATTTAATGAAATGAAAGAAGCCAGATATTTACACAGTAGGGGAGAGTGGTGTAAAGTGAGACACTTTTTACATTTGTTCCCCTCTAAGCAAGCTAAAATGATAAATCAGTAAAATGTACACATTTTCCATTAATTCAGGATGTTTCCTTGCAATGGAATTCATCAGAAACTATTCAGGATGAAGGGCAGTGAAACTATGATTGTTTTTAAAAAAGTGGTCTTGTGTCTCACTTTACCCCAGCAGAGGGGTAAACTGAGACAGGCCAGAGAAATCAAGGGGGTAAAGTGAACCACTTCTTTTTTCCACTCTGAAACAACCATAACAACACATTCTGTAATAGTTAGAATCCTGACAGCTAACTTAACAACCACACATTGCAGAACTAATGTTGGACTTGCAGCAGAATCATGGAGTTTGGTCAATTAAGCAATTTTTTTTCTAAACACTTGAAAGTTACTCTGAACAAAATCAAATACATGATAATATAGTTAAAAATGTTTTAATTAACATTCAAATGACAGATAGAACCTGTTAGATTAGAACACAGTGTGGGGGTCAGAACACAGGACAAACAGAACCAGCTAGAATAGCCTGGGACTCAGAACACAGGACTAGAACATCAGCCTACTGTCACACTCTGCAACTATGCCTACTCTACATTCCAGCCCTTAAGGTTACAGGGAAAGATGAAGAGTTGCTCTCTCTGTGTGGTTCCTCCAGGCCTTTCAGGCTGAGGCAGCCTCTTCACCACATCCCTTTTAGGAACATGTGCAACATCATTTTCCTTTATAGCAAACTTGGGTCTCCCCCACTCTTATGTTTCAAGTGAGACACTGTCTCACTTTACCCCACATCATTTGTCTCACTTTACCCCACTGGTACAATTTTAGAAAAAGCAACCTCTCTTAGCAATTCAGGCTAATTTTCAGCCAGCATCATCACATGGTTTTGAATGCTAGTAGTTCATCAACATGTATAAGTTTGTCTACCTGAATTAATTTGCTTTGGCACAACAGTTGATTAAGTTGTCAGCAAGAAAATTTACTTTTACATGCAAAAAAAAATTTTTGTGAAAAAAACATGCTTACAACAGAACCACGAGGTCCTCTCCCTCATGGCCAAGGGAAAATGGGACGAGCTTGAAAACATAATGGTCACATGACCACAAATGTGTTCCGTTGCCTAGATACAGGGGGTGTCTCACACTACCCGGTGTCTCACATTACCCCGTTCTCCCCTATCAGATATTAAGGCTGTTTATTGTTGACTTGTAAGATGTGCATCAAACTTCCAGCTGCCGTCAGGTTAAGTTTCCATGATGACAAACGGCTTTAATCCGACATCAGATGTGACGGGAAGGTTAATATAGATACAAATGTATATGCTGGTTTAGACGGGGACATTAAATAGTGATTGCTGTGATTGTTTATTGCATTAAAATGTGCCTGACACTTTGGAAACCTGCCTCTGAGGCGTGCGCACATGTGCGCTTGTCACCAAATTACAGCTGCGGAGGGTGCGCTCCGCCCTGCGCCGAGGTTAGACCAGGTTGCAGCTGGCGAGCTTTCAGCGCACTTTCTGCACTGTTTTTGGCACGAAATTGTCACTGCGCCAACATGAACCTGCTGACACCTCCCCCTGGTGCGCCATCACCTCCCCTTGGTGCGCTGTCACAGCTACCTCTGCGCAGACAGTCTACCAAATTGTCAAATTGGCAGCGCACGGCTATGCGCCGCACAAAATTAACACTGCGCGGGGTGCGCCAGGCTTGCGCCCCCTGCGCTGCGCCACGAAATTAGAGCCCTGTATGTTTAAATTACCCCTTATTTTCAACTCCATCCCATACATCTCCATGTACTTCATGTATAGTTTCGATTTTTTTTCCAAAATTATACAGCTTGACTTCCTAAGGAAATTTTCTGTTAAGTTCCAGGAAATTTTCCACTCCTTTTGAACCCTCATCATAGCCAACTGGTGTTCAGTTCCTTTTAGACTTCCAGGCTGACTTTTGCTTAGAATGTTTTGGATAAATGAAGAAAGAAAACTAAGGAATGAACAACAAAGATCTTCCCCCAGTGAATGAACTCTTCAGCTTTGGGAATGTTAGCTAAAAAAAAAATGTATATGAGAAATGTTTTTGATTGTGATATCAACTTGCACATGACTGATGTTCAATGATAATCACTTCTGGACTTACACAGCCTTCCTGCAGTTTCTCACAGCAGGAACCAGTCGTTTTCGACCCTCCTCTGATGTTTTGTACTTCATCAGGTCCAGCTCATCCAGAACCTCTTCTGACATCTGCAGCATGTAGGCCAGAGCAGAGCAGTGGATCTCTGAGAGCTCCTTCTCTGATCTGTTCTCTGACTTCAGAAACTCTTGGATGTCCTGATGTACTGAGAGGTCATTCATCTCCATTAGACAGTGAAAGATGTTGATGCTTCTGTCAGGGGAAATAAGCTTATTCTCCATCTTTAGGTTTCTGATAACCTGATAGATCACCTCTGGACTGTTGTCTGTCTGACCCAGAAGATCTCCGAACAGTCTTTGATTTGACTCTATAGACAATCCATGAAGGAAACGAACAAACAGGTCCAGGTGACCTGTTTTACTTTCCAAAGACTTCTTTAATGATAGCTTAAGGAAATCATCCAGAGTCAAATCAGCATTTTTACATCCCAGAAAAGCCTTCAAAACTTTTGTGTTGTTTCTTGTTAGGCAGTTGAACATGTAAACTGCAGCCAGGAACTCCTGAACACTCAGATGGACAAAGCAGTAGACTGTTTGCTGGAAGATCACACACTCGGTCTTGAAGATCTCAGTACAAACTCCTGAGTACACAGAGGCCTCGCTGGCATCCAGACCACATTGCTCCAGGTCTTTTTTGTAAAACATGATGTTTCCATTATCCAAATGTTCAAATGCCAGCCTCCCCAACTTCAAGAGAAGCTCCCTGTCACTTTTGGTAAGTTCTCCAGGATGTCCCTCATCATGCTTTTGCTTCTTCCTCCTCGTCTGAACCATCAGGAAGTGTGAGTACATGTCGGTCAGGGTCTTGGGCAGCTCTCCTCTCTGCTCAGTGCCCATCATGTGCTCCAGGACTGTTGCAGTCATCCAGCAGAAGACCGGGATCAGACACATGATGTGGAGGCTCCTGGATGCTTTGATGTGTGAGATGATTCTGCTGGACACAGCCTCATCAGTGAACCTCTTCCTGAAGTACTCCTCCTTCTGGGCGTCAGTGAAGCCTCGCACTTCTGTCACCCTGTCAATGTATGAAGGAGGGATCTGACTGGCTGCTGCAGGTCGAGAAGTGATCCAGATGAGAGCTGAGGGAAGCAGATTCCCCTTGATAAGGTTTGTCAGCAGCGTGTTAATCGATGATTTCAGTGTCACATCAGACACAACTTTCTTCTTCCTGAAATCCAGTGACAGTCTGCTTTCATCCAGGCCGTCAAAGATAAACAAAAGTTTACAGACAGCCAGGGTTTCTGCTCTCATCTTTTGTAACGCTGGATAGAAAACATGGAGCAGCTTTAGAAGACTGTACTGTTCATGCCTGATCAGGTTCAGCTCCCTGAATGAAATCAGAATCACCAGGCTGATGTCTTGGTTTGCTGAGCCCTCTGCCCACTCCAGAGTGAACTTCTGCACTGAGACGGTCTTCCCAACTCCAGCCGCTCAGAACCACTCTGATGGGTTTCTGTTGGTCAGAGAGGGTTTTGAAGATTTCATGGCACTTGATTGAAGTTTCATGTTGGGTCTTCTTCTTGAATTCTTCAAGCTGTCTCACTTCATGTTGGGTGTTCACCTCTTCACTCTGTCCCTCTGTGATATAGAGCTCAGTGTAGATCCTGTTGAGGAGGGTTCTACTTCCTGTGTCATTATTTCCTTCAGCAACATGTTCACATCTGCTCCTCAGACGGACCTTATGATCATCTAAAATCTCCTGAAGACCACCTGTCACTAAAAAGGAGAAATGAGTATTGACAAAAACAAAGAGACTTTGACAGTTAGATCAATTTTGATACCAAAATATCTGAGAATATAAATCAGTAAACAATTAAGATCCTGTATTTCACCTTAAAGCGTTAAGTCTGTTTTGTTTTGTTTTTTAATTGGGGGATGGGTGGGATCAACCATGGATGGACGGATGGATGAATGGACAGCTCAAGGCCCACGGCACGAGTAAATGTGACCGCCAGCAAAGCAAATGACCAACTCTTGTCCGAGAGGAGAAAGCCAGGTATAGATATTTGCCAATACATAGCAGTAAACTGTGCCACTTAAAGCCTTATCATGGCCCCACTTCAGGAGATTTTTTTTTTTGTAAATATGTGCAAATAAAATATGTTTGCTTGACTAGACACTAAAGTGAATGTGCTGTTACACTGTTAGTTTATCTATATTATGTACTAACTTAGACTCTTTTAAGTTTAGTTTCTGTTATGTTCTTTCAGTCAGGAACTGAGCAACAGGCAGTGATGTCACGTGACTAAACTAGGAAGTGAGAAAGTGACACCATGGAGGTGTATCATGGCATGTGAGTGAATCCGTGTTTAATTTTGTTTACGTGTTTAATTTTGTATGTGCGTCTAATGGACTCAGTGCGTTTAGGCACCTCCCACAACTGTCCGCTGTTGCGTACATAAGACATCTATGTATACTTTGTTAATGTAATATCTACCCACACATCTGCATGTGCAACCATGTGCTTTTCGTGCAATATTGCATTCAATCTGAAACTTTATAATCCTGGGCTGTAGGCACTGTGCAATACAATATAATGGTGACCTGAGCTCCAGGGCAGCTAGCCATGTGCACTTTCGTGTTTGGCACTTAAGCACTATGGCACTTTACAATTCATTGAGGATTATTTCCACGGTCCCCAGACTGACAGCCTCTGTTAATGCTTGGACTGTATGTCAGCTATATTGTTGCTCTGTCTTTTAATATGCTCTGTCTGTTTTATTCCTATCTTTGATGTTTGTTTTGATTTTTATGTGTCAACACCAACCTGCTAATTGGACTGGGGATGGAAATTAGCCGCTTGGCTATAATTCCATTTACATGTAAATTTTAATCAATGCATATATTCCCATTTTGAATGAATGAATAAATCCTGAATCCTAAATCCTGCAGCATCTGATATTTGTCTTAAACTGTTGCTTTAGTTTGATCATGGTCTCTCTCCTACAGTGGCCCTGAAGCTCAACACAGTAAGCACAACAGCATTAAGCAACCAGAAGAAGGAGGTACTTGTGGGCCACATCAGTCATTGCTGATTGGACAAGTGTGTGTGAAGAGAGAGGTAGAGGACTTGGTTGGACAACAGCCACGCTTAACCTTTGACCAGGAGGTGATTCTGCACTGAGCCCCTTCAGCTCGGGATAGAAACATCACTGACATGACGGCCAAAAACTCTAAGACAAAAGGGAAGTTCTGTTCTCATGTGACTGAAAACAAACAAGAAAACTAACTTAGGGAACCACAGAGCCGAGGTGAGATGAGAGACAAAAAGCTCAAAAATCAAACCTAAATGCTATGTAATATGTCTCAGTGTTGTTTTCATACCATTGAAAACATGATTAATCAGCTTTACAACAAGGTACAGCTTGTAAGGATCCTGCTTTCATCAAATGAGCAACACAGCAAAAGTTCCAAAGAAAACGCGTCAGCCTTGGTACCAGTTTCAAACTCAGGACCAAGTTCAGTGAGACTGGAGAACTCAAAAACAGACTGCAAAGTGGATAAGGGAGACAACACCCCAACAAGATCATTCATCCTGTCTTTACGGAGAAACTGGAGGCTTTGTATCAGGGGGATTTTTGGCACATTTTTGGGGGGGCACTACCCACACTTTTAACTGAGTTGCTCAGGCCTAGAATGAATAATCCTAGCGAGCTGTACCTTGTTGCAAAGGTAGGAATTCAAAGATATAAATTACAACCCCAACTGGTATTTAAAGGGGGAGAAATAAACTGAAATAACCTTTCCAAACTTTTTTAGGAGTGTATTTCATGATTCTGACAGCTGCTTGTTGCTTTCCTCTCATCAGCTGTTCAGGCCAGAGTGCTGCAGTGGGATCAGTTTGTGGTCACTGAAGCACAGACTCTAACTTTCCTGGATATGACAAAGATGGGTCACTTCTGTGTTTATTCCAGATGTAAAAAGGTCATAGTATGATTTCCATCTCTTGATGTGGGCCTTTGCCAGCTGTCTTGTTGTTTTGAAAATGAACATCAGGACATCATTAGTGGACATCATTATCTTTGTTTCCTGTGCAGACTGATGGCCTGAACAGCTGATATGAGCACGTCACTGGCAGAAGGAAACATAGCCCATATGCTGCATCACAAAACAGTCTGACACACAGGGGCTTCATCGAATGACATGCTGTACAGAATATTATTATAGCGTCTCGTCAAGCCAACAGTTTTTTAATGACTGCAAGGTATCATCCAGAGTCCAAACCCAGCTATCTCCGCTCTGGGTCACAGTGTAAAAAAATGCACAATTGGCAATTATAGTGCCATGGACAGTGAAAAACCAAACTTCCAAAAACATGAACTATCCCTTTGACTCTGGTCCACATATTCAGTTTTGAAGACTGCTTGTGTATGCTTATGTGGTCTTACTTTGTCCAGTGCTGGTCTGACCGGCTGTCTGTGGTCCATGTCCTGTTCTGAATGGGGAGATAAACCGTCTGTAGATCCTGTGTCCAAAACTGGTAGAGACTGGATCCTTCAGGATGTCCTGACACACTGAAGAGTCCTCCTGCTGCTCCTCTGTGGTAACACCTCCCTGCCTCTCTCTTAAAGAAACACAGTTCAAATTTGTGTTTAGCCAGATGGGAACTTATTGGTCTGAGGATGTTTGTATTCCAAGTAACACAGGCCATCCAACAAAGGTCGGTTTTAGATAAAAAAAAAGAAATATGTGTCACTGTGATCAGTTCATTATCAGCTCTCTTAAAGGAAACTCCGTTTTTTACACCTGGAGCTTATTGTTAGGTTTGTGCAGGCTCATATACTCAGTCAGACAAACATTGTGCAGCTCGAGTCCTTCAGAAGTTATTTAGATCCAACGATGTAGCCGCGCACTTAGCGGGGCCACGGCAAGGGAGCTTCAGCGCGGGACATAATCTCTGCAAAATCGCTCGTCTCTACCACAGCCCGGTTTGTCATTGCAGAGAAATCCTCCAGAGTAGTCAGACATATATTCCTGGATAGATCCATACGCTTGTCAGCCGGTTTCAAGTCCCACTCTGAGCAGCAAACACACTCCTCTTCTGTTGCTATAGGCGAACACTGTCCACAAGCGCACCACCAGTTAGCATTGAGTCGTGGACGTGCTCCTGTTTGTTGTTCTTGAGCCAGCTGTTCGTCTCTCTCCCTCCACATTCTTCTTTCATGGAGCTCCTTGTCCGTGTACTCAGACTCAAACCGGTCGTCGTAGTCTGACTCTTCGACATCAGATAAATATTCTGCCATGTTGCTCAGCACTGCCGGCTAAAAAGTAGGTCAGCTGTACCTTTGTGTCGCGCGGCTATGACGTCATCAAAAGTTTGTTTACCAGGTCAGCTGACCCACCTGAAGACGGTAGACGAGCTGACTTTATGACAACACTGGCGATGGATGAAAAAATATAGCCGAAATGAGCGATTTTGCCCTATAAGGAGCTTCAGCGCGGGACATAATCTCTGCAAAATCGCTCATTTCGCTCAGGAGCACGTCCACGACTCAATGCTAACTGGTGGTGCGCTTGTGGACAGTGTTCGCCTATAGCAACAGAAGAGGAGTGTGTTTGCTGCTCAGAGTGGGACTTGAAACCGGCTGACAAGCGTATGGATCTATCCAGGAATATATGTCTGACTACTCTGGAGGATTTCTCTGCAATGACAAACCGGGTTGTGGTAGAGACGAGCGATTTTGCAGAGATTATGTCCCGCGCTGAAGCTCCATTGCCGTGGCCCCCGCTAAGTGCGGCTACATCGGTTGGATCTAAATAACTTCTGAAGGACTCCGAGCTGCACGATGTTTGTCTGAGTGAGTATATGAGCATGCACAAACCTAAAAATAAGGTCCAGGTGTCAAAAAACCGGAGTTTCCCTTTAATTTGAACTTTATACAGCTCACCCAGTTTACACTGGTCATTCTTCATCTGCCGACGTCTCTTTTCTCATTCATGTTTCCAATAATTGGGGGTGTTTAATGATTGACAGTTGTTGACATTTGTGTTGTTAAGCATATGCAGATACCATGAAAATGCAATAATGCAAAGTGAAAGGCTGTTCATTGACAAGTAACAAAGTCCATGATATGCATGAGATGAATACAACTTTTTGTCAACTTTTTTGGGGTTCAACATCTGCTGTAACCATGGCGACCACAGGCACGGCCATCAGTCAACACGACCGCCTGTGACACAAAAACATCGGATTTTGTTCAAAATGTTGGAGTGTTTCAATTATGCATCATAGTGAGAGAGCAACAAAAAGAATGTATTAACATGTAAACAGTGCATTCAAACTGAATTCAGCTCGTGTGCTGCAGCACATGTAAACAACAGAGATAATGACCTGTGGTGTGACATCAGCTCAAGGAGAGGTCGGCACACAGTGTGATGCTTTGGGCCAGAGAGACGTTTTTCCAGTCCATATGGAGACACCAGAAAAACAAAGGTTTGAAAAATCTTCACTTCAGCAGGAGTTGAACCCAGTGTGCTTTTTCTATTTAACTATAGCCAACATGCAAAGGAAAGACTGTTTTTGAATAACCTGCTAAAATGAGGTCTTAATCTGAACTATCCTGCCTCTTTGGGTTGTGTTTAAGTTCAGCTTCCTGCACTGACCGTCCTCGAGATCGTTCTCTCGCTCACTCTTCACAGTTCTGTTGGAGAGCTGCAGGGCTCGCACACTGTGGGTAATGTTTGTTATTTCTTTGCTCTTGTTTTATGAAGGAATAAAAACCATAAAAATTTGATTTAGGTGAAAAAAAAAATACATTCATCATGAGTGAATATAAATTACACTTCTGACATTGGTGGATGGTGCAGTGATGTGTTTTGTACTCCTCTTTGTCTCAGTTCCTGCACCTGATGCTGCTTTCAACAAAGATATCACAGAGAGGAAGAAGAATAATTCTGCAGAAAACAATGTCATGTCTGTACACCACACATAAAACCTTAAAGAACTCACTGACAAACGAATTTGCCTGCAATGAATGCCAACATCAGATTTTTGTCTGCAGAGTTAAAGAACTGTTGCATCTTTTGATATCGTAACTGCAGACGAATGTGACAAGACATCAAATAACCCCTCAAGGGAAGATTTTGTGTTACAGTTAATGAATCATTTAGTGGAGGAACTGATCACTTTTTCCTCTCTTTCTCATTTAATGGCTCTGTCACATGTCCAGGTCAAATTCCCCTGTTGTTTCTTCCTCATGTGTCATGTCTTGTCATTCCCGTTTTATTTTGAAAGCACTCATCCTTGTCTCTTCAGGCTTTGTTTCCTACCCTCCCCTCTCTGTGTTTCCCTGATTGCTGATTCCTTACACCTGTGCTCCTTCCTGCGTCTCCCATGCTTGTATACCTTATGTATTTTAACCCGTCTTCCCCTCTGGTTCTCGGCTAGATTGTTATTGTACCTCGTTTCTTCACTCTCCAGCATTATCCATGTGTCCTTCAGAGTTCAGATCTCACTGAAGTATATTTTTTTGACCTCACATTTTTGCCTGCTGATTCTGAATTAAATGCTCTTTGAAATTTTGGACTTGTCAAGTCATGCTTTTGGGTCCTCCTCAGTTTCAGTATGGGCACAGGTTCTCCTAATCTTAAAAATTGAGACCAGTCAGGAGTGAACTTGTTTTGCTGAATTTGAGGCTAAATCCTTAATAATTTGTGGTCAAATATTTCTGGACTAAAAAGACTGTTTGAGGGAGTTTTTGTGACATGAGAGGATAAAAAACATGCTTGGATATGAATGAGATGTTAGTTAAGACTCTGACTTGATTTTAGGTCTTCTTTGGACAACAGCAGTTTACAAACTATGTAGAATCAAAGCATTCAGCAATTTCTAGATATGATTTAAAGCATCAGAGTTTTTCACACACTTAACTGGTGACTCAGTTTCAATGATTTTACTAAGTTAGATTTTACATAAACACCCACTGGCCATTTTATTAGGCACACCTGTTTAAACAGAAATGTCTCAATTGGCACAAGATCCACTCCCAACAAATCTAGCAGCTTCAATATTCCATTTGACTGTCTTCCATCTCCCCCTCCCCTAAGGTAATGAGTCTGGGTTTCAGCCTCGACAGCACACCCTCCTTCACATCACACATCAATCAATCAATTAATCTTTATTTGTAAAGCGCCAATTCATAATAAGTGTTATCTCAAGACACTTTACAATAGAGCACAAAGCTCTTCATTTTATGGATACACATATATGCATAGATACATAAACAGACCTGATCAAAATCTGAAGACCAGTTAAAAAAAATTGCTAGAATATGCATTTTGCACATTTGGACCTTAATGAGATTTTAAATAGAGCTGCAATATCCAAAAGCAAGAAGGGGGAGTGTGACAAAAATCACTTTGAGAAAGTAATTTATTGAAAACAAGTAAACTGAAATAGGCTGTTAATCACCTGATCAAAAGTTTAAGACCACAGGCTATTAAAGCCAAAATCTGCTCAAAATTTTTACTTTCTGTCAGGCATTCACACGGTCATACCCTCCTGATGGCTAAAGCTAAAAAGCTTTGTCTTCTTGAACGTGGTCGGATCGCTGAGCTGCATAAGCAAGGTCTCTTGCAGCGTGCCATTGCTGCTGAGGTTGGATGCAGTAAGACAGTCATTCAAATTTTTTTGAAAGATCCTGAGCATTATGGAACAAAAAAGTCAGGTGGTAGACCCAAAAAAAATTACACCTGTGCTGAGCCGGAGGATCCAATTGGCTGTCCGTTAAGACACAGGGCGGTCCTCTACCCAAATTAAGGCCCTTACTGGTGCCGACTGCAATGCAATAACCATCAGACGGCATCTGTGGGAAAAGAGTTTCAAAAACTAAAAACAAATTCAAAGACCTCGTCTCCTTCAACGCCACAAAACTGCCCGTTTAGACTTTGCCAGGGAGCATCAAACATGGGACACTGAAAGGTGGAAAAAAGTTTTATTCTCTGATGAGAAAAAATGTAACCTTGACGGTCCAGATGGCTTCAACGTTACTGGCATGACAAGATCCCACCTGAGATGTTTTCTACCCGGCACAGTGGAGGGGGGTCCATCATGATCTGGGTGCTTTTTCATTCAGTGGAACACTGGAGCTTCAGGTGGTGCAGGGTCATCAAACGGCGGCTGGTTACGTGCAGTTGTTACAGAGGGCATCCCTCATGACTGAGGGCCCTCGTCTGTGTGGTAACAGCTGGGTTTCTCAACAGGACAACGTTGCAGTTCACAATGCTCGCTTGACCAAGGACTTCTTCAGGGAGAATAACATCACTCTTTTGGACCATCCCGCATGTTCCCCTGATTTAAATCCCATAGAGAACATGTGGGGATGGATGGCAAGGGAAGTTTATAAAAATGGCCATCAGTTCCAGAGAGTTGATGCCCTTCAAGAAGCCATCTTCACCACTTGGAGCAATGTTCCCAATAGCTTCCTGGAAACACTCGCATCAAGCATGCCAGAACAAATTTCTGAAGTGATTAACAAGAATGGTGGAGCTACTCATTACTGAGTCCTACTGAGAAACATTTTTGTTCTGGTTTGGAGAGTTTTTTGTAATTTTTTGAACGATGGTCTTAAACTTTTGATCAGCTGATAAACAGCCTATTTCAGTTTACTTGTTTTCAATACATTACATTTTCAAAGTGCTTTTTTTCACACTCCCCCTTCTTGCTTTTGCATATTGTAGCTCTATTTAAAACCTCATTATGGTCCAAATGTGCAAAATGCATATTCTAGCAATTTTTCAACTGGTCTTCAGATTTTGATCAGGTCTGTATACACATAAAAATACACATATACATACACCGTATAAATATATACATCCAACACCCAACACGAATCCATATAGCCAATCATGAATCCCTCCAACATCGGGGCAAGAGAAAACCGTCTGTTAAGCAGCAGGAAAACGATGCTGTGTTGTACATCAAAGAAATAACCCGCTCAGCCTACTTCCACCCCCCAAATACCAACCGCCTCTGTCCCTCCCTCATTGCAATTCTGGTCAACAGTTTTGTCACCACCAGACTCGACTATTGCAGTTCCCTTCTGTTCAGTTCCCCCAAGAAAATCCTCCATAAACCTCAACTGGTCCAGAACTCAGAAGCTCACATTGTGTCAAGGGCTCTATCCATTCATCACATCACAGGATCCTGCAGCAGCTCCACCGGCTCTCTGACCTCATTAACATTTCTGTACCTGCCCGTGCCCTCTGATCCTCTTCCTCTGCCCATCTGTCTGTCCCCTCTGATGGTCTGGTCACCACAGGTCACCCAGTTATGGACCCCACTTCCCCCTGACCTCTGCAATACTGAATCCTTACTCTTATTCAAAACCTGTATGTTCAGATTCTCCTCCTCCCTCTGATCTGCTGCACTGGCTATTATGTTGTATTATTTGTTTTTGTGCTGTGAGGGTTCTCCAGCCTCAGCTCTCTGCTCTCCCCCTCCCTCACGGACTCACTCTGCAGGCGTGTTCTCTGACGCTCTCCAGCTCCCACACACCTGCTTCCCATCTCCTAATCAGCGCTCCCTATTTAATGAGGCTCCAAGAAGAAGGAAGCACGAGTGGATTGCACTCTAAACCCCGGTTTGTTGTCAACTCGTCTCTTTTTGTGTCTTACCTGCAGTTACTCTGGCCTTAAGCCTTAGCTCTTTTCAGGGCGTTTATGCCTTTTTCTTGGCCTTTTCGGAAAACTGTTTTTTGTATCTTCTCATCTAATCGAACCTTTTGCTCTCTTTTTCCCAGGTCTTCCACGAGCCCTTGCCACCGCCTTCACCTGTATATACACCTTTGTTCACTGTTGCCTGGTTTTTGGAGCCACCAAATAAATCACTTTAAACTGCTTTCTTCAGTGTCTGTTTTTGAACTTTTGGATCCACCTTAAAACACTCTGGGTGATTCTGTGACAGCAAATCCACTCGTCATTAGTGGAAACAGCCAAAATGGAGCAGCTGAAGGAAGCAATCCAAAATCAAGGATTGTTACTGGGGCAGCATGAGAACATGCTTAGAGGAGACGCTGTTCAAGATATAGTTCAATTTAACAAGATCTTTGCCAATTTTCTTTAATAACGAGATATAGTTCAATTTAACAAGGTTATCAAGATCACTTTCTATCATGACATCTAAATATTTTAAGCATGTTTTGATCATCAATGGTAAATATGATCAGGAAAAGGAGGGGCTGAATTAGAATTTGGGAGAATTTGTTCTCTTTGACTGATTTATTTTAAATGTGTCTTTTACCGTTTCAGACCTTGTCAGAAATGACAAAATATCATCAGCATAAAGTGAGAGCTTGTGCACTGTCCCTCCCACATAATTCCCTGCAATCTGAGTTTCCTCTCTTCCCCATGTTTGTCTTTTTACTTTGTCCACCATGTGTTACTGTTTGTTTCATTAATGACCTGTGCTAAATAGTTTTTTGGTGATTTTTTTATATAATTCATATTACAATGTATTTTTTTTCAGCAGTACTGGTATGAGTTGTGAAATAAATATTTTTTTCATGTTTTTCTTAATTACATATTTATGTATAATTTTGTTGCATTTATACACATTGCTAATGGACAAACTTGCCTGGATAGTACTGCTCTGCAATGAAGGAGCTGAGATGCAGACAGAGAAACAGAGGGCAAATTATGTGTTTTGTCTCTCCTGCAGACCAAATAAAATGCTATAAACCCTGTGTCGGTCTCCACGTGCCCCAGTCGCATCTTTTAAAAATGCACA
Organism: Scarus forsteni; assembly: GCA_036419115.1. NCBI lineage: Eukaryota > Metazoa > Chordata > Actinopteri > Labriformes > Labridae > Scarus > Scarus forsteni. The sequence goes on from JAZDUH010000086.1 coordinate 304,301, forward strand.
AAGTAATGTCTTCTTGTTTGACTGCTGTTCCTTTATATGCCAAGCTAAAAACCTGTGCTCTTTGTCTCCTAGTTCACAATAACATAGTCTTGTTCTAAACACGGCTTTCTCAGGTTTGTAAGTGGCAGAAATTTGATAATGATTTCTCTTTAAAATCTAAATTTTGTGTAAACCCACTGATCCGATTGGAAAGTGGTCTTTTTTTCTTTTTTTCTTTCTGATATGATGAGCTTCTTGTTCAACCAGAATTATAATCCCATGTGTGAGACAGGAATACTTTAAGAAGCTCTGACAGATTAAGAACTGGACAGCACCAAATTCCTCTCTGAACATCCCTACCTTTTGTCTGAGACCCCAGGTTTACAGCTCAAATCTGGGGGGTCTTCTCTGGACCACTCACTCTGCAGAGACTTGGCACCATCCTCCTCTTCCTCCACACAAAAACTCATCTTGTGTCCTGCATTCAGTCAGAGAAACAGCCAAAATGAGCTCAGGACAGTGAAATAATGAAAGTATTCTGCTTGTTCTTGAACAACAAAAGGTTCTTAGTTTTTTTTCTTCAGCCACCAAAACTGTGCTTAAATATTTTTTACTCCACAATTCAAAGGTAGAAGGTACAGACAAAGACACTCACCCTCTGGTCTCTCCTTTGTGTGGTTGTCTGTCTCTGTGAACCAAACTTCAAACCCTTCACAATTTATTGCTTCATCTCTGTTGTTTGACCAGATTTCAGTTAAGCTCCGCCCCTTTGATTCACAGGTCATCACATGCCCAGGTATGTGTGCTTTAGGTTGTATCAGTCTCTTTGCCTGAACAGGTTTTTTACTTACAGGGCAGAGTTTGTGTACAAAATTAAACCAAGCAAAAGTATCATGAAACGAGGCAGAAAGGCTGCGTTCAAAAACAGGCAAGGTTCTTAACTATGAAGAAGAATGAACTAGAAAATGGGGGTGACATGAGGTAGTGAGGGGTGATGAGAAAAGGTCGGGGAGAAACACTCTGTGACAAGACAAGAACAAGCCCACAGTACCATGCTGTTTTCAGCACAGTACTGTTACTGCTGCTTTCAAGATTTTTAACTATTTTATTCAGGCCATAGATTGCAAAAATATTGCGTGGCACCTTTTGACTTGTCTTAAGCATTTAATACTGTAGATCACACACTTCAAATTCATACACAGCGTAAGATCAACAGATGAAGCCAGGCTTACACCTTGTTTGTAGATTTTTCATCCTACTAAACACAGTGGGCCAGATCCACAAAGAATGGATTGCCCCTGCGAATAGCGCCATCATTTGTGTTGTCATCATCACAAATAGCTCATGCAATCTGCCCTGTTGTAGCGCCTTATCCTCAAAAGAATTTGCTCTCATGATTTGCAGGCACAAACACGCCCACATAGTTTGGCATCTGAGCGCACTTTATGCCTCTGACTGCAATAATCCCAGTGACATATAGCTGGCTCTGTCCCTGCATACTTCGAGATCGATGTCTCCTACACTGGGCAACGGCACAAGAACAATAAGCAGTAACAGCGACGTACAAGACATGAACTTGCAGCTATAGCGAGTAGTTCACGTTAGCTGAAGTGCTGTAGCAGGTCAAAAAAAAAAAAAAAAGTTGGGCTTGAGAGCACAAATGCATGCGAGTCATGCAGAGATGATGGGGGGCATGAGTCGGATTGCTGCTGCTCATGAGGCCAGAAATGCTTGTTGTAAGGGGGGAGAGTCAACCTGAGCCACCTGCACATGATGGCAATTAAGAGGCAGGAAAGAAAAATAAATGTAATTTATAATAACCTCATTTGGCATTGACATGTTTTTTTTACGTTTTCTAATGGTTAAGACTTTATATGTTGATTTATTTATTATATTGTCCTGATTATCTTTAATAATATAAACATATGATAAATAATAAATATAAACAAGTTGGCGCAGAGCTGTCCATGTTCCGGGATCTTCTTTACTGATCTATTTACATTGCAGCAGAGCTGTCTGTGGTCCTGTCTTTTGGTCAACATAAAGCCCACTCTGACCAACCGCTGAGGCCGCTGATTTGCTATTGTCAGGGGCTGAGTTGTATTTATTTCTCAGGCTTGTGTTGGTATTACTCATTTATGCCCTTATTTAGTGAAGCACTCGGCATTTAGTGGACGACTCTTACCTCCTGAGACACAGACGTCAATTGTTTAAATGTCAAAGTATTAATTGTGCCCCTGAAGAAAAAACAACTTCTAATTATTTATTATGACCAATAAGTGGTTCAAAGTGGTCAAAGGACCATATGTTCATAAGTGTCGTTTTTTGTCTTCTTTTCTCTGTTGTTCATTCCGTTTGTTTGTTTGTTTTTCTTTTAGCCTTTGTTATTGAAACTGCCAAAACAAATGCAAAAAATACAACTCAAATGATCAAAAAGTGGTCAAGGACATCATAGGGTTTTTAACAGTCTGTATTTAGACAAATTGTTCCTGTTTACTAGGCTTTACACCGATCATATCGGCTATATCAGATCGGCCGATATTTGGCAGTTTTTGTAATGATCGGGATCGGGCGTCATGTCATAAATCACCGATCGATTAATGACGTCATGGTCGTGTTGAAATGTTTAAAATCTGTCTCATTTACTCCAAACTAGTTTCACAGCATCGACATGTTTATTTGTTTGTATCCGAGAGCTAATGATTCATGATTTAAAAAAAACTTCATTTTCGTCTTCGTGCCTCTTCCTGTTTTGAGTACTGTCGCTATGTGACGGGCAATAAAGTTTCTTTGAATCTTCAGCAACATCCGGGCGACACAAACAAAGATGTCGGAAGTGTGGAAGTTTTTCAAAGTGAGAGAAACAGACATAGCACAAGCTATCTGCAGTATATGCAACGCTACAGTACCTCATGAGGAACATCGGCAAAAGAATTCAACACGACAAATTTAATCAGGCGCTTGGAAAAGATACATCCGGAGGAGCATGTCGAGTTGAAGAAACGCAGTGTGGAGAAAAGAAAAGAAAAGCAAACATCGAAAACGGATGCTAAAGCAAACAACTTAAGACAGTGCTGCTCGTCCGTATAGTCGGGACAGTGAGAAGGGGTGGCACCATAGACTGTATCCATGGGTGGCACAAGGAGGCTGCTGGAGTTCGTTGTGCTGTCTGACCTGCCGTTTAATATTGTTGAGAACCCTGCATTTCAACGGCTGCTATCTTACTTTGATCCACGCTACCGCCTCCCAGGGCACACGTATTGCGGTGAGACTATTAATTTCATTGATACGCTGCAGTATGTTTGAGGCAGCATTACTGTCCTTAATTTGCAGTATTAACTTGTTCCAGGAAAGTAATTAATTACAATAAAGTAATTTAATTACTATAAGTTGTGCTAATTATTTTTGTCTTGGGTTATATTTTTGATTGTCCAGACTGTACTTAACCAAACTTGTCAGTCCTTTAATGCCCTCCAGAGGTCATTGATGTTTAACCCTTGTATCTCAGTCAGATTGGGGCATGACAAGATTGATACTCAGGAAATGGTACATAAGTATATAAGTACATAAACAAGTAGTTTAAATATTGCTCCTCGCGTGATCGGATCGGTGATCGGTTTATTTAAGCTCACTGATCGGTGATCGGCCCAAAAATCGTGATCGTGTAAAGCCTAATGTTTACTTAAAATGGTCACAGAGACAAACACAGTCGGCTATATTACCGTCATCCTTGATGTCATCTAGTCGCGTAAGGATCATGTGGTCAGGCAACCGCTATCTGCAAATGATTTCATTATCTCTTAATTCAAAAAGTGATTCTCTCCTCTGACAAATCCTTTCTTGTGTGTGCCTGCCATCTCACCCGTATCGGTGCCCTTGTCTGGCTACAACCACTGCTGCCGTGATTAGCGGAGAGTCCTGGCTTGACCACCCTTACATAGGCTCTGCTCCACAGTTACAACAAACTCAGTGCAATATGCAATCATTTTGAGCGAGAGAGAGAGAGAGAGAGAGAGAGCGAGAGAGAGAGAGAGGGGCACAGATTTTATATCTGGTCTCACAGGTGGTAATTTGCACAGTGAACTGCGTGTGGCAATTAGCACTGGTTTAGATTAGGTGGTAGTATGTGCTCTGAGGCTCATTTGCATAGGAAGGGGCAATTTTGTGCTGAATTGATTAACATTCCCTAATTTACATGCATGCACATTGGACCAGTGCAGGTAGGAGCAGCAGTGCAGTTTTGGTTCAGTTTGCGTACATTTCACCCTTTGAGTATGCTTTGAGGATTGCATACTTTTTTTTTTTGTCATTTGCACAGGTTTATCGGTCACATAAGCAGTGCAATCCTTTTGAGATCTGGCCCAGTGTGTCCAAGTGAGTGGCTCCTCCTCCTTTCATGAACATCACTAAAGAAGTACTTCAAGGTTCAGTCCTGGGACCAATTTTATTTACTATTTACACCAACAACTTGTGTGATCACTTATGTCAATACCAATTTATTGCTGCTCATCCTCTCTTGCCCAGGCTTTAGAATTTTTACAAACTGTCAAAATATGTTCAAAATCTAAATAGAAAAAAGGTGAGGACTCAAAACCAGATAATCAATGTTTTACTAAACACCTGAAACAGGATCTAAGACCAAAAACTACTCCTTTACAAAAAGTCAAATTAATAAACAAAAAGCTTTCACAAAGACTAGACACTAGGTGTAAAAGAACTGAACTAACACTTCGGGAAGAACCCAAATGTAAATCTAAGCAAAACAGGAACAAATGGAAAACTAACAAAGAGGGATTAAAAACAAACCAACACTAATATTGTACAAAAAAGAGCAAACTCTAAAAAGTGTCAAAGAAAACAGGTTCAAACAAAGGAAGACAAACGCTGGAAACTAAACTCATAGTACAAATCAAAACCACTACAAAGTACAACACAAGAAAGAAAACTAAAAAATGCTAGAGGAGCATGAATTATCAACAGGAAGACACTGGAGACAATAGACTTTCTCAGGGAGTGTGACAGGAAAGATGGATGACCCAACACTGAGAACACAGAGACTAAATACACTGGAGACACATTGAGCACAGGTGAGACTATCACACAGGTGGAGGGAATCATGATCAGGGAGACATACAGAAGGGAGGGCAGGAGAGCAACACAAGGAACACAGGGGCCCAATCCCAAACCGCCCCCTACACACTCTCCCTACCTACTACCCCTCCGTTTGCGCGTCCGCGCGGAGGGTCCGCCATATTAAGGGCTGTCCCATTCCACGGAGTGCGGAGGGGGAGTGGACTATTCAGCCCTTAAACAGCGAGTCTGCATCGATGCAGGCTTCCATCGACTTTGGCAGGAAGTGCAACGTCTAAATGGGAGAGGAAACAACATGAATGTAAGTGCCCAGGTGTCAATATGTTCCCCACACCTTTGTCACACTGACAGAAAATCACATAAAGCGTGGTTTTAAAGTTTAAACGAAACAAACAAATCATGCTGATATTTGATATGATTGTGCAGCCCTGGCGTCATAAAATGTGAGCACAATTGGCAGCATTATTCATTTCTTTGATTGGAATTGTCAGATGATAATTGGATTGAAAGACATGTGGAATCGCTTAAATTATTTGAATTAGGCTATAACGTAGCTCCTGTCCTAGCGGGTCATAATCTTTGCCACAGTGTAACAGCCACACACGGGGCGTCTTTCTGACGCCATGGCCACGAAGTTTTCCTTTTCCGGTGAAGTTAAGAGGGCCTCCCATTCCTGCCTGTCTTTTTTACATACCCTCCCCCTTCAGTGGAAGTGCACTCCGTATCTACGAGTGTGACTCAAATTTGGAGTGACACTCGCTAGTGAAGGGGTAGTGTGTAGGGGGCGGTTTGGGATTGGGCCAGGGATTCCAAAATTACAGAAGAGTATAAGGGCCATGTTACATGGAGAAAATAATTTGGGGAAAGTTTTGATTAAAGTTGAAATTTCAAGATTAACGTTAAAATGACAAGAAAAAAATAGAAATGAGGGGAATAAAAATGAAGTACAATTTCATGAAAAAAGTTGAAATGTCCAGAAAAAAGTCAAAATGTTGAGAAGAAAAGCTGAAATGTTGGGAATAAATTTGTATGTTGACCTAATTCTTATTGTAGCATCTCTAGTCCTAACTGAATTGGGAAAATGAGACGCCAACATCACCTAGGTTCATGAGGAGTAAAAACCTTAATGACCCACAAAAGGAGTTAGTGTTGATTTGAACAGATGACAGTTTTAATGCCTAGACAGCATCTACAAATATATACAGCAGTGCAAACAAAAAACAAAAACAAAATAGAGCTGTGTAAAAATAAACAAACAAAATCAAAATAAATAGTCCATGTAGTTGGGCTCTCCAACTCTGACGCTTCTTTTCAAGGGGAATATCAATGTACTTAAGTTCAGTCTTACCGTCCTGTATCTATGTCAGTTGTATTTGCTACAACCCGAGTAGGTTAACAGTGCGTGAGTATCTTATCAGGAATCAGGGAAAGTGAATCAAGCAAAATCCGACATCCTCTGGCTGGTCCCACGGCTGGCCACACCGCTTCCAAGTAGGGATGGGAATCGAAAACTAGAGATGCACCGAAATGAAAATTTGTGGCCGAAGCCGAAGCCGAATAATAAATAAATGCTGGGCCGAATACCAAATACCAAACCGAATATCCAATGCGGCGGCAAAGTAGTTCACTATATTTTTTGATAGTGCATTAATAGTTCAGAGTACATTTTTAGACATGTTTTTAAAAGAAAGTAATTGTGGGGGCGCTAGTGAGCCACATATGGAGTAAGACGTAACTTTCAGAGCTCCTGCAGAATCCGTTTTAAAAGATTTTCAAGCGACATTTCAGAACCTCTACCATCACAAGACGGGCTATCTGGTGCACAAGACTTCGTTCCAATCCAGTTGGATGGCTGTGGATGGCGTATAACTTGAGAAAATTTGAATACGTTCCTCCGGGACCAAGGCCTAACACCTCCACGAGGAAGAGTTCGGCAGCTACCCCCAAACAACCCTCACCTGTGCGGTAGGAATTCAAACAATGGACGCAGCGCTGAAAGCAGATATTATTGCGACTTTGAGAAAAGACATTGCTGCAGTACTGAAAGAGGAACTAAAGAATGCTCTAGCAGATGATTTTCATGAGTTAAAAAGTGAAATACAAGCCGTGAGAGCGGAAATAACGAATAGCATCGGCGCAGTTCACTCTGAAATTGACTCTGTGAAGGCAACGCTAAGAGAAGTTGAAGGGGGACTGTCTACTTGGTCGGACGAGGTATCATCGACTCAGGCCACGGTAAATGTACTGGTAAAACAAACAAAAGAACTACAGGAAAAGTGTGACTCATTAGAGGCCAGACAGCGACGAGTCAACATTAGGATCTCAAAGCGTGGGTGAACTACCGGGCTCAAGCTCACGGAGGCTGTCTCCAAACTACTGAAAGAGACGCTGCAGATGGACGTACGAGTGGAGCGCTCACACCGCAGTTTAACTCAGAGACGCCCGGGAGATAAGCCGAGAATGATAATCGCTAGACTGGCCAGCGAGGGGGACGCCGAGAACGTCGTGAAGAAAGCTCGGAGAAGCGGCCAACTCACCTATATGGGCAACACAATCTCAATATTTCCTGACTACATTGCTAGTGTGGCAAAAGCCAGGGCCGCCTTTACGCCCGTCAGGAAGATGCTCCAGGGGACGCGAGGTGCGGTATGGTATCCTGTATCCAGCGAGATTCCGCATCACTTACAACAATGAAGAGAAGGAGTTTTTGGATGCAGCCAGAGCCATGGACTATGCAAAGACTATCGTTAATGGCGCCGCATCTGTGGAGAAATGATGGTATGTATCCTTTCTGCAAGACGTGACAACTGCTACGGGAGAGGACAGAGCATCTTAATTGAGACTGACATAAATTTCTAAAAGTTAGTGATGCACAGATGATTTTTTTTTTTTTTTTTTTTTTTTTTTTCCCTTCTTTGCTACTGTTCAGATTACACTTCATGCCTCCCCCTTTTAAACCCTCTTGGATTTAGAAATGCTGTCAAATAGCCTCATTATTTTGTGTCACATAGTTGTGAGCAAGAGGGGATGGGATTGTACATTCACACCTGGAGATGACTTGTTTTATTTATCTGCCTCGAGGTTCAGTGGGATGTTGTGTTATTTAAATTTGGTGCATTCCGATCTCTGATTCTGTAGGAGCCTGAGTTGCTTATCTTTTTGTTTGGATTTTCTCCAAGCAACACCGAGCTTCCCTTTTGACTGTTCGGTTAGCTGCTTATTCTATCTTGCAGCCTGGACCTATGTCCACTAAGCCTGCCCTAGACACCCTGGACACTATGTCTATGAGCAGGTCTTTTTTGTATATAGTCCTTGGTTTGGTTCTCCTTAATGAGACCCCACTGCCCCCCAAGGGTCTTTTTTCTCAGTATAGGAGCTGTTTGGTTTGGGGCTTTGTTACAGTTGTTCTAACTGCACAGGTTCACATACATCATTCCAAAAATTGAGAGTAGCATTGAAGTCATGCACCCTTCGTAATTTTGCACTTCAAGATTTGTTCTTATATTTCTCCATTAATGGTTGACTTCAACTATGCTAATCCAGCTGTACAGTGCTCATACTCAAATTTATTTCTTTTTGTTTTTCTTTTGTTTTGTTTAGTATTCCCTCTCCTCTCTTCCACTCTTTTTCTCCTTCCTTTAACCTCACCATCACTATTATCACCATCACTACTTTGTCTCACTAAAAATTCTATCCTACATACACAGGTACGCATATATTTTAGCCCACAGGGTGTTCTACTCATTATAGGGTCCTCCAATTTATTTTGTTTATGTCCACATGCCTTCCCACTTGTAAGACTCCCCTAAATCATAAGCTTGTACTATGAGAGCACTCAAGGTTATAACTTATAATGTTAAGGGCTTGCACAGTCCAATGAAAAGGAAAAAGATCCTGGGTCAATTAAAGAAAGATAATTGTCATATAGCTCTATTACAGGAAACTCATCTATCTGACACTGAGCATTACAAACTAAAAAGATCTTGGGCAGATAAAGCTTTTTTCTCGTCACATCGATCAGGCAGGAAAAGAGGTGTTGCCATTTTGATACATAGACAGGTTAACTTCACAGAATACGCTGTTCACAAGGACTCTGAGGGAAGATATGTCTTAGTTAATGGATCCATTGATGGGATACAAGTTTCCTTGATGAATGTATATGCTCCTAATGAGGATGACCCAGAATTTATTAAAATAGTATTCAATGTAGTTCTTCAACATAGCACTGGGATTTTATTGATGGGAGGGGACTTTAATTGTGTTACGTCACAACACATGGATAGACAACCAGTTCCTAAAAGTCCCCTTTCTAAAATGGGGTGTGTGTTGAGACACTTGTCTTTAGAGTCAGGAATTGTGGATGTCTGGAGATCCAAGTTTCCCAAATCAAGGGATTTCACCTTCTACTCCCACAGACATTCTTCATACTCGAGAATCGACTATTTCTTCTCCCACAAAACAGAATTACATAGGATATCTGATGTCATCATACTCCCAATCACCATTTCAGACCATGCACCTATAGCAGCATCTTGGGACATAGGTCACAGACCAACAACAAAACAATGGAGATTAAATGCATCCTTATTAAATGATAAAGAATTTGTAAAGTATGTTAAATCCTCGAGTTATACCTTGACATAAATACGTTACCTGATACATCGGCTCTTACTTTATGGGACTGTGCCAAGTCATACATTAGAGGTTGCATTATATCATATGCTAGTGCAAAGAAAAAGATAAGAGAAGCAAAACAACGAGAACTTGAAAATACAATAAAATCATTGGAACAAAAGCATAAGAAATTACAGACCCCTGCTATATTAAATATTCTCAAGCGTACAAGAAGAGAACTTGATCATCTAATTTCTGATAGGATTGAAGGAAACCTCAGGTTCACAAAGCAAAGATATTACGAGCATGGTAACAGAGCTAGTAGACTGTTAGCGCTGAGACTTAAAAAGCAGCAGTCATCCAATATTATACAGAAGCTGAAAATAAATGCTTCAACACTTACGAAACCAGATGAGATATCTGAGTCCTTTGCAGAGTTCTATAAATCTTTATATAGTAACACAGATACCTGCACTGATGATGATGATTTGGCACAATTCCTAAATGGTATTAAAGTAAAGGAGTTACCTGAAGCTATGTCTAAAGAGCTCGATCAGCCTATTACGGTAGAAGAGATCCTACAAGTAATTAATAAATTAAAAAATAACAAAAGTCCTGGTCCAGATGGATATATTAATGAATTCTACAAAACCTTTAAAGAGGTAGTCTCACCTTTATTGTTGAAAGCTTACCATCATGCTTTACATTCTGGATCTATTGCCCCCTCCTGGAAAGAGGCTACAATAGTCGTGATACATAAAGAGGGTAAAGATCCCACCAAATGTGAGTCTTATAGGCCTATATCTCTTCTGAATACTGATTTACGCATACTGACAACTATTTTAGCCAAACGTTTAAATAAAGTTATTGCTGAAATTATACACCCGGATCAGACGGGGTTTATCACTGGGAGGTTTTATGGAGATAATATCCGCCGACTTTTTAACCTATTGTCTCATCCAGCAGTGAAAGCGAGGGAAGCAATGATATTATCTCTTGACGCTCAAAAGGCGTTCGACAGGGTGTCTTGGCAATATTTATTTCAGACACTACGTAGATTTCAATTTGGTCCTAATTTTACAAAATGGATTCAAACATTGTATTCTAATCCCCAAGCAGCCGTCAGAGTGAATGGATTTCTTTCAGAAAGATTCACATTAGAACGTGGTTGCCGTCAAGGGTGTGCATTATCACCCCTACTGTTCGCTCTTAGCATAGAACCATTGGCACAATTTATTAGAGATGATGACAGTATAAAGGGCTTTACAATAAGTGATGAACAGCATAAGCTTTCATTATGCATGAGCGATGTGCTGCTTTATATTTCAGAACCATCTGTAACAATCCCACGTCTTAAAGATTGTATTGCCAAATATGGATATTATTCAGGATTATATATATATATATATATATATATATATATATATATATATATATACACATACACATACACATACACACACATATACATATATATATATATATATATATATATATATATATATACATATATATTTTTTACACAGGCTAAAGGGCCTCCTCCGCAATATATCAACAGTGCAAAACAGGGAGTTTACTTGACGTGTGTGTGTGCATGGCACACTGGTTTGCCCTTCTTTCTCCAGGCCATTAAAATGACAGACAGCCTCCAATTCTTTCTCTTTGTCATCAAAAAATTCAGTCAATGATGGAAAATATTCCATTGATGCCACTAATGTTTCATGCCACAATGACCACAGTCCTCTGTGCGTCATGCTGTGCTTTTTTTTCATCTGTTTTTCAAATGTAAGAAATTTAGAACACTGCGCAATGTTGTGGACATTTTCTTAGTCATATGATCCATCAGTCAAATCTAAAAATATTTTTTCCAATATGTTTATTGATTAAAGAGTAATCAAAATGGGGGAACTGTGGTGGGAATTTTATTCTGATGCATGCTTACACTTCACAGTTGAGTCACACTTCACTTTTTTTCACCTTCTCCCATCTCACATAAAGACATTCACTTTGTCAGAATGGAATGTTTAGTTGTTTCATGTCTTCCTTCACACACATAGATGATCTCCATGTCCTTGGTCAACACGCACAGTTCTAAATAAGATATCAAATAATTTGGAGTCAGCACCAGGGTTGTCTGTGGGTCCACACAAATACACACACATGCACCTCTACATGCACACGCACACACACTCATATCTCACAACCACACATGCACACACGAGTTTCCATAAATATGTGCACTTCTCATGTATTTAGACTTCCTCCACAGATGATGGACCGCACATCTCTGTTCCTTCGATTTTCTCCCGACTTAAGCCTGTATTTTCCTTTTTCTAATAAAAACTCAAAAAGGCAGTACTTTGTTCAAGATCCTTCATTTTTCTTATTTGTTTTCATTCTTGTGGGAAGATATACAAATATGCCATTACAAGAATCAGTTGTGGGTTTGATAAACCACATTGCGGGTGCTAAATGATCACATTTGCATCTCCTCCTCCCAGTATTTTGCATGTTCTGATGAGCTGCATGTATTCTGCATATTCATGGGGGCAAACACATTAAATTGACTGTGTGCGCCATTTTGCTCATTTGACAGATGCAGTCATAAGTGCACCCTGTTAGTAGATCAGTTTTGCGCGCTATCAAGTTTTCAAGTGTTTTTATATACACAAACCTTAGAATATCAGGCCCTGAGAGTATGTTAATAATCACTAACAAAACCTCGTTTTCCCATTCTGAGTACTCCTGATCTAGGTATGTAACGGTTACCGGTAAAATGGTAAACCGCGGTCAAATTTCCCACGGTTATCATTACCATGTCTTTTTAAAATTACCGTTTTACCGTGTTTGATCACCACACTGTGTCAACAACTCACGGTGATGCTGCTCTTTGCCTGGAAAAGCCAGAACTATGTATCTGTCCTCGATTAAGCGGCCTCAACCGATGTGTGCATGCGCAGTTTGCATTGTTTGGCCTCTGAGTCAGAGCGAAAGTTGGAGACACAGTGGAGAGTTTTCTCGAAACGTACTCTAAAGTCTGGTTGAATTTTGGATTTTTACAAGGATGCTGTTAGAAGACAGTCTCCCTGTCTAAACATGAAGCTGCAGCAAAAGAAAAAGACGTGCACGATTTCAATGGCAGGAAGTCTTCGAGTAAATGAACTGATGGAGCCGCAGGGAGAGAGCGAGAGAGCGAGAGAGAGCGAGGATTCAGTGAGCCATGTCTGAGAGAATAACAGGTGACTTATCAGTAATTATATCCAAAAATGTATAAATCTCATAAATAACTGAATTACTATCAATCTGGACTGTGTCCTTGCCTTTGCTTTGCCGTGTATTTGCCGTATTTTGAAATAGATCGTGTTTTTTCGTCAAAGTTTGTGTTCTGTGGATTTCATCGATCGTAATTTGGAAACATTTAGATGGGAAAATACCGAGGAGATCTGCCAGGAAGAGGGGAGACCAGAGGAGAATCATGAAGGGGGTTAATTGCTTCAGGGACTATCGTCAGTAAAAAAAAGTCCTGGACATGGTCTAATATAAGGAGCTGTAACAGGGACACTAATGGTGCAGGCAAACAAAAATGTGTTAGTGTATGTAAAATAGGTTAAGCTTATTTTTTTATCGTTTCAAAACTTGTTTACTTTTATTTCTTTTGAAAGAAGGGTAAAAAAATGTACTCAAAGGGCATTTCTTGACACTATTGATAAAAAAGACAAAAAAGAACTGTTATGATAATAACATTGAAGGGATTAAGTGATTTTAATTGTGTGTAAAAGTACTTTTTGAACATTTTGAGCACACTGCAACAATACCGTGATAATAATGATAACCAGGATAATTTTGGTCACAATAACCGTGATACAGAATTTTCATATCGTTACATCTCTACCCAGATCCATCCTCATTTTCTCTCTGTCTGAGACTATGTCCACATGGCAAGTATTTTCAGAAACAGAGAATTTCCTCCTCCTCCATTTTCAAAAATAATCTCACCCACATGTGGGTTTTCAAAAACATCCCCATCAACATGAAAACGCAAAGTTGCACGATAAAACTTTGTTGATCATCCTGTAAAAAATGTCCATCAGATGGAACCTTTTTTTTTTTTTTTTATCTTAGCAGTGTGGTTCTTATTTTATTCCACCCAACAGTCAAACTGGTGTCATGGTTTATTTTGTGGCTATGTTGACTGGTGTTTTCAGGAGTGTTGAGTAAATATTTCTTACTTTGTGGTTCAATTGAAGACCAAGATGACAGTCTTGTTTGATTTTTTTTAGACATTTGTCAACTCTTGTTCGCCTCAACATCTGCTGTAACCATGGCAACCACAGGAACGGCCATCAGTCAACACGACTGCCTGTGACACAATAACATGGGGTTTTGTTCAAAATGTCAGATGTTTTCAAACCCTGGTCATAGTGAGGGACAAAAAGCATGTGTTAGCATGTAAACAGTACATTCAAACTGAACTCAGCATGTGTGCTGCAGCACATGATGTAAACAACAGGGATAATGACGTGTGGTGTGACAACAGCTCAAGGGGAGGTCGGCACACACAGTGACATTTTGGGCCCAAAAAGACATCGTTACAGTCCACATGGAGACAAAGAGAAAGGTTTGAAAATCTCCACTTTAGCAGGATTTGAACTCAACGTGCTGTTTCCTTGTTAACTTAAAGCTATGGGATACATTCTGAAAACCAGTTTGACCGTTGAGACAAATTTGAAAAAACACAGCCTGCCCCCCCTTCACTCACCCCTCCCCTCAGTGTTCCAAGATCCCGCCCCAGCTCGTGTCACCATAACAACAAGCCCCCTCGAACAGAGCTACAAGCGGCTGGCTAATATCAGCAGCAAACTCAACCAAAAACAATTCAGTCCAACTGAAAGTAACAAACACGACATTAATCCCCCTTGTAACACACAGCGGTAGCCATTTCAATTGGACAGGCGGCAAAGCGGGTCTGACGTTGCCAGAGCGGAGCCGATTGTGGGGGACAATTTATCTTTCTGTCCTCACCAGCTCAGTTTACAATGCTAACGACGAGTGGCTAACAGGCTAAAATCTATTGACAGAGCCTACCCACTCTGAACAACAAGACATTAGCCAGTACAGGCACAGACTAACCAGAGTTATTCAGCAGACATCTCCCACTGTAGTAAACAAAGCCATTACCTGTTCAACCAGGGGCTGAACGGCTAATGCTGAAGGTCGGACGGCGGACTGAGGCCGTTCGCCAGCCGAACGACCGGCAGGCAGTGCTCGGTCGGAGCTCCGTTGGGCTCCAGGGGAGAGAGGCCAAGGCCCGAGGAAGCAGACCAGGCTTACGGTGCACCGCGTGGGGCTTTGGGGAGGCCCTGCCCGGGGCCCATGGATGGAACTATCAGAGCTGGAGCTCCATGGGCAGGGGGCAGCAGTACTCGCTCTGGGCCCCCCAGATGGACACTGGAACGGTGGGGAGAGGTCGTTCAGCAGCCCGTGGCCCACTGCGGCCGGCTGTTCGGTACCCAGCAGCCAGCAGTGTTCAACAATCCCAAATCATTCTGCAGCTTCTTCCACCGTACAATAATCCAATGTTAAAGGAAAAGTTCGGTTCCTGCAGCTTTTACATTGTTTATAGAATGAAGAACAACAGTATACTCACCCAGAAGGCTTTCCTGACCCAAACAGTGCTTCGGGAGATATTTAGATCCAATATCGAGCAGCGGACATCGATATAACGGTAGCCCGTAGGGCATAGATCGCCGCTCCTGAAAACTGCATTAATCGTCCAAAAACTCATGTTTTTCACCAATATTCCATCATGATCGGTTCCGGATGGTCCACCATTGCAGTCTGTGTCACTCCAGACAGCGCTGTGTGGCTGTACTGACCTCTGAACTGCAGTGTTTGTTTACGTGCCTCCGCACATGCGCAGTACACCTCATTGTTTCAGGGGAATCGACTTTCTTCTTCCAGTTTTGTGCAAAATGGACGAATATCTATCTGATGAAGATGTTGTGGAGGAGAACTTTGAATATGATGGGTGTCTTTACAGTTTCGAGCCAGAGTTTACCGATAATGAGCTAATTGAAAGGAGGAAGCGCTCCAGAGAGTACTGCGCATGCCCGGGGAGCATGTAAACAAACACTGCAGTTCCGAGGTCAGTACAGCCACACAGCGCTGTCTGGAGTGACACAGACTGCAATGGTGAGCCATCCGGAACTGATCATGATGGAATATTGGTGAAAAACATGAGTTTTTGGAAAATTAATACACTTTGTAGGAGCGGCGCTGTATGCCCTACAGGCTACCATTATATCGATGTCCGCTGCTCGATTTTGGATCTAAATATCTCCCGAAGCACTGTTTGGATCAGGAAAGCCTTCTTGTTGAGTGTATTGTTCTTCTTCATTCTATAAACAATGTAAAAGCTGCAGGAACTGAAGTTATCCTTTAAGTCTCCGTTGGGACCTGTATTGCTCATATTTCTTCCTTACTTCAGCCTTTTCCTCCAAACGCTTACGGTTAATTCTCTTCGATTTGGAGGGTAACAAAAGCAGCCTCCCGGCTCCATGATGCTTCAGTAGCTAATGCTGCTAGCTGCTCACCGGTATATGAGAGAGGTACTGGGGAGGAGGCGGGACCATGGGCAAGACGCTGCGTAGCGAGGTAGACAGGGGATTGGATGGACTCACTGACCAATCCGAACCGCCGATTGGTCAGCTATTTTGCTGCTTTGCAGCAGATATACTGAATGGATTTTTTTTGTTCTTTTTAATCTTTATATTGCCTAGATAGGACCATAGGACCATAACGGCCTTATAAACGGTGTTATTAAGATGTACAAAGCTTCCAAATCGGATACCATAGCTTTAAGACCAACGTGCACAGGAAAAGCTGTTTGTGAATAACCTGCCAAAATGTGGTCATAACCTGAGCGCTCAGTTGGAGCTCCTGCCTCTATGGGCTGTGACAAAGTTCAGCTTCAAGCACTGATCATTTGTTAGGTACACTTATTCAACTCCCATTTGACACCAATATCATATGAGATGCATATCTCTAATCAAATGGCAGCAACTCAATGCATTTAGGCATGTAGACTTGATCAAGACAGCCTGCTGTCGCTCAAACCAAGCATTAAAATTCAGAAGAAAGGTGATGTGCTAGACTTTGAATGACCGAATGATTATACATTTTTAGCTTTTATTTTGGTCTTCATGGTCTCATTTTATGTTGCATGGTGCTTGGATTGTCTGGGTTTTTTTGACGTGGGAAAAGCGCCTACGATTCAGAGGCCTGGTGTCAATTGAAACTAGAAGCGCCAGTTGCTCTCCTTTAAGTTTTTCTTGAAATTGTCTTTTATGCCTTTTTGGTCTTTCATTAAGAGTGCTTTGATTTGAACAGAACTTTCTGTTTTGACATTACTTGTGTGAAGCTCTCGTGTTCTGCTGTCTGTATGTTCTTCACTATTTGTCAAAGCACTTTGTAAACTTCTGTAATACAAATAAAGTTATTAGAATAAAAACTGGACAGCACCAAATCCCAGTCTGAACCATCTTACCTTTTGTCTGAGTCCCCAGGTTTACAGCTCAGATCTGGGGGGTCTTCCCTGGGCCACTCACTCAGCAGAGACCTGGCCCCATCCTCCTCTTCCTCCACACAAAAACTCATCTTGTGTCCTGCGTTCAGTCAGAGAAACAACAGCCAATGTGAGCTTAAAACAGGAAGATACTAAGAGGAACACTCGCTCAAAAGAGCACACAGGAGCGAGATAGTGAATGAAGGAAACTATTCTGCTTGTTTTTGAGCTCCAAAAGGTTCAAAGTTTTTTTTCTTGAGTCACCAAAACTTTGTTTAAATATTTTTCTCTCCACAGTTCAGAGGTAAAAGGTACAAAGAGACTCACCGTAGTCTGCTCTCTGGTATTTCCTTTGTGTGTGGTGAGCTGCCTCTGTGAATAAAGGTCAAACCGTCAGTGGTTTATTGCTGTTTTTTCACACAGTGTCAGTAAAGCTCCACCCCTTTGATTCACAGGTAATAAAACAACCAGGTGAGTCTGTGATCTGCTGTTTATTTGACTAAATTTCTGTTAAACTCTCTCAGGGTTGTATAGTGTTGTATAGTGGAATAAAGTTTTCCAGAGCTGCTTCAAACCTAAACCCTTAACTTTGTTTTTTTAGTGCTGTCCATGTGAGTCTCCACTCACATGGACATGAACAGTTTCATCATTTGTAAATCAAAGCTCAGAAGAAAGCTCAAAAGTCTTTGAATATTACAGCCCAGCTCTCCTCAGGAGAAATGCTTCTGCCTCTGATCGGACAGGCACAGCTGATGAGCTTCACCCAGACATACCAAAGTCATCCTTTAAGCCAGGCTGTAAACATTTTTCTGATGAAAAAATGGACATTTGAACATGAAGTGTGTGCTGCTTCAGAGGTCAGCCTCTAGTGGACACCTGAGGAACTGCAGCTTTATTCAAATGCACACAATAAAGATGAAGATGTCAAGACATCTCCAGCAGTGCATGGAGAATATTTAAGATTTATTTTAATGTTTTTCATCAAACAAAAGCACGGAGAGGAAACATGTAGTCCAGAAAATAGACAATACAATCTTTCAATATTTTTTTAAGCATGAGTCCAAAAGGATACATTTATCAGATATTCTACAATTAAAGACTAAAGATTAATATTTTTTGGATACCTTAATTATTCTTCCATAAATACAAACACAAATTAAACAAATACAGTATACTCAAGTTGGCTTATGTTGCAGTGATTTAAACTAAGAATTATCAATTAAACTTTACATAAAATGCGATGTTATGATATCTTTTGAGAAATAATCCATAAAATTGTGGGGTTTTTTCTGTCATTTGTATTATTTCTCCACAAAACTGTATTAAGTTTCTGTTTGTGCTTGCAGGTGCAGGTGAGTGCTGTTTGATAGTCTAATTGGTCTCCACAGTCACATGACACAAGAAGACTGAAAACACTCTATAGAGCTTTACAGATAAACATTTTGCGAAGAAATTATTTGATATTGGTATTTTAGGGAAATAGATATCAAGATACCTTACTGACAGATTTAAGGTCCATAAACAAAACAGTAAACACAAATACAAACAGAAACAGAAACAAGCACAACAGCTTAACAGTAATGAATACCAAAACAGCACATGTGAGAGTACTCTGATACTCTATATCGATACTCACATCCTGACCTCAAATGTTACTTCTTGGTGTCTACCTGTTAAAGGTGACCATGCGTCTCTTCCAGTGCTCCAGTTCAGCTGATGGTCCCACATTGTCAGACTCCTTTCTCATCTGCTCGCTCTCAGTCAGCACCAGCTTGATCTGATTGGACCACACTGAGACCACGCCCTCCAAATGCTCCACCAGCTCCCTGTTATTAGCTGCAGACAGAAGAACCAGCTATCTATTCTGGTTACTCATTGGTACCTGTTAAGTCACTCAGAACTTAACAGTACCTGTTAAGTTCTGAGTGACTTAACAGGTACTGTTAAGTTCTGAGTGACTAGGTACTTAACAGGATGTAAAACTGATGATTTGGTATATATGGTATTTATTGAAGATTTAAATAAGTGACACCAAGATTTACATATCAGGTCTAGCTTTTGTGATCTACATGTGACATACAGTAAGTTCTTTGAAGTTGTCTGGTGGAACAGCTAAAGGGTTTTTGGTGTTGAAAGTAAATCATTTTACCTAAAATAGACAAACGCTACTATTTTGCTGCCATGTCATACAAATAAACAAACTCTGCTGGGTGAGAAGATCAAATAAATCCAATTAAACCCTTCAAGCACCGATTCGAAATCTATGGCAAGCTAAAGGGGCCAAAGAGCATATATCTTTACCCTGTTTCTTTGCAAAAAAAAAAAAAAATTGAGTCCAAAATGCGATTACTCAAAGGTCAATTTTGGCGCTTTTGGCTTGCTATTTGTTCAAATGTGATTCACCAAGGAAAGGAACAGGCAGATAGAGTTGACCTTGGTGGACCTCCCTACCTTCAGCAGTGTAGTCTGCAGGGCTGCTCAGCTGATTGATGACCTCAGGAAGGTCAACATGCTGCAGCCTGAACTTCCTCTCCATGCTGACTCTGGTCGAGTTCAGATTATGGATGAGTTTATCCACTGAAGACTGAACATCCAGACCTGACGATCCCTCCTGCACTGAGCCTCAAGTCTGCAAACAGAAACAGAATATTTCATCCCACAACAGAGAAGACAAAGGTTAGACCTTCTGCTTATTCTAGTCATGTAGAGAGTTAATTGGTTCATTGGCTAATCACTGTTTTTCTAAAAAGAGGTTATTCAATGACTTCTTGAGTCCAAGCTCACAGAAAACAGAGTGGACAGACCTGCTGCGATCTGAGGGCTGGTAACATGACGTCAGACAGCAGCTTCTCCAGACTGTTCAGGAAGCTGCCATCAGCACAGTCCAGTAGGCCAATGTTCACCTCCTGCAGACGTGAAGAAAACACTTGAGGCCAGATCCTCAAAGAATGGAATAGTGATGTTATTTGGGCAGAATTAGCTCAGGCAATCTGCCCTGTTTAGGCACCTTGTCCTCAAAAGAATTTGCTCTAATGATATGCCTGTGCTAACACACCCACAGAGTTTGTCATCTGAGCACACTTTGGTAAATGGTAAATGGACTTGAGCTTATATAGCGCTCTTCTAGTCTTGGACTACTCAAAGCTGCTTTACACCGCAGGTCACACTTACCCATTCATACCCATTCGCTCTCACATTCACTCACTGATGGTTCAGAGTTTCTATGTTAGTTATCCATCAGTATTTTTAACACATTCACGCCCTTTCATGCCCATTTACACACCACTGAAGCAGCAGTGGGAGCAACTTGGGGTTAAGTGTCTTGCCCAAGGACACATCGCCATGTGTTGCCTGGAGCTGG
Source organism: Scarus forsteni (assembly GCA_036419115.1). Lineage (NCBI taxonomy): Eukaryota > Metazoa > Chordata > Actinopteri > Labriformes > Labridae > Scarus > Scarus forsteni. Next base: position 324,910 of record JAZDUH010000086.1, read on the forward strand.
GCTTGAACCTGCAACCTCCTGATCACTGACCAAGCGCACTATCCAACTGCGCCACTGACGCCCCACTTTGCTCCTCTGATCGCAATAAATCCTGTGGCATATAGGTGGCTTTATCCCTGCAAACTCCAAGGACATTGTCGCCTCCTTTACACTGGGCAGCAAAAACAAACAACTGCACAAGAACAATATGCAGTAACAGTAACTGAAGGGTATTTAAGTTTTAGATATCAAATTGGCCTTTGTTATTGAAACAGCCAAAAAATGTAGAAAAAAAAAACTAAATTGACAAAAAAAAAGTAGTCAAGGGGGTCACAGGTTTTTTTTTTTACAGACTGTACTTCAACAAATTATTCGTGTTTACTTAAAGGTGCTATGAGGAGAATCTATTACTGGCGAAAAAAAAGACTGCTACCCATGAGCACGCACGGTGACTGTCATAATGCTGCGTTCCAGTAACCGCGGAACTGGGAGTGACATCATCTCCGACTTATCAGCGTTCCAGTTGAAGTCAGTAAAAAACATGCTGATCTACCAGGCTATTGTTAGCTGTTGTTAGCACGCCCTGCGTAGTTGTTCACAAATACCACATGAAGAATTTGATTATCACTATGTCAACATTTTTGTAGATATAAGTCTAACACTACTATGTATACAGCGGATCAAGAGCAACACACCCCAGTCAGAAGTGCAAATAAATTATTACAGGAGCTAAATAACTGTTCACACTGGCGGCATCCATCTTCGATTGTCAACTCGGGTGGCGAGGTTTCACCGAGTTCCCAGTAGGAAATTCAGACTTCGGGGAGCATTCCAGTTGCTGTTTCCTACTCGGAACCCGGAACTTCTTATTCCTGGCCACAACTGGAACGCACCACAAGACGTGACTGAAGCCAAAGCGTGTGTTTGTTGTGATGCTAATGAATGCCGCTAAGACCTTCCTCAGAACTCTGCATTGCTTTACAACTTCTTTTTTCAACAACTAACAGGATGCAAAGCGACGAGGTAATGTTATCTCTTTCTAGTTACGTAGCGGTAGTTTTTGATGTGTGACAACAAGCAGTTTTTTGGAGAACGTGTCATCGTAGTTGTAGCCGGATATGCTTTGAGCGAGGGAGGGAGAGAGAGAGAGAGAAGGATTATGAGAAGCTGCACAGATTTAATACAAGGATCTCTCTGGCGTTAAATGGCACCGCTTTACTGCCTGTGGCAATTAGTGCTGGTCTTTGTGGATTAGGTAGTGTTTGTGTAACCCATGCGTGTGAGTGTCCTCTGCGTTGTGTTCTGGGTTAATATCAATAGACCACTCAGGAGACGGGATGTGGGTTCTTGCCTTTTACTTTTACTTGGCCACTCTCGTATCATGCTCCAAACAGCTGTACTCACAGACAAAAATACAAAAATCCACGACTCAGTGCAGTGTTTCTCGTCTGCAGCACACGCTTCCCTCTGATCATGCCTCAGGCGGCTCTGATCTTATAACAAAAATACACAATATAATACAACACAAAATATAAATGTGCATATTTTAGCCAAAGTATCAACAGAGACACCAAATTATCTCTAATTTGGAGCAAAACCCTTTTTATAATTTTTCCCTGAACACAGAATTCATATTTTAACTTATATGCATTAAAGCTAACATTTCAGAATACATACAAAAAGAACACATTTTGAAGTTCAGCTGCCTCAACATTAAACTCATTATAACAGCAAATTATTTAAAGAAGAAATTTCTCCATACCTGTATTCATAGACAAAAATCCACGACTCAGTGCAGTGTTTCTCGTCTGCAGCACACGCTTCCCTGATAAAAAAATACACACGTGAATTAAAACACTGCGGTCACGTCAGCCGTCTCTCGATTTCGCGTGGTCAAGGCAGCCGCTCCAAAATTTTAAGCGCGCAATTATTACAGACTTTATGGCAAGCGCACAGAAACAAGTGGGAAAGTCGGCGCTAACTTAACGGAGTGTGAACTTCCGGTTTCCAAAATAAAAAGTGGCTGTGACATACAATTAGATGTTATTCGAAAAAATGTGAGAACTACATTGAAATAAAATGTTCAGATTAATAGTAGTGCACAAATAAAATTCATTAAAAATTATCAAGAAAATGTATTCAAATGCAATAAAAAGTGGTGTGTCTCATAGAGCAGTCTTAAATCTACCATTCTGAGTTGATTTTGGGTCAACAGGTCACATGACCTGGTAGTTATTGAGCTTTAATGTTCATATTTACATTATAAAATACATTAAAAATTCATAAAAAATATGAAATGTATTCAAATGCAATAAAAAGTGGTGTGTCTCATAGAGCAGTCTTAGTTCTACCATTCTGTGTTGATTTTGGGTCAACAGGTCACATGACCTGGTAGTTATTGAGCTTTAATGTTCATATTTACATTATAAAATACATTAAAAATTCATAAAAAATATGAAATGTATTCAAATGCAATAAAAAGTGGTGTGTCTCATAGAGCAGGCTTAGTTCTACCATTCTGTGTTGATTTTGGGTCAACAGGTGACATTAGCTGGTAGTTATTGAGCTTTAATGTTCATATTTACATTATAAAATACATTAAAAATTCATAAAAAATATGAAATGTGTCCTAAAGTAATAAAAAGTGGTGTGTCTTATAGAGCAGTCTTAGTTCTACCATTCTAAGTTGATTTTGGGTCAGCAGGTCACATGACCTGGTAGTTATTGAGCTTTAATGTTCATATTTACATTATAAAATACATTAAAAATTCATAAAAAATATGAAATGTATTCAAATGCAATAAAAAGTGGTGTTCTCATAGAGCAGTCTTAGATCTACCATTCTGAGTTGATTTTGGGTCAGCAGGTAACATTAGCTGGTAGTTATTGAGCTTTAATGTTCATATTTACATTATAAAATACATTAAAAATTCATAAAAAATATGAAATGTGTCCTAAAGTAATAAAAAGTGGTGTGTCTCATAGAGCAGGCTTAGTTCTACCATTCTGAGTTGATTTTTGGTCAACAGGTCAAATGAGCTGGTAGTTATTGAGCTTTAACGTTCATATTTACATTATAAAATACATTAAAAATTCATAAAAATATGAAATGTGTCCTAAAGCAATATAATTTCGAACCAAAAAGTCACATGACTGAATCAACACAGAATGGTAGATCTAAGCCTGCTCTATGAGATTTGGACACATTTCATATTTTTCAATGAATTTTTAATGTATTTTATAATGTAAATATGAACATTAAAGCTCAATAACTACCAGCTAATGTGACCTGTTGACCCAAAATCAACACAGAATGGTAGAACTAAGACTGCTCTATGAGACACACCACTTTTTATTGCATTTGAATACATTTCATATTTTTTATGAATTTTTAATGTATTTTATAATGTAAATATGAACATTAAAGCTCAATAACTACCAGGTCATGTGACCTGTTGACCCAAAATCAACACAGAATGGTAGAACTAAGACTGCTCTATGAGACACACCACTTTTTATTGCATTTGAATACATTTCATATTTTTTATGAATTTTTAATGTATTTTATAATGTAAATATGAACATTAAAGCTCAATAACTACCAGCTAATGTGACCTGTTGACCCAAAATCAACTCAGAATGGTAGAACTAAGACTGCTCTATGAGACACACCACTTTTTATTGCTTTAGGACACATTTCATATTTTGATGAATTTTTAATGTATTTTATAATGTAAATATGAACATTAAAGCTCAATAACTACCAGGTCATGTGACCTGTTGACCCAAAATCAACACAGAATGGTAGATCTAAGACTGCTCTATGAGACACACCACTTTTTATTGCATTTGAATACATTTCATATTTTTATGAATGTATTTTATAATGTAAATATGAACATTAAAGCTCAATAACTACCAGCTAATGTGACCTGTTGACCCAAAATCAACTCAGAATGGTAGATCTAAGACTGCTCTATGAGACACACCACTTTTTATTGCTTTAGGACACATTTCATATTTTTATGAATTTTTTTATGTATTTTATAATGTAAATATGAACATTAAAGCTCAATAACTACCAGCTAATGTGACCTGTTGACCAAAAATCAACTCAGAATGGTAGATCTAAGCCTGCTCTATGAGACACACTACTTTTTATTGCATTTGAATACATTTCATATTTTTATGAATTTTTAATGTATTTTATAATGTAAATATGAACATTAAAGCTCAATAACTACCAGCTAATGTGACCTGTTGACCCAAAATCAACACAGAATGGTAGATCTAAGACTGCTCTATGAGACACACCACTTTTTATTGCATTTGAATACATTTCATATTTTTTATGAATTTTTAATGTATTTTATAATGTAAATATGAACATTAAAGCTCAATAACTACCAGGTCATGTGACCTGTTGACCCAAAATCAACACAGAATGGTAGATCTAAGACTGCTCTATGAGACACACCACTTTTTATTGCATTTGAATACATTTCATATTTTTATGAATTTTTAATGTATTTTATAATGTAAATATGAACATTAAAGCTCAATAACTACCAGGTCATGTGACCTGTTGACCCAAAATCAACTCAGAATGGTAGAACTAAGACTGCTCTATGAGACACACCACTTTTTATTGCTTTAGGACACATTTCATATTTTTATGAATTTTTAATGTATTTTATAATGTAAATATGAACATTAAAGCTCAATAACTACCAGCTAATGTGACCTGTTGGCTTAAAATCAACACAGAATGGTAGAACTAAGACTGCTCTATGAGACACACCACTTTTTATTGCTGTAGGACACATTTCATATTTTTATGAATTTTTAATATATTTTATAATGTAAATATGAACATTATAGCTCAATAACTACCAGGTCATGTGACCTGTTGACCCAAAATCAACTCAGAATGGTAGAACTAAGACTGCTCTATGAGACACACCACTTTTTATTGCATTTGAATACATTTCATATTTTTTATGAATTTTTAATGTATTTTATAATGTAAATATGAACATTAAAGCTCAATAACTACCAGGTCATGTGACCTGTTGACCCAAAATCAACTCAGAATGGTAGATTTAAGACTGCTCTATGAGACACACCACTTTTTATTGCATTTGAATACATTTTCTTAATAATTTTTAATGAATTTTATTTGTGCACTACTATTAATCTGAACATTTTATTTCAATGTAGTTCTCATATTTTTTCGAATAACATCTAATTGTATGTCACAGTCACTTTTTATTTTGGAAACCGGAAGTTCACACTCTGTTAAGTTAGCGCCGACTTTCCCACTTGTTTCTGTGCGCTTGCCATAAAGTCTGTAATAATTGCGCACTTAAAATTTTGGAGCGGCTGCCTTGACCACGCGAAATCGAGAGACGGCTGACGTGACCGCAGTAATTAAAACGGGAGACCTAGCTTAAATGCTGCTGCAGCCCGACAGCATTAGCTCTTATTTTCAGAACAAAATGTGTTAAAACTTTGGCTAGAGACTTCATAAAGTTACAAAACTGATGCAGAACAAATCGAATAATATATGAAATATAACACTGTAGTTCAAAGGCGTCTAAATCTCAAATAACACATTTTAGAAACGTTTATCAGCAGAGAGTTGCTGAATATTACCTACCTCTGATCAGGTCTCTGTCGGCTCTGATCAGAGCGCGCAGCGCGCGTGCATGTACTGCGCGCACACCGACGTCTCACACACTGAGGCTGCGGTCGAATAGTCACCTCCTAAGCCCTTTCCTATCTACTTGTCCTTAACCCTGGTGGAAAACGTCACGAGGTTAACCCTATAAAGCCAATTGTATCACATTTGATACATACTTTTATAATACCTCTTTCTACTAAATATGATCAACAAATTACAAAAAAAATCTGAATACAATCAGATAAATGATAAAAATGTCCTCAAATGGATTATCAGTTGCCAAAAACACCAAATGTATCAAATGAGATACAAAAAATCTACATGTTGAATTTTATGGACAATTTGATTTCTATGGATTTTAGCAGAAAGTTAAAGAGACTGTGAGGAGTTTTTAAGTAATTACAAAAAAGTCTCACTTTTAGACGTATGCCTGATCGAAATACGCACTTATCGATGAGTATCGAAGAGTCTTATAGCATCAAAATAGATTATCTATGAATGCAATTCTTTAGCCTCCTGGTCGGGTCGGTCAGGGCTGGACTGGCCTGGATACTCAACTTCGGGGAACCAGACAATTAAAACAAGAGCAAATCTATATTACTTTATTATTTATATTACACGTCTGAGAGCACCGGGCTGTATGTTGCGATATATAGCCGGCTACAACTACGATAATAACTTTCCCCCTCATTGCTTGTCGTCACACATCAAAAACTACCGCTACGTAACTAGAAAGAGATACATTACCTCGTCGCTTTGCATCCTGTAAGTTGTTGAAGAATAACTTGTAAAACAATGCAGAGTTCCGACAAAGATCCATGCTGCATTCATTAGCATCACAACAAACACATTTGGCTTCACGTCTCCGGTGCGTTCAAGTTGTAGTCAGAAGTAGGAATTTTGAGCTCCGAGTGTGAAACTAAAACTGGAACGTCTCCCGAAGTCTGAATTTCCTACTGGGAACTCCGTGAAACCTCGCCACCCCGAGGTGTCAATCTAAGATGGATGCCCCCAGTGTGAACAGTTATTTAGCTCCTGTAATAATCAATTTATTTGCACTTCTGACTGGGGTTGTCGCTCTAGATCAGCTGTATACATAGTATTGTTAGATTTATATTTACAAAAATGCTGCCATACATTCTTCATACAACAACGCAGGGCCTGCTAACAACAGCTAACAATAGCCTGGTAGATCAGCATATTTTTTTCTGACTTCAACTGGAACCCGATAAGTCGGAGATGATGTCACTCCCATTTCCGAGGTTACGGGAACGCAGCATTACGCCGGCGATAAATTCTCCTCATAGCACCTTTAAATAAACATTTCAGTTGCAAAAAAATAGAATTTTCTGGCTATAATCTATGATCTTGGGCCTTAAAGGGTTAAGGAAAGGAGTAAGGAGAATACAGAAGGACTTAGGAAAGGAAAACTGCCGTGCAGACAGAATCCGACTACGCCTTCACGACGCTACGCCATCATGTGACGGCGGATGTTGCTGCTGCAGTCAAACTACAATTTTCCGAAGGTGGACAAAAGACGCATCATGTATCATGTATCATGGCAATGTTGCTCCTTTCAGACAACATTGAACATAATAACCTGGTAAAAAATTACATCTGCATAACCGAAGCTGGAAGTGAGGATCTAAATAAACCTGTCCTCTCATTATCAACATGAACACCAATCAGTGCATGAAAATAAATGAACTGAATGAAAGAAAGGCATATTGTTAAGACCACAATCTAATGGTGTACACATCTTTAATATTGAACCAAGTTTAAAACATAATCAACATCAAATGTCTCATATCCTGCTCTCTTCAGAGAATCAAACTACTGGAAAGTTAAGGCAGGTTTTGGTAAACTTTAGAAAGGATGAACAGCAGTTGTAACTCACATTGTCTGTGTGATTTGTTCGTCATTATTTGGTTGAATTTGGAAGCAGTCGGAATACGCGCTGTTTATAAAAGCTGTTGCCTCGGAGAATTGTGAGACAGAATAATCTCCTCTCCTTTCGTAAAGGATGGTCCGGTGTATCCTATGCTAAAGGAGATAAAAAAGGAAGCATTGAGCCTCCTGTTATGTTTGTCCCCACACGCTTACCGTAGTTGGGTCTGTGTGATAGGTAACCCGGATGTATTTTTTTTTTGTAATGTCCGAGAAGCACATTAAAGCACACGTTTCGAGCATATGGCTGCCTCCGAGTATTATTGCAGTTTAAAAGTCAGCTTATATATAACAAGTGGCGACGAGGATACCACGGCTCTACGCGAACGGTCTACGGGAGTGTCACCAGACGGTTCTTTTGCATGACGGGGAGAGGATGTTGGATTATGTCGAGTTCGTCTTCTGAGGAGGAAATATTCAATGCCGCGGAGGAATCCGACGGGGGACAGCCTACTGTTAACCCGAGCCCTGCGACTGCAAGTCAACCTGCAGAGAGAGAACAAACCCCGACGATGGCTGCAGTTATCGGTAATATTGGCCCTTTTGATGAGAATGTGGAACAATGGAGCCCATACTCTTGTGGCAGTATGAGATTGCCTGTTGCTTCAGCGCTTGACGCTATGGGTGTGTGTCGGCCAATTACCGCCTGGGGGCACTCTATAAAAGGAGGTAGGGAAACCCCTAGAGGCCCTCTTGCTCGGCGCTTCGCTCCACTTCCGGGTCAACCGGCATCCGCGGCTCTGCACGCACGCAGGTAAGGTTAGCTGACGGCTGCCTCTGTTAGCCCCTCTGTTATCTGCCGATAGGCTGCTAATACACAGTTTGGCCCGCAGAAACCTGAGTGTTCACCCTTTTTGTGATGACTACGGTAGCAGCGTTTGCCAGGACATATCGCCTCTCCTAGTGTGGCATAGGAACAGTGATCGGACCGGTAGGTGACCCTCCTCGTGCTAATCTGCTAGCCCTAGCCTCCTCTCTTGCATTCTATTCATGGTGACTCTATTTCTGTGTTTATCAGGGTCCGGGTCTGTAGCAGTGGGAACCGGGGAGACGGCTGCTTTGTTTTGCTTTGTACTGCTTTGGTTGCTTTGTTCACTTGCTTTGCTTCCTTTTGACTGCTTCGTTTTGCTCCGCACGGCGGTGCCCAGCTTTGCTCGGCTCTGTTGCTCCTCCACACGGCTGTGTTTGCTCGCCAGGTGTTACCTGGTTGGGCTGCCCTCTCTGGTTGGCTGGGGGGGGGAGATTCATAAACGGACAAGAGCCACACGTCTCACCGGACGCTCCTACGCCTCGGAGGCCAACCGAGGACTTATTTTATAGACTTTGGGGTTGGGGATTCAATATTGATTTCATTATTTGTTGTGGTTATTTTCTTGTTAGGATTTAGTTCTTATGGATTAATTTCTTTGTGATTTATTACATTTTTGGTTTTCTTTGTTCTGGTCTTTTGGGGTTTTTAAGTACTTGATTTTGGTTTAGTGTGCTTAATTTCAATTACTGTTTAGTGTTAATTAATCTCATTCTTTGAGTTAATTCCCTCGTTTCCTTGGGGAGTTTACCGTTTAGTTTATTTATTTTGAAGGTTTGGTTCGGGTAGTTGTATTAGGGTATATGTTTATTTAGATTAAGGTTTTTCTTGAATTTTCATTGTGTTCTTTTCTTTTCTGTGTGTGCGGGGTTTACGGGTTTATATATTTTGTTTTGGTTATTAGTTAGGGGGATTAGTTACTCCCTTTAATTAATATTATTTTGATTAATTTAGCCTAGTGGGATTCTTTTCCCTCTCATTATTATTATCATTGTTGTTTGAATCATTTGAGTTTGTATTATGTTCAGTTTCCCCACCTAATTTGTTGTTTTGTCCTTTCAGAGCTGGGAGCCACGGGTGAAGGAGCTGGTGTCCAGGGTGGTGGTGTCCCCCCTTTTTGGTGTGCTGTGTGTCCTGGTTTGGGTCCCCCCACTTCCACGTCCGTGTGAGTGTGTTTGTCACGAGCGCCTGGGGTGGTTTTCTTTCTTTAGGTTTCGTTGGGGATAACCCCCTCCCCTCGTCTGCCCCTTCTTCACTCCTGGTACGCCCCAGTCTCTGAAGGGTCCCCCCTTTCTTTAGTTTCCCCTCTCCCATCTTTTAATAGGTCTTAAACAATTTTAAAGGAATTTTGTAATAAAGAATCATTGTCTTAAACTGGAACCTCGTCTCCTGCCTGCTCAATAACGGACCTGTGTCCTTAAGGTAAAAAGGGTTGATTCCTTGGGTGACCTTCCCAAGGTGGCGTTGTCAGCATTGAGATTTAATTGGAGGAACTGGGGAGGTCCCATCCCTCACCCTTATTCATCTCTTCCCAAATTTCCCATGGTAATGCCACAATTTGGCGTTGTGCGGCAGGATATTGTTCTAAGGCAGAGACGTGTGTTCCAGTTTGTCTTATTTATTTGTCCTTTGTTTGGTTTTGGAATTTTATAAATGCTGAGTGTATTTTGGTGCAAAGCGAAGTAGTGATCTGGTATTGTTAAAGAGCAAAGCAGCCGTTGCTCCCAGTCGTATCTGTAGTGTTTACTGTAAGGATTGCTGTGCGACTAGTCATTTACCACTCCTCTGCTCATTGGTCGGGGCACTGCAATGGAGACCGAGATAGAAGAGTTGAGGGGCTTGGTCGCGCAGCTAAAGGCAGACAACGAGAGGCTGCGGCAAGAGCAGGCTGCGTCTGTGCCTGGCTCTAGCGCCGCACCCTCTACTTCTGCTGCTCCCCCTACTGATAGCGCTGCACCCTCTACTTCTGCTGCTCCCTTTACTGATAGACTGGTCTTTGTGCCCCGTGATAGAAAGTGTCCCATGTTTAGGGGGAGGGTAGGTATGGGGCTGGATGAGTGGCTTGAGGAGGTGCAAGCCTGTATGAGAGCTCGCCATCTTTCCACTCCAGATCAGGCTTTCTTCCTGTTCGACCACCTTGAAGGAGAGGCTAGGGAGGAAGTAAAATATCGTTCTAGTGCCGAACGCGCTGATCCAGACCGTATTATTGCCATCCTACGTGAACTTTATGGATGCACAGAGTCGTACGTTGCCCTACAGGAGGCATTCTTTTCTAGACGGCAACAAGAGGGTGAAACACTGCAGGAGTTTTCATTAGCCTTGCGGCGTTTAATGGAGGCGGTTAAACAGAATGCGCCCAGAGCCATCCCCAATGCTGAGGAGCTTTTGCGGGATCAATTTGTGGAGCATGTGCTGGAGGGGGCTCTACGTCGCGAGCTCAAACAGTTTGTCTTGAGCAGCCTAACGCTGACCTACTTCAGGTGAGAGCAGAGGCCATCAGGTGGGAGCGGGAGGGCTTACCGGGGGGTGCTAGGGGTAGAAGCCATTCAGTCCCTTCGGTTCTCGGCCTCCAGTATGCCACACAGGGTAGCCCTCAGGCGACAGCTGACACACCCCAGACGTCAGAGTTAAGTGCAATGAGGGAGATGTTGAGGCTTCAGCAGGAGCAGTTGAACCAGCTGACCAAAAGCATTTCCCTGATGCAACAGTCTTATCATCCACATGCGTCCCAACCAGTGCTTCATCAGGCACGCCCTGCTACTCGTAACCCTGTTATTTGCAGGAGATGCCAGCAACCTGGGCATTTTGCAAGGGAGTGCGATGGAGTTCGTGTCCCCTCTCGGGCCCCACCTCCAGTGCCTTCTTGGTCCCAGCGGCCTAATAGGCCCCCAAATACTTCTCGGCCTTCGGAAAACTAGCACCCGCCGAACTGCAGAGCCACAGTTCGGGGGGTGCAGACACTGGCTCCAGAGTGGTCCCAGGCGTGGTGGAGGGAGCTGCCATGCTCATGTCCTCTTGTCCGCATTTAGATGTGCGCATGGGTGACATAAATGTCCCTTGCTTGGTGGACACCGGGTCCATGGTGTCTACCATAATGGAGAGTTTTTCCTTGAACACTTCGCATCTTGGGGGCAAGAAAAACTCCAAAAGTGTCACTGGCTGCAGCTTAGGGCAGCCAATGGTCTGGCCATCCCTTACACCGGCTACCTGGAGCTGGATGTTGAACTCTGTGGGAAACAGATTTCACGGTGTGGAGTTTTGGTTGTCAAGGACCCCCCAGGTGGTAATTCTTCGTCAGTCCCTGGTGTTTTGGGGATGAATATCATTCGTAAATGCTACCAAGAGCTCTTTGGGCAGCATGGGTTAGCGTTTTTCGATTTGCCTTTGGTTTCTGAAGCCCCAACCAGTGTTTTCCAGGCTTTACAACGGTGTCATCAGGCTAGCGTACGAGACTTCCCGGCTACAGCTGGAAAGGTCAAGGTGCGTGGTAAAAAGGCGTGCCTTGTGCCTGGTGGCACTATTAAAGTTGTCAAGGCCACCTGTTCTGCGCAGTTCTCTGGTTCGACTGTGCTTTTCGAACCATTGGACTCTGGCCTTCCAGCTGGGCTGCTGGCCTCCCCGGCGTTAGTTCACGTGGAAGGGGGCACTGCTTATATCCCTGTAGTAAATGTGGGTATGACTAATGTGCTGCTTTATCCTCGCACTATTGTGGGTACCTTATCGGAGGTGAGTGTGGTTAGCCTTCCAGCGGGAGTCACTGAAGTGCCATCAGTAGTGGCCTCTGTAGCCTCGCAGTCTGTCTCACAGACTGTCAGCGGGCAGGTCCAGGCGGTTGACTTGTCGCCTTTGCGCCTGAAGAGCAGGCTAAGGTAAGGTCACTTCTGACCAGGTACCAATCTGTCTTCTCCACCAGTGACGGTGACTTGGGCTGTACCACTCTTATAGCCCATGAAATCCCCCTCCTGGATGATGTGCCGGTGAGGCAACGCTATCGGCGTATCCCTCCGGCTGATTATGACATGGTTAGAGATCACATCAACCAGTTATTAGAGACCCAGGTGATCAGGGAGAGCTGCAGCCCCTACGCAGCCCGATCGTGTTGGTTAAAAAAGATGGTAGTCCTCGCATGTGCGTTGACTACAGGCCATTAAACAGCAAAACTAGGAAGGATTCTTTCCCTCTTCCACGCATCGAGGAGTCCCTGGATGCTCTGACCAACGCACGCTGGTTCTCTACCATGGACTTGACCAGCGGATATAACCAGGTACCGGTAGCAGAGGCAGACCGCCATAAAACTGCCTTCTGCACACCTTTTGGTCTATTCGAGTGGAACCGCATGCCATTTGGGCTCTGCAATGCGCCTAGCACTTTCCAGCGGCTCATGCAAAGGCTGTTCGGTGACCAGCAATGTCAGTCTTTGCTTTTGTATTTGGATGATATTGTCATTTTCTCATCCACAGTTGAGCAACACCTTGAGCGGCTGGAGTTAGTGCTTGGTCGCCTGCAGAGGGAAAACCTTAAGGCAAAGCTTTCCAAGTGTGCTTTCTTCCAGAGGGAGGTGTCGTATTTGGGTCACGTGATTTCTGACAAGGGTGTCTCCACTGACCCAAGCAAAGTAGACGTGGTGGCTAACTGGCAGCCCCCCACCACTGTCTCTGAGTTGCGGTCCTTCCTGGGTTTTGCTAGCTATTACCGCCGCTTTGTGCCGGGCTTTGCGAAGATAGCTGCCCCTTTACACAAGCTGGTGGCTGAGTTGGGGGATGCAAAATCCAAAAGGAGGACTGGGCGCGCTGTGGAAGGGCACTGGACGGCCGAATGCCAGCAGAGCTTTGGCACCCTTAAGGCCAAGCTAACCACAGCACCTGTGCTTGCTTTTGCTGACTTTTCTCTCCCTTTCATCTTAGAGGTAGATGCAAGCCATGGAGGTCTGGGAGCGGTTCTGTCCCAAGAGCAGGAAGGTCAGGTGAGGCCCATTGCCTACGCCAGCAGGGGCCTAAGGGCTTCCGAACGGAACATGGCCACTTACAGCTCCATGAAATTGGAGTTTTTGGCTTTGAAGTGGGCCATGACCGAGAAATTTAGGGAGTACCTGCTGGGTCAGAAGTGTATAGTGTACACAGATAACAACCCCTTGAGCCACCTCTCTTCTGCTAAGCTTGGGGCGACAGAACAACGCTGGGCTGCCCAGCTCGCAGCCTTTGATTTCGACATCAGGTACCGCTCGGGGAAGAGTAACCGTAATGCTGATGCATTGTCGCGCCAGCGTTCCCCTGAAGCCCCCAATTTGGAGGCTATGCTTCCCGGTACAGCCCTTCCCAAACCATTGCACCAGGCCCTTTCCTCGTCACGGCCTGAAGCTAGGCAAACCACCATTGTGGCGCTGCCTCACTTTCCTCAGTGCGACCTCCAAGCCCTCCAAGCGGCTGACCCTGTTCTTAGTGAATTCATGGTCTTTTGGAACAGGAAGCAGCGCCCCACAAGGGAGGAGCGCCATCAGCTTTCGCCACCTGTGCTGGCATTGCTGCGCCAGTGGGACCGAGTGGTTGATCGGACTGGAGTCTTATATCGGCAAATCTTCCGCTCCGATGGTGCTGAGGTGGTCTTACAGCTTCTCCTTCCAACAGCTCTGAAGGAGGAAGTATTAACCGAGGTTCACCAGAGGCATGGCCACCAAGGGGTGGAGAGGACCCTAGAGCTGCTGAGGCAGCGTTGTTACTGGCCAGGGATGACCTCTGATGTCCTTCAGTGGTGTCAAGTGTGTGACAGGTGTCAGGTTGCCAAGGACACCCACAAGCCCACACGGAGCGCTATGGGCCACCTGTTAGCTTCTCGGCCCAATGAGATCCTGGCCATGGACTTCACCGTGTTGGAACCCACCTCAAGTGGTGTTGAAAGCGTCCTTGTCCTTACTGATGTGTTCAGTAAATACACCTTGGCTTTTCCTACCCGTGACCAGCGAGCCTCTACCGTGGCTCAGGTACTGGTGTCAGAGTGGTTTTTCAAGTTTGGTGTCCCGCCCGAGTACACTCAGATCAGGGCAGGAACTTCGAGAGCTCCCTGATCCAGCAGCTGTGTTCCCTGTATGGTGTTCAGAAATCGCGCACCACCCCTTACCATCCAGCCGGCAATGGTCAGTGCGAGCGTTTTAATCGTACGCTACATGACCTGTTACGCTCCCTTCCTACCTCTCGAAAGCGAGACTGGAGCGCGTGGTTTGCCGTGAGGTATTATATGCGACATAACACCACTCCCCACCAGGTGACAGGTGAGACCCCCTTCTTTTTAATGTTTGGGCAAGAGCCCAGGCTCCCTGTCGATTTCCTGCTAGGTCGAGTCACAGAGCCAGTGGGTGGCAAGATTGAGGACTGGATCCAGGAGCACCAGTTGCGGTTGCAGTTAGCCTTTGAGGGAGCTCGCGACCGGCTGAAGGCAGCGTCTGATCGCCGGAAACAGCGCCATGACCAGCATGTCAGGGACATCCCATTAAATGAAGGTCAGCTTGTGTGGTTGCGCAACTGTGGCGTCAAAGGACGTCATAAGATCCAGGATGTTTGGAGCTCTGTTGTGTACAAAGTCCTGAGAGCCCCTAACCAGGGTGGCTCTGTCTACACCATTGCCCCCCTAGAGGACCTGTCTAAAACTAGAAATGTCCATCGCACTCTGCTTAGAGTAAAAGTGGAGTCTGCCCCCTCAGGTGAAGTAGCTCTTTACCGGCCCCCATGTCTAGACCAGCCACGCTCAGAGGACGAGTCTTCTGTTGACGGAGATTTGCTGGTAGTAATGGCTGAGCCTGCTAGGGCTGACCCAACCAGGGTAACTGAGAGTACTTTTACCACTACCTTACTGTCTCCACCAACCTCAGTATCCATGGTGTCTAATCCTTCTACTTCTGCCCCTGTTGAACCACCCTTACCAGGCCCATCGATCTCCCAGCCTGTAATGCTCCCAGTCGGGGAGGTAGCCTCCCGCCGGACAACCAGGTCGACTGCTGGGCAGCATCCCAACATTCACCACCTTCCGAGGCCCTTAAGGGACTCTGCATCGAGGGCCACGGGCGCTTCCGTGGTTCCTGATGCCACGGCCAGCTCAGTGTCTGCAGTTTTTAGACCCTGGACTTAGGCTGCACTGCCCAGGCCTTAGTTAAATTCCATCGTCGTCCATGTTGCTCCTTTCAGACAACATTGAACATAATAACCTGGTAAAAAATTACATCTGCATAACCGAAGCTGGAAGTGAGGATCTAAATAAACCTGTCCTCTCATTATCAACATGAACACCAATCAGTGCATGAAAATAAATGAACTGAATGAAAGAAAGGCATATTGTTAAGACCACAATCTAATGGTGTACACATCTTTAATATTGAACCAAGTTTAAAACATAATCAACATCAAATGTCTCATATCCTGCTCTCTTCAGAGAATCAAACTACTGGAAAGTTAAGGCAGGTTTTGGTAAACTTTAGAAAGGATGAACAGCAGTTGTAACTCACATTGTCTGTGTGATTTGTTCGTCATTATTTGGTTGAATTTGGAAGCAGTCGGAATACGCGCTGTTTATAAAAGCTGTTGCCTCGGAGAATTGTGAGACAGAATAATCTCCTCTCCTTTCGTAAAGGATGGTCCGGTGTATCCTATGCTAAAGGAGATAAAAAAGGAAGCATTGAGCCTCCTGTTATGTTTGTCCCCACACGCTTACCGTAGTTGGGTCTGTGTGATAGGTAACCCGGATGTATTTTTTTTTTGTAATGTCCGAGAAGCACATTAAAGCACACGTTTCGAGCATATGGCTGCCTCCGAGTATTATTGCAGTTTAAAAGTCAGCTTATATATAACAAGTGGCGACGAGGATACCACGGCTCTACGCGAACGGTCTACGGGAGTGTCACCAGACGGTTCTTTTGCATGACGGGGAGAGGATGTTGGATTATGTCGAGTTCGTCTTCTGAGGAGGAAATATTCAATGCCGCGGAGGAATCCGACGGGGGACAGCCTACTGTTAACCCGAGCCCTGCGACTGCAAGTCAACCTGCAGAGAGAGAACAAACCCCGACGATGGCTGCAGTTATCGGTAATATTGGCCCTTTTGATGAGAATGTGGAACAATGGAGCCCATACTCTTGTGGCAGTATGAGATTGCCTGTTGCTTCAGCGCTTGACGCTATGGGTGTGTGTCGGCCAATTACCGCCTGGGGGCACTCTATAAAAGGAGGTAGGGAAACCCCTAGAGGCCCTCTTGCTCGGCGCTTCGCTCCACTTCCGGGTCAACCGGCATCCGCGGCTCTGCACGCACGCACGCAGGTAAGGTTAGCTGACGGCTGCCTCTGTTAGCCCCCTCTGTTATCTGCCCGATAGGCTGCTAATACACAGTTTGGCCCGCAGAAACCTGAGTGTTCACCCTTTTGTGATGACTACGGTAGCAGCGCTTTGCCAGGACATATCGCCTCCTAGTGTGGCATAGGAACAGTGATCGGACCGGTAGGTGACCTCCTCGTGCTAATCTGCTAGCCCTAGCCTCCTCTCTTGCATTCTATTCATGGTGACTCTATTTCTGTGTTTATCAGGGTCCGGGTCTGTAGCAGTGGGAACCGGGGAGACGGCTGCTTTGTTTTGCTTTGTACTGCTTTGGTTGCTTTGTTCACTTGCTTTGCTTCCTTTTGACTGCTTCATTTTGCTCCGCACAGCGGTGCCCAGCTTTGCTCGGCTCTGTTGCTCCTCCACACGGCTGTGTTTGCTCGCCAGGTGTTACCTGGTTGGGCTGCCCTCTGGTTGGCTGGGGGGGGGAGATTCATAAACGGACAAGAGCCACACGTATCACCGGACGCTCCTACGCCTCGGAGGCCAACCGAGGACTTATTTTATAGACTTTGGGGTTGGGGATTCAATATTGATTTCATTATTTGTTGTGGTTATTTTCTTGTTAGGATTTAGTTCTTATGGATTAATTTCTTTGTGATTTATTACATTTTTGGTTTTCTTTGTTCTGGTCTTTTGGGGTTTTTAAGTACTTGATTTTGGTTTAGTGTGCTTAATTTCAATTACTGTTTAGTGTTAATTAATCTCATTCTTTGAGTTAATTCCCTCGTTTCCTTGGGGAGTTTACCGTTTAGTTTATTTATTTTGAAGGTTTGGTTCGGGTAGTTGTATTAGGGTATATGTTTATTTAGATTAAGGTTTTTCTTGAATTTCCATTGTGTTCTTTTTCTTTTCTGTGTAAAAGGCTTTACGGGTTTATATATTTTGTTTTGGTTATTAGTTAGGGGGATTAGTTACTCCCTTTAATTAATATTATTTTGATTAATTTAGCCTAGTGGGATTCTTTTCCCTCTCATTATTATTATCATTGTTGTTTGAATCATTTGAGTTTGTATTATGTTCAGTTTCCCCACCTAATTTGTTGTTTTGTCCTTTCAGAGCTGGGAGCCACGGGTGAAGGAGCTGGTGTCCAGGGTGGTGGTGTCCCCCCTTTTTGGTGTGCTGTGTGTCCTGGTTTGGGTCCCCCCACTTCCACGTCCGTGTGAGTGTGTTTGTCACGAGCGCCTGGGGTGGTTTTCTTTCTTTAGGTTTCGTTGGGGATAACCCCCTCCCCTCGTCTGCCCCTTCTTCACTCCTGGTACGCCCCAGTCTCTGAAGGGTCCCCCCTTTCTTTAGTTTCCCCTCTCCCATCTTTTAATAGGTCTTAAACAATTTTAAAGGAATTTTGTAATAAAGAATCATTGTCTTAAACTGGAACCTCGTCTCCTGCCTGCTCAATAACGGACCTGTGTCCTTAAGGTAAAAAGGGTTGATTCCTTGGGTGACCTTCCCAAGGTGGCGTTGTCAGCATTGAGATTTAATTGGAGGAACTGGGGAGGTCCCATTCCTCACCCTTATTCATCTCTTCCCAAATTTCCCATGGTAATGCCACACTCTGAACGTTTCGACTACTTTGTTCTGGCAAACGGCATTGCTAATCACAAAATAGTCCCCACTTTTCTAGCCGTGATGGGACCCAAAACTTTAAACCTACTACGTGATTTGCTTCAACCCACCAAGCCTGGGGGAAAGACATATGCTGAAATAGTCAAAGTGTTGTCAGAGCATTATTCACCGAAGCCATTATTAATCGCCGAGAGGTTCAGGTTTCATAAACGTGACCAAGAAGAAGGAGAGTCGGTGTCGGTGTTTGTGGCAGCGCTGAGGAAATTGGCTGAACATTGTGAGTTTGGGAACGTTCTAAATGACACGTTGAAAGACAGGCTAGTGTGCGGCCTTAAAGATGAAGCAGCACAAAAGAAGCTGCTCACCACTAAAAATTTAACACTGGACAAGGCGATCAGTATTAGTCTGTCCATGGAAATGGCATCAAAGGAGGCTCAACAGCTACATGCAACCACCAAAGTACACTCAGTGAGCTCTGACAAAACACATGCACAGGGGCCATGTTACCGTTGCGGCAGAATGGGTCACCTAGCAACAACGTGCAGATGTAAAGATATGGATTGTCGTCACTGTGGGAAACGGGGCCACATAGAGCGAACGTGTCAAAGCAAAAGAAATGCTGGAAAAGTGCTGAAAAATGAGAGTAATGACAAAATGTTTGAGAATAGGCAAGACTACAGAAAAGAAAAGAAGAAAAGGGCAGTCCACACAGTGAGACAAGACGGACAGTCTAGTGAGTCAGACGAAGAATCAGAGGTGAGAGTGAATACTCTGAGGATACATAAAGTTGATGCAGATGATGAGGGTTACTGGGCAAGACCTCTGTTAGAAGGACACCTCACAAATATGCAGATTGACACCGGATCGAAAGCGTCCATCCTCTCTGAAAAAGTGTGTATGAGTCACCTACGACACTTATCTTTGAGACCCTCAGACACCAGATTTAGCACTTACCTTGGCGAACCAGTGCCAATGGCTGGTATGACTGAAGTCACTGTTCAAAGCGACAATCAAGTGAAGAAACTCCCCATCTATGTGGCTAAGGGTAATGGTCCTGCTATTTTGGGTCGAGTCTGGCTAGAAAATCTGAAACTAAATTGGCAAACTGTGAAGATGCTGTCTCCCAGCTCCAGTGCACTAGCGACTGTCTTGCAAAGGCACCAAGATGTCTTCAAAAATGAGCTAGGCCTTATGAAAGACATTACTGTAAAGCTTAGCCTCAAAACAGATGCCAGACCAAAATTCTTGAAAGCTAGAACGGTGCCCTATGCCATACGCTCAAGGGTCGATGCTGAACTAGACTCCCTGGTCACCAGTGGCGTGCTGGAGCCAGTAGCTATCAGTGAGTGGGCAACGCCTATTGTCCCTGTGTCAAAGAGAAATGGAGACATTCTAATCTGTGGGGATTTCAAGGTGACACTAAATCCTGTACTTGCTCCTGAACAATATCCACTCCCACACATTGATGATCTGTTTGCTGGGCTCAGTCACGGACAGAAGTTTAGCAAAATAGATCTGAATCAGGCCTACCTGCAAATGGCTGTCGAAGAAGAGTCCAGAGAGCTTCTCACCATCACAACACAAAAGGGCCTGTTCAGATATTGTCGACTTCCTTTTGGAATCACATCAGCCCCTGCCCATTTCCAGCGCGCCATGGACCAGATCCTCAATGGTCTCCCGGCGTACAATGTTACCTCGATGACATCCTTTGCACTGGAGCCACAGATGAGGAACATCTGCGCAACCTCGACGCAGTTCTTCAGCGGTTGCAAGACTATGGCCTTAGAGTGCGAAAAGACAAGTGCGAATTTTTCAAGCAGTCAGTGGAGTATCTGGGACATGTTATTGATGCCAGGGGACTGCACACTGCACCATCAAAGAGCCGCGCCATTGCTGATGCTCCACCACCCCAAAGTGTGGGTCAGTTACGCTCTTTCCTGGGATTACTAAACTACTATGGCCGCTTTATACCCAACTTAGCATCCATACTGAAGCCACTGCACAGTCTGCTGTGTAAAGGAAAAGCCTGGAAATGGAGTGAAGCATGTCAGGGGGCTTTTCAGCAGGCTAAGGATACACTGTTGAAGTCGAGGGTGCTCACACACTTCGACCCCTCTCTGCCCATACAACTCGCTTGTGATGCTTCTCCCTATGGAGTAGGAGCAGTCATTTCCCACATATTGCCAAATGGGGAAGAGAAACCTATCGCCTTCGCATCGCAAACATTAAATAAAGCGGAGTCTAATTATGCACAAATAGAGAGAGAAGCCCTGAGCATTGTTTTTGGAATGCGACGTTTTCACCAATATCTGTATGGGCGACGGTTCACCCTCCTCACTGACCACAGGCCCCTCACCACAATCCTGGGGCCACACTCGGGCATACCATCTCTGGCAGCGAGCCGCATGCAGCGCTGGGCCATGCTGTTATCAGCCCATTCATATGAGATCAAATATCGCAAAGCAGACCGACACCAAAATGCGGATGGCTTATCCATGGAGGGCGCGCCTGTCACAGCAGCACTGGTGAAGAATGCAACTCGTACTGACCCTGTGTTGGCGAGAGTAATGGATATGGTGACAAAGGGCCATTCCGTCAGCGATATCCCAGGTTTTCAGCCCTACCTGTCGAGAAAGACGGAACTGTCAATACAGTCGGGATGCTTGCTGTGGGGAAGGAGGGTGGTCATTCCACCAACACTACGCAAGACTGTCCTGCAACAACTGCATGCTGGCCATAGTGGGACTGTGCGCATGAAGGAGTTGGCAAGGAGTTTCTTTTGGTGGCCAGGAGTGGACAGAGAGATTGAGAGTGTGGCCAAGTGCTGCCACACATGTCAGAGGGTCCGAAACCTTCCTCAGTTAGCGCTTTTGCACCCCTGGGAGTTCCCAGAGGGACCATGGCAGCGGGTCCACGTCGATTTCGCGGGTCCAGTGGAAGGGCAGATGCTCGTTGCTGTGGATGCCCACAGCAAATGGCCTGAGGTGGCAGTCATGAAATCTACCACTGCAGAGAAAACCATTGAGAAAATCGGGGAAATGTTCAGCCGTTTTGGATGTCCCATGCAATTGGTCTCTGACAACGGGCCCCAGCTGGTGTCAGAAGTAATGACCACCTTCTTGCAAGCAAATGGGGTACAGCACATCAAATCAGCACCTTTTCATCCCGCTACCAGCGGTTTAGCTGAAAGGTTTGTGCAAACCCTTAAACATGCACTGAAGACGTCCCAGGGTCAGGGGTCTTTTCATCAGCGGCTGCACAGATTTCTGCTAACTTACAGAAATACTCCCCATGCCACCACCAAGTCTTCCCCAGCATCCCTGATGTTCAAGAGGGACCTGCGGACTCACTTTGATTTGCTAAAACCCACAGCTGTGAAAGACACCATTCAAAAGCAGCAAGAGAAACAGATACAGCAGCGTGGACAGACTAAGGAAAGGCACTTCTCTCCTGGTGACCATGTGTTGGCCAGGAACTACTGTGCGGGTTCACAGTGGGTGCAAGCGACCGAGTGGCACAGACTGGTCCAGTCTCGTACACCCTTCAGACTGCTGATGGTCGCATGTGGAGGAGGCACGTGGACCAACTCTTACTGAGTACAGCACCGGCACCCACGCTGCCTTCCATGGTTGGTTGTGGGGATTTACTGGAAGACAACGGTGCTGACACCATTGCAGCCCCGGGGGCTACCTCCGTCCCTGAAGTACCTGTACCTGATCCTCCGCCAGAGACGCTGGTGGGGTCGCCACCACCATCTCCAACAGTGATATCGGCGTCTCCCAAAGTTGGCATACCAGGTCCATCCCGTGAACGCCGATATCCAGAAAGGGAGCGGCGTCCTCCCAAACGAATGGACTTGTGAGTTCTTTAGTGCGGCACACCCAACCATCTGGGGCAGAATAATACCCAGGGGTGCCGTCACGGGATGAGGTAGTCGACCCTCATCCCGTAGGTTCAGATATATAAATTAAAAAAAAAAAAAAAAAAAAAAAGAGGTTCAAATTTCAATACAATTGTATATATATATAATTTGTGGGTGTTGCCATATTTTTTGTGTATGGGGGACTTCTTTTCTAAGGGGGAAGGAAATGTTATGTTTGTCCCCACACGCTTACCGTAGTTGGGTCTGTGTGATAGGTAACCCGGATGTATTTTTTTTTGTAATGTCCGAGAAGCACAGTAAAGCACACGTTTCGAGCATATGGCTGCCTCCAAGTATTATTGCAGTTTAAACGTCAGCTTATATATAACACCTCCTATGCATCAAAACTATTCGAACAGCTCTAATCACGAATTACTTCCGGTTTATTTCACTCCGTTAGGAACCTTCCTAAGCAAAAATGACTTTTCGACCGCAGCCTGAATCTCTACAGGTGGGAGAGGAAAACATAAAGGAAAAGCACAAAATAGGGCCAGAAATACGTGTTTTGGTGAAATTCACAAGCTGCTACTTTATCGTCTGCTGCATTTGCAATGAGGCTCATTTGCATGGGAAAGGGGCAATGTTGCGTTGAATTTACGAATATTCCCTAATTTACATACATGCAAATTAGACCAGCGCAGGTAGGATTTGCCGTGCAGTTTGTGTTCAGTTTGCATGCATTTTACCCTTTGATTTGTGGTCATTTGCACAGGTTTAGCAGTCACAAAAGCAGTGCAGTCCTTTAGAGGATGTGGCCTTTTGCCTCACTAAGCCAGTGTAAACAGATCAATCCAGCCATATGTATTCTCTGATCAGTGCCACCAAACCAAACCACTGACCTGCTGAACATCAGCCGTGGTAATCGCCTTGTCGGTGGTCCTGAGGAAGAACAGACGCTTCAGTAAAGGCTAGTAAACAGGAAACAGTGTCGAAGAGAACCTGGTTTACTTTGCTTGTTGGGTTTGTGCTTAGCTTTACTCTGTTGTGAATTGTACACAGATTATTCGTATCACCTCAGATGGGTTCCAAGTTAGTTAACCTGAGACCAATCATGACGTGGAGACTCTTGATGACCTCTGAATGGTCACAGTATGATCACCAGTCTGGAGGATCTGATGCCTCCCATAGTTTTGCCTTATAATGGCCACCCTGCAGAGGCAGCGCTCCGGGCTGCTCACTGAGGGGGAACAAATGCTCCTGTGTCCCACCTATTCAGGCCTCATAAATACAGAACAAAAGACAACTGATCCTGATCATTACTGTGAAATGGTTTTTAAAATGAAACGACAAATTTAGGAAATATTTTGGAGTGTTTACTGCATTTTCTCTGGGGGAGGATAAAGGGAAAAGATTTAATGTAGAAAGATGTGGAGACTGGGGCTCTGCCATCTGGAGGGAGAGTTAAACTCTTTTATTTCAAATGTCAGCATTTTGTTATTTTGTTCAGGCATCCATTTTCTCCTCTGCTGTCCCTGTCAAGATCACTGGAGGGTGGAGCCAATAAGTTTGTAGAGAGGGGGTGTTCAGGCCTTTGCAAACAGTCAGACCAATTTGTCCTAAATTGTTGCAAGCTTAACAGAGCTCGCATTGTTTTATGTTTTTGCACAATGAAACTGAAAATTTCATCCACCATTTTTCATTTTAAGAACAGCTGTAATTCTATTTATTTCATACAGATAAATTTGACTCCAAAATATGCCTCTGTCATCATAAATTTGGAATAACTGTTATTTATCTCCATATTTCTACAAGTAATTTTCAAGGAGTGGGGTATTTTTTTAATTACTGTTTATTAGGTGAACATACACATAAACCATCTGCATTTCAGAACACTCCAAACACATGCTTTTGAAAACTTTTGCTAGAAGATTCTCCACTCAGACCAGGGTCCAAAAGCACCAGGCGGTGCATCATGTGGCACCAGGCTGTAGAGAAAAAAATTAATTCCATCAAATATTTATTACCTGAGAAAGAGGGGTGTTTAGTTTTACAAGAATGACCTGATCCTCTCATATCCATCATGCAGTTTTTACACTCAGACTCTCTGCCTGTGTCTGCTATGATGACTGAAAAAGTAAGACCTGAAATAAACTCTCTGTTCAACCTCATGAACTCATCCACCTGTACTCTTAGTGTAGCTGTAAATACATTTGACTCTGCACACAAAACCGCTCTACTTTGTGATGTGGAGGGAGACGATTCAGAGGTCAGAGCGGATAAAATACAATCAATAAAAATATCACATCAGCTCAGACTGAAGACTGATGGTTGAAACACACATGGGTGCTGTTTTTACAGCATTTTCCTTGTGCTCAGAGGGTGTTGTCATTTGATTGGTTACCATATCAACAGGTGACTTTAAGCTGTGTTCCTAAATGTCATTGTTAATCAGCTGATGTAAACAGAGTGAGTCCTCATGTACGTCTATATTTTGGTTGAGAAGGATGTCCATGGGTCCCTCTTATTCTGCATTATAAAGAGGTATACTATGAACATATGTGATTGTATCTCCTCTTTTTAATCAAATTAAAATATCAGACAATACGCCAAGACTCAATCAACTCAGTTAATTCTCAAAATACATACATCAAACCAAAATGACAAAAATGGGAAATTACAGTTGGCTGCTACAGGCTTATTACATCCAGTAAAGAATTTACTTCTAGTATTTAGACTGTATTGTTTTTCATATTTTTTGATCATAATGACTTTATCAAATAGATCCAGGTTTAATGTTTGATAAAGTTAACAGCCTGTGTACTTCTGATCCATAAAGCTTAACCTGCTGTCTTACAGAACTGCAGCTCAGTTAAAGGAGGAGAGCAGGACTGACCTTTTTCCTGAGGGAGCTGCTGAGTGTTCAGAGTCTGAGGACGAGTTGCTGCTGCTGAGGAAACGGTAAGACTGGAGAGAGGGAGAAAATCCAGGAGGTGGATCATCAGTGGCTCTGCGGAGTAAAAGTTTGACTGTTGCCACGATCACCCTGCAGAGTTCAGTAGGTGAGTGTTAGTGTGTCGGTGTCTCTGCAACTAAAACACAACAGAGCTGCCTCCTTAGTGAGAAAAATAAAGATCACCATGTGATTAATGCATCAAAAAGACTTTTATTTTGTTAGACTCAGAGTATTCCACTGGACATTTGTTTACTGCAAAGATGATATACAAAATAAAAATGCATACCCAACACCACAGGACTGTTTCATGACATCAGAAATATTTCACATCCATCTGAGCAACTTTCAGGACAGTGGTAAAAGTGAGGAGTCATTTTAGCTTTAATATCTTAATGTTTATTTCTACAGCATCAAAAACAGACGATAATGTGCAGATTTCAAAGCATTGTCTTTACAGAAAGAGCTAAAAAATATCACTTATGATCATCTTCAATAAAATCAGTGTTTGACTCACACTGAGACAGCTTTGAGCAGAAACTTAACCAGGTCACACTGTGAAGAAGGTCTTTTGGAGCAGAGAGAAGTCAAAGCTGGAGGCTTCATAGTGGAAGCATTAATGAGTCTTAATCAGTCACAGGTTAAAGGAAGGTTTTCCACCTCAGCTTTAAAATAATATCCCCATCAACATGAGAAGACAAAACCCAGATATCTACTTTTAAATGCTGTTAACTGACATGTAAGTATGATAAGTCCATGACATGCACCTTTTTTAATTCTTTGTTAATTTGGCACTATTTGCAAATTTATTCCAACCACCAGGTCAAACTGCTGTTCTGATTTAACTTGTTGCTGTGTTAATTGATGAAAGCAGGTGATAGAGTAAATTACTTCTTAGTTTATATTTCAGTTTTGTTCAGTTTTAAGTGAAAGCTCGACTGTTTTTTACATGATAGTGGACATATTTTAGCAGTAATCAAAAATGAATACATGACCCTGAGAAAAGACATAAAATGACTGCTTTAATATGTTCATCCTTAATTTTAGCTCCCATTCAGGGGTGAACCATCCCATTGCTGTTTCTTCTTCTTCATCTGAGGTTTAACACTTCACAGAGCCATGGATCCACCTCAGAAAAAGCTGTGATCAGAATGAAGCAGGCATCATTTCCTTTTGGTAAAACTGAGTCGATCACATCTCGTGCTTTGTCCGCCCTGACTTTGGTTTTGATCAACTGCATCTCTTCAACATTCACAACACGATGCTCCAGGAGCTTATCCAGGAGCTGGTTCAGGACTGGATCACTCACTCTGTTGATGAACTGGATCCTGATGGAGAACAGTGTCTCTGCTGCAGATGCCCTGTCCACTGCAGGGGCCCTGTCCACTGCTTGGACAAGAGACACAAACTGGGACAAAACTTCTCTCCTGTCCTGGTCCTGGACTATCAAAGTCACTTCCTCTGAGTTTGGAGTGAGGAAAACTTGAAATGTTGGATGAAAGTTTGGTCCATACTCAGAAGAAAATGGTGCACACTGAAGAAAGAATTCAAAATTTATCATATTAGAGAGATCATTAAAACAGAGCAAGGCTGTACATTGTTGCAGAGGGCCAGAGCTCTGAGGAATTTAACAAATTTAAGTGGAAAATGGAAATTGCTGGTTAATTGTCTCAATTTACAGCATTTATATTCCTCACATCCTCTCTGCTGCGGTTCTATTTTGTCCAGGGTGGAGGGACATGATGGTCACTGTTGTGCATGTGCACTCATAAAAATTTGGTAGACGGTCATTTTTTTTTTAATTTATGACCAGAGTTTACTCTAGAGGCAGCAGGAAATTGGTCCATATTTCCAGACACAGCAAGAGTTCATAAAAAAATCATGTTTGGTGAGCAAAGGCCCTTATACAGGGGAAAGTAGGGGTAAATTGGGGTAATCAAATGTATAAAAATTACATTTATTTCATTTTCAAATGCTCGAAACAGATGTTACTACTATGAGTGGTCATAGCCACTGGAGGTGGATTTGACTGTCTTACCTTTGGTTGTATTCTGAAGCCTTCAGGAACACAGTGGAGGCTGTAATTTTTATCACAGTTGAGAGGACAGTCAGCACAGATTTGGATGTACGTAGCGCCCTCTTGCTGGTCACGAACCTGCAGAAAAATAAATGACATTACAGTTGTCCATTGGAGTTGTAATGACAGGATCTAGTTACCTGATAAAGTGGCCACTGAGAAAACATTTGGTTTCTATTAAAAAAGAGGAGAGAGCCTTCACCATCTTTTTCATTAAAACGTCATCACAGGGTGTTTAAGAGAACATATAACTTACCTCAGCCAGAACAACGTTGCGCGGCAGGAGAAGAACATTGAGCACTTTATGTCTTTTGTCTGGAGGCCTGAGGAACAGCAGGACTTGGCCTTTTATCGGCCGGGAAACCTCCACAAACCTTCTCACAAAATCCCAGACTAGGCCGAAAGCAGAAAGATGAGAAATGTCCACGACCACATGAGTGTGTGTGACCTCCAGTGGAGTCAAGAAGCTCATCCCATCATCAGTGATGTGGACCACGAACAATGTGTCATCAAGTAGCAGAGCTGAGGAGGCAGAGAGTGGTGAAACTTTAGTTTGATTTCATCCCTGCTGACCGCCAGAGGGCGGTGCTGAAAGCACTGAATGTTCCCTTCGCACAAGTGCACTGTGACTATTCATACCAATGATGTTAACTGTGACCCCTGGCTGACCTGAGAATGGAGAATAAGTACCAGTGTTAACAGGGGTTCGTTTCCGCAGCTTCATTGTGGAAAAAGGAATAACCGATACGGATTCATGCACCGTTGCTGGGAGATCTGTGACTGTGTTGGTCGGAGCAGTGAAGACTTGCCCTTCAAAGGCTTCGACAGCGGTCTCTTTTCTTCCATTTTGTTTAGGAGGTTTGTTCAACGCTGCTGTGGCGTCTCTCTTTGTTTGAGACCCCTGGGATTGAAAGTTTCTCTGACCTCGCCCAACAAAAGGTAAGGTTACTGAGTTTATTTATTTATTAAATGAGCATGATTGATGTCAGTGTGCCTAATTTGTGATTTTGTAGGTGTAGACAGCGTTAGCGTTCTCTTCCCCCCCGATATGTTAGCTTGGTTGGCCTAGCATCAGCGCCAGGGCTGCGTAGTCTCAGACCTCTTCTTGTGTACAGCTCCCCTCAGCTGGGTTAGACGGCGTTTGTGCCCTCTTCCCTTGGCTTATCAGTACACTGGTTGTGTCCTTTGCTTTCTATATTGCAGCAACCCTCTACCAGCTTATGGCTGTCTAGCTTAATAACACATAAAAAACATTTCACCTCTCCAGTCTTCCATGGTGCAGTTGATAAATAATTTTACCATTGCACAGAGCACTGGGGTTTGATTTCTCATCTGAAAGATTTATCTGTAGTTCATTCTTTTCATTCATGCACTTATGTGTGAGCTGTGACACATTCATCAAATTGTCTTGCTCTCCTGCCTTTGCATAACTTTGATTATAGTAAAACACATACAAAAAAAGATAATAGATTTCAGCCGACTGACAATCTCCCGCAGCTCCTGCAACTCTATTGTCCACTACAACACGTACTAGCCCTGTGTTTAGCATAAACCATTGGCGCTGTGTGACTAGCGTCTGCTGTGTAGGCAGCATTCGCGCCCCCTTCCCTCAGCTTATCGCAACCAGGGAGCTGTGTAGCCACTCGCAATGGAAGGCTCCCATTGTTGTGTTACCTGTGGTGCCCCCCTTCAAGCCAGAGATGGCCATGACCTCTGCCCAAGGTGCCTCGGCCCTGACCACTTAAGAGAGGGTTTATCTGATGAGCCAAGAATGAACTGCAGCTACATGCCTCGGGCCCTTAGGGTTGCTGGACTGGAGCAGGTGTCTTCTGTTGCTAACGATGATCCTTCTCCCCAAGGGCAGCTAACCCCTTACCAACCAAGACGCTTGAAGTGCCGTCCTGTGTCTGTTACTATGTCTGGCCCCTCCAAGAAGAAGGCAAAAGCTGAATGTCGACTTGCCTCAGAGGTGGATCAATTAGATTCAGAGTTGGTGGAGATGAGATGTCTCTGGCAAGAACGTGAACCTGCCACACCCACAGAGGAGGCAGAGCCATCCAGCCCGCTTTTGCTCGAGCTTGCCCCAGAGGACAATTTCATTTCTCTGGCAGCTTCGGCCTCTCATTCCCAAGATGACATTGTTGGTCAGGCCTCCATGCTTTCAGAACCGGGGTACTCATCCTCAGCTCGGAGTTCATCAAGTGAGACAATGGATAGCTCAGTGCAGGATATCATGCTCACAGCGTTGGAGCATCTGCAGTTGGATGTGGCACAGCAGACTCACTCTGCTCCTGAGAGTGTCTTCTTCCGGTATAGGCAGCCCTCATCTGCTTTCTATATTCCTCCTTCAGAGGACTATGTAAGAGAACTACATGCTTGCTGGAGAGATACTGGGGCTCTCTCCCGGCTTTCAGCAGATGGCCAGACTCTGGCGGCCATGCATATTACAGCTCGAGCCTGTCTGGAGCGGATGCTTGATGTTGAGCCAGCCATAGCATCTCTTGCTGTGTCTCCTGAGGAGTCACTCTGGCCAGCTGTGAGATGCCCCTGTCTTCAGTGTCAAGTAATGGATGACCTTCTCACAAGAACCTATAATGCTGGTGCACAGACTGGGCGTATTGGAAACTCGTTGGCTCATTTGAAGTTTGCGCTCTCCACTTCATGCATGCCCCTGCCCACTTGCCTCCCAGTCAACCCGAGCTGCGGGTCCTCCCTACCGTCCAGGATTCATATAACCGTAGTTACATTTGTAACTTTCAATTTATTGGATTAATGTTTCAACTGAGAGTCATAAACCAACTAACTACATCAGTTTAGGAGAATCTTAAAGATCTGCAGGTCTCCTCTGACCCTGGTCTTTATCTTTCCTGAGTATCATTGTACAAAGAAGAGAACATATCAAAGAGGGATTCTGTCCTCCATAAATCAAACCATTTCTCCTTATTTTCAGGTCCTGCAGAGACATATGCTCCTTTGTCTCCCTAATTTGTTCATGAGCCTCTTGTTTCCTGTTTGGTGTCCCTAAGTCTGCCTGAGTCGAGGGGAGTCTGTTGGTTATTGACAGCAGTCACGTCATTGAACAGCTCAAAACTAAAGTCTTACTGCAGTGTTTCCTCTAGGTTCATTGCCTTGGGGCGACGGGTTCGGGGTTGTGGGGGGGAGGGGGGGGAGTGTGGTCTGTCAATAATGCTCCATAATATCAGAATTAAAGAGCATTTAGATCTGAATAAATAGTGAGCACTGGGGGCACACAACTACAACATTCTCAAAAGAATTTAAAATAAACTGCATAAAGTATAAAAAGTATTTAAAAAAAACAGGAAGAATGTAACATTTCATGTAACCATGTAAGCTCAGCAGGTGGAGAGAAGATGAATCAAAGTTATAGCAAGTGACTGACAATAAGGAGAAACTACATGCTGAAAGTTTCCTCCACTGCTGCTAGCTGTGCTTCCCTTCTTAGTAAGGACAACTGGCTTAAAAATGCTGAGATTTTTGCTTGGGGAGATAGTTTGGTAAGCTTCAGGTCATCCATTAATGTTTGTTTAAATTGTTTTTTTTTTTATAATATTTTTTTACCGTTATGGTCGCTCCTTCATCCGCCGGCTGAGTGTGAGTGTGTGTGCATGTCTGTATGTGTAGTGTGTGTGTGTCTTTATCATCCCCTTCACACAACACGCCGCTTCCAGTCATTTCAATGAGGGACAGGCGGCAGACAGCTCGCGGTTTGGACCGCCCATGATGAAGCGGTTGCCGAGGAGCACGCGCACAGATTTCGGCCTGCAGCTCAGAGTCCAGGGTTTTGAACTTTCTGGCTGTAGTCGCCTGGCAGCAGCAAATCATATCGAACTATCGAAGAACTGGACGTGGGGAAGCATTTCTACTGAACTGTTTTTAGGGAAGGGAGTGTCATAGTAGTATGTCAGAGTGAGTATCTTCAGAGTAGACCATCTTTGTAGTGTTAACGCTGCTGAGGGGGAGCCCAGGGATTGGCTGAGGGTAACGGAAGTGTAGACTGAGAGAGAGAACTGCTAACTGTATGACACGCTGTTTGAGTCTGTTAATAAAGAGAATTAATGATTCAGAAGTTATCGGCTCGTTCTATGACAGGGAGTGTTGTGAGACACTTTTAGGTGGCCTCTGCTCTGACGTTCGCTGAATCACCGTCTCGGCCCGCGGTGGCAGCAGCCTCAATAAAGACTGCATGTGGGGGGACTCCGCCTGCAGAGAGACGGTTTGGTTGCCGCGCGGCTTATCGATGTTGCACAAGAGGAGCGGGGGAGGAGGCGTTTTTCAGAGCGGAGAGGAAAAATGCATTTTATTAAATGTAAGCAAACCATAGCGACACAACTATGGGCAAGATAGTTATCTGCCTCAGCACCCACGACACTCGATTTAATGCAGGACTCTGATGTGAAGGTGGCGACATGATGCTGCGGTGGTGTATTTACAGTTTTTTAAAAAAACTGCAGGAGCGGCGGGTAGGATTTCGGAGCGGCGGCCCGCCGCTCCTAAATGAATGTAGAGGAAACACTGTACTGTAATGTCTCATCAAACTTCAAAACTCACTCCATCAATCAAAAGGTCAAGGGTTTGAGTTTAGTTCTGTCACGCTGACTCCTTTGTTGAGTTACTGGTGCGAACACACAGAATTGGAGAAACAAGTGATCGACTCTTTGTTCCATCTCCAGAGGGAGTAACAGAGGAGTGATTTTGGAGAGTGGTGAGCAGGAAGACTCAGTGGGAGACAGGAACACCGTGAGTGAGTGTTCATGTAGGGATTGGCCATGTCATCCATGCCTTTCTGCAGCATGTACTTGCACAGACGTTACGGCCTTGCAAAATGAATGTGAATGTCTGGAGGTGTAAATGTAATGAAGCCTCGTCACAGCAGTTTGTGTAACATGTGAAGAACGACTTGACCCTTGCACATATTGTACATAATCTTTTCATGTATTTGAATGTCTCTTTATAACCCTCTCCTAATCCTGTTTAATTGTCCTTGTATTTTAATATCTCTTTGTAATCACTATGTAATCACTGTTTAGCTTTTGCATTCTTCTGACAAACACAAACACACCCACACTACATGTCCTTGTGTAGGCTCCTTCTTATCGACTGAGACGGAGAGGAGCCTGTGCGGAGGTCACTCCATACTCATATGTTCTTATCACTCTTATAAAAGAGAGAAGACATTGTATTTCTTCAGTTCAACATTCAGACTGCTTTACTGTATGTTGTTCTCCTCACGAGTAAAATTCCATCTGATTGCATCCAGCTGCCTCTTCGTCATCTTTTATTCGGAATTATGTCAAGTGTTGGTACGAACCTTAAAAGTTACACTGAGCTCTTAAAACTGTGAAGGGGGAAAAATCCTGACATAACAGCACCATGAATTTGGCAAAGACTGAAAAACATGTTTTTCATCATGAAACTATTGTGTTGTGAGCATTACATGCTCACAACACAATTTCATTGCTAAAATAATAAGTTCTATCCGACCAAACATTACAGTCTGTCTTTTGTCTCTGATCCGAAGCATTGACCAGATGTTCAAACCATAGTTTATTATTTTCATATTTCATATCTGTAACACTGCATTGTCTGTACCTTTCTCTGATTCACAGTGTGGGAGCTGCAGCTGACACAAAGCCCCCTCTGAACACTGGATGTCGAACAGCGGCCCAGCAGCCTTCTTGCCAGCTGATTGGAGGAGGTTCTCGTCCCACTGCGTGGTCCTGTACTGAAGCTCCGCCTCCCTTTGTGTGACAAACACCAGTCCAGTCACAGCACACTGAAACACACCTTGACCAGGACACCTGAAACTAAAAACACCAACAGGCTGCATCATGAAACTAACACTGATGAATGTTGAGTGAAATTGGAGTTTGTGGTTCTGTTGAATGATTTGGAAAAATAAATCAAAACAATTTGTATCCATCTTATAATATCTACATATTTGAAGAAACAAAAGGATTTTTCCTTTAGCTCATCCTCTCTTCTCAAAAATGTATAACAATGATTATTGAAATATTAAGCTGATGAGTGAGATTTCTTCTTGAAACTTCATTGATTTTTCCATCTGTATTTGACACAGGGGCTGGAAAACCTGTACCACATATCCTTTAACTAGATTAATAAGGACAACTGTCTAATGTCTATAATGTCTATCCTCACTGAATCCACTGAGTGTTTGGTGTCACATTAAGGACGATGTTTTTCAGGGTTCTGGAGTTAACTAACTCACATATTCTGCTTCATTTGTGATGTTTAACAAACACAGTTTCATAAAGAATGAGAAAATCCAGTATCTCTTAAAAGTAAGAAAGGTTCAAGTTTGATATAATCATTGAAAATCAAGTTGATGAATCATAAATTAAGCTGTTGAAGTGTTTTGATATTTCAAAAGATTACCTGTATGTAGAGCCAGTCTGCTCAGGTGAGAAGGATGATGGAGCCTGTGGAAAAAAGTCAAAGTTCACCATTTTAAGGGACATACCAACTCCCCTGGGAATATATTAAGTAATAAAATACTGAATTCAAACTTTTGTTCTCAAATTACACACAACTTATAGTTGGACTTTGCTCCAAAATAATCATCCATCCATCCATTATCTACAATGCTTATCCCACTCAGAGTCACAGGAGGCTGGAGCTTATTCCAGCTGACATTAGGTGAAAAGGAAGGTAAACCCTGAACCAGTCGCCAGCCAATTACAGGGCCACATAGAGAGACAGACAACCATTCACACCTAAGGGCAAATTTAGAGACACCAATCATCACAATAAACATGTTTTTGGTCTGTAGGATGAAGTCAGAGTGTCCAGAGAGGCCACACATGCACGGGGAGAACATGCAAACTCTACACAGAAAGGCCCTGAGCAACACAGGGTTTGAACCAGCAACCTTCTTGCTGTGAGACACATGCAATAACTGCCACCCTACAGAAAATAAGTGCAGTAATATATCGTCTGTTTCCTGCTGATTGTCTCAATTCTCACTGGATCATCAGAACACACAACAGCTGATGCAGAGGCTGTTATTGTGTTATAATGAGGGAGATGAAAATGTAGAGTGCAACTTTTGTTTTATTGTGTTTTTATCATCAAGGCTCACGCTTGATGAAACAAAGGCTCGAGCAAACAGGACAATTCCAGGGAGAAGAATGAAAGTCTGAGGTCACAAACCCAGCCTCCGTTCGCAGATGCTAGCTTACTCGACCCCGAAGCTAAGATATTAGCTGAGCTGGAACGACTGAGGAGAGAAAACTCAGAGGGCCATGCTCAGACAAAATCTTCACTTGCTAAGTTGGAGTACTCAATGCAAGAACTGAAAGGTGAAATAACAAAACTCGAGAAAAGAACAAAAGAAGCGGAGGGTCGTATTGGTGCCGCGGAAGATACCGGGAGGCGACACGAGAGGGCACCAGTTACGCAGAGAGATGGACCTCACTGCTCGATGTGAGGACTTACAGAACAGATCCAGACGTAACAATCTAAGAATCTACCAAGTGCCTGAAGAGAGAGAAGGAAAAGACATGAACATGTTTGTAAGGGAACTTCTTCAATCAGCTCTTCAGCTAATGCCACGTATTAATCTGCAGAGAGAGCACACCGATCCCTCACAGCTAAGCCAAAAAACCCTACAGTGGCACCGAGGTCCATCATTGTTAAATTTGTGGATTATTCTGCTAAGGAGGCGGAGTCATGGAGTCAGAGAAAATTTCTCTACAAAGAGGGTCAGATATACTTTGACCACGACTACTCGCCTGACTTACAAAGAAAGAGAATGCAGATGAGGAGTGTAATCAAACAGTTAAAGCTGAAAAACATTCAAGCCAAATGCATCTACCCGGCTCAACTTAAAATGACAATGGTGTCGGGGGAAATAACATACCCGACGCTATCTGACGCCCTTCCGAAGTTACAGGAGCTCCATATCCAGGTGCGGGTGGATGAAAGGGAGAAGATGGAGAAGGAGCTGAGCAGCATGTGGAGCAGCGCAGGTGAGAGACGCCGGCAAGACCCGGCGGTACTGTCAAGCAAGGACATCAAGGCTTTCTTCAGTGGAGAGTGATCCCGACACATGCCCAGTCTCGTTTATGGGAGTTAAAGACTATTAGGAAACAGACATGCATGCATTCTTTTGAAGGACGGAGCTTAATTCTGTTACGCGAGTGAGGACCCGCGCGCGCCGCAGCGACCGTTCCCTGACCGGACAACAGCGGCAGTTACACTGAGTGTGCACCCCACGGAGGACCTGTCACCACCCTCTGCCCAGGTATCACCAGGAACTGGTTCGAGAGAAGGTTACATATTAATAATCAAAATAACTCTTAAAAAAGACCAGTTTGGAATGTGGAAGCTTGTTTTATTCTATATTTGTTATGTTTTTCCTATCTGTTCACTTGTTTACATATTTTACCTTGAGACTGAGCCTGGACAATTGTTTTTCTATGTGTATATCTGCAGAAAAATTAACATGAAACATCAATCCCTTGAATGGGTTAAATTGCATTACCTACAATGTTAAGGGTCTGGGCAGCCCAATAAAAAGGAAAAAAATATTCAGTCAGCTAAAAAAAATGCAGTGTTCCATAGCAATGATACAGGAGACACATTTGTCAGAAAAAGAACATCTGAAACTTAATGGGTAGATCAGGTCTATAGCTCTTCCTATAAAGAGGGAAGGAAAAGAGGAGTTGCTATCTTAATAAATAAATCCCTTTTTTTCAGTCATGAAAAAACTATCAAAGACAGTGAGGGTAGATTTGTTATGGTGGTAGGATATGTTGCTGGTACCAAAATAACTTTACTTAATTTATATGTCCCAAATGAGGATGACATTGAGTTTTTTAAAAACATTGCATCTCTAATTGCAGACAAGGGAGATGGAATAATTTTGACAGGTGGAGACTTCAATTGTGTTTTGAACCATTATATGGATAGACTTCCAGCTGTAGTAGGCCCCAGGTCTAAGAAATTTATCACCTTGTCTGCAATGATGAATGAACCGGGTATGGTGGATGTCTGGCGTCACCTCCATCCTAGAGAGAAGGAGTTAACTTTCATGTCACAAGTGCACGGTAGCTACTCCAGATTGGATATGTTTTTGATACATGGTAGGGACACATACAGGATCAACGAGTGTAACACTGAGCAAATAACAATCTCAGACCATGCCCCTGTCACCCTGAATATAACAATTGGCCCAAATTAACAGTTCAAATACTGTAGGTTAAATGTCTCACTATTAAATAATGAAACAATTCAACAAAACATACGCAAAGACTTCATGGACTACCTTGCTTTAAATGACAATAACACCGTCTCCCCCTCCACTCTATGGGAGGGTGGCAGAGCAGTGATGAGGGGTAATATTATAGCTATTTCAGCTAAACTAAAAAAAACAAAGACTTGCTCAACAACTTGAAATAGAGAGGGAAATTAAGAGATTAGAGACAGAGCACCAGCAATCAAAACAGGAGGAAATACTAGCTTTATTAAAAGAAAAAAGACAACAGCTAGATAAATTGTTAACCTATAAAGCAGAGGGTGCTTTACGGTTTGTTAGTAGGACATATTATGAAATGGGTAACCGAGCAAGTCGCTTGTTGGCCTTTCAATTGAGAAAAGCACAATCCAGCAGAGTAGTGCAAAAGATAAAATGCCCACATACTAATAAGAGGTTACTCCAACCAAAGGATATAGCAGCCGCCTTTGCTGCATACTATCAAGAATTATACAAAGAAGAAGAGGCCCCTCATAAAGCAGTGAGAATAAAAACCTTTCTTGACAAACTAAACATGGGGAAACTATCAGCAGAGGAGGCAAATGAATTAACAGCCCCGATTAAAGTGGAAGAAGTAAAGGAACATATACTTAAATTGAAAAATAATAAATCTCCAGGAATTGATGGCCTCTCAGGCGAATACTATAAAACATTTATAAATGAGATAACCCCGATTTTATGTAGAGTTTATAACTATGCTCTAGTCTAAAAGATGGAGACCCACCTGGCTCATGGTCAGAGGCAATAATAAGTGTTATTCATAAAGAAAATAAAGATCAGACCCAGTGTATGTCGTACAGACCAATCAGCCTCCTCTGTGTTGATTTTAAAATATTAACCTCCATAATTGCAAATAGACTACAAAAATACATTAAAAAACCTATAAAACCTGACCAGACAGGTTTCATTAATAATAGACAAGGAATCGATAATGTCAGAAGAGCCTTGAACTTACAGTCAATCGCCAAGAACAGTGTCCCTTCAATGCTTCTCAGCTTAGATGCTGAGAAGGCTTTTGATCCGGTTGACTGGAAATTTTTAGAACATACGCTCAGATACACGGGATTTAATGAAATTTTTGTTGAATGGACCAAAACATTTTACAAGAACCCCCGATCTAGAGTCAGAGTGAATGGATATTGCTCAGAATTTTTTTCCCTGGGTCGGGGTACACGCCAGGGAGATGCCTTATCCCCCTCTTTATTTGCACTCAGTATAGAACCATTGACTGAACTGATTAGAAGTAACCCCCTTATACAGGGAATACACGATGAAGGACAGAAGGAACACAAACTAACCCTGTGTGCGGATGACATTTTATTATTTCTAGAAAATCCTGCTACCTCAATACCTGCCCTCCTAGATAGCCTAAGCAAGTATAGCGTAATTTCAGGATATAAGGTTAACACCAACAAATCTGAAGCTATGATGATTTCTGGAGAATGGCCTACACAACTCGATGGTCTGGTATCTTTCAGAAGATCTCAACAAGGATTTAGATATCTTGGTGTTCTACTGACACCAAAAAAATCACAGTTATTCCCCTCCAACTATGGAAAATTAATTAATGAGATCAAAAATGACTTAAACAGATGGGATGTGCTGCCTTTGTCATTCTTTGGCAGAATAGAGACAGTTTGAATGAATGTGCTTCCCAGATTTCTGTTCTTGTTCCAGTCCCTTCCCATCCATGTACCACTGGCCACTTTTAATTTGATAGGAAAATTAATATCAAAGTTTATTTGGCAAAATAAGAGACTGCGAATTAGGTCAAAAGACTTGATGTCAGCCAAAGAGTAGGGAGGTTTGGGCCTGCCAAATTTATTTATTTATTTTTTTCCCCTTGTCTGCATTATCTTTACAGCTGAGCACTGTGTCTGGTGGCAGCGTTGGAAAGACTAATGCATTTTGTTTCTAACAGTGAGAGATATGTGAATATGATTCACTGCTATAGTGACCATCACTAGCCCTCCCTGTAGGCTACTCCATCATATAAAACTTTATTTAACCCCTGATGGGAGCTGAAGGGGAGGGCCGTGCCACACCACAGTGTGAAAGAAGGGGAAATAGTGACAGATAAGACAGGACAAGACAAGACAAGACAAGACAAGACAACTGGGAGAAGAACAAACAGGTATTGTAGCTAGTCTAAGATAGTAGTTCAAGTGCTGTGCTGATGCAAGTCCATACTGAAGTATGTGGTGTGTATGAAGAGGGTGGCTCATGTGTGGGGCGGGGGGGAGTGGGATGAAGACCCTGGTTCGGGTAGTTGAGGTGGAGGGGAGGTTAGGAGAGGGATGAAGACCCTGGTTCGGGTAGTGGGTGTGGGAGGGGGGGTAGGGAAGGGAAAAAGACCCTGGTTCGGGTAGTGGGTTAGGACAGGGAGGGTTGGAACGGGATGAAGACCATGGTTCGGATAGTGGGTGTGGGGAGGGGGGTTGGGAGTGGGAAGGGGATGAAGACCCTGGTTCGTGTAGTGGGTTTGGGAGGGGGGGTAGGAAAGGGATGAAGACCCTGGTTCGGGTAGTGGATGAGGGAAGGGGGGTGGGGGTGGGTCCTATGGAGAGTCTACTGTTGTTGATTTGAGATAGCAGTTCAAGTGCTGTGCTGATCTAAGTCCATACAGGAAGTAGAGGCTGTAAGAAACCAGGGACACCAGAAATGTGGGGTCTTGATAGTAGGGGGTGTGTGAGCCTACATGGATAAGAGATGGAGTGGCATGCATCACAGGATGTGAGACGATGTGTAAGAGTACCCGACTCAGCCTATTCTGACGGGATCTATCATGTCTCTTAGTTAGTCTCGACAGGAGCTTGAGTATCTGTATATGCATGCATGTGAGGTGGTCACCGAATACCCGAGTAGTTGCCCAAACCCAGGGAAAACAGGGCAGTGGGCGCCCCCCGGGCCACCAGGGCAACCGAGACCCCCACACAGTCCCCAAACTACCAGGCCCAGGGACAGCCCAAGGACCCAAGGGGGCACAGACCCGCCCCCCCGCCGACACCAAAGACAGCACCCAGGGCCCAGAGCGGTAGCCCCCCCGCAGACAGCACCCGCCCTCCCCGACCACCCGCCCACCTGGCCCCAAGCCCCCCCCCGCCCCCAGCACCCAGCCACCCCCACCCCCCCGCGGCAGGCCGGGGGCTCCAAGCCACCCAGGAGCCAGACCCCCGGGACCAGACCCCTCCCCAGAGGGGGGGCCACGAACCACAGCCAGGTCAGGTGGGGCGAGATGTGGGTGTGTAGCGGTGGGGTCAAAGTCACCGCCTGCCCCCCAGAAAAGCCGAGGCCATGAGAAGCGCCGGAGACCGCTGCCCAAGTGCCAGAAAGAGGCCCCGCGGTCACCTGCACAGGACAGCAACCCCGAGGCAGCCCACCATGCCGAGGCCCCCAGTGAGCAACAGGCCGAAGGACCCCGCATCACAGCCCACCAAGGGACACATGCCCCAGCGAGGCCCACCCGCCCCCCAAGGCCCGCGCCAGGCCCCCACCCGCAGCCACCGGAGCCCAGCCGCACCTCGAAAGCCGCCGGCACCACCCATCCCCCCGCAAAGTCATAGCCAGCGAAGCCCGACCCCCACAGCCGCACCAAGCCTATGCTAGTGACAAACCCTATACCCCCCCCCGTTATTCTGCAACTTGCTCCCAGACAAGATACATTATCCCTACACCGTGATTAAGTGCAGCTAAGTGTAATGTGGTGCATTAAAACTGGGGACAAACAGGTCGAGTGGGGGTCCATCAACCCCTCCTCTCCCTGCCTGGCCCTGAAAAGTGGATGTTGTGTTGCATTAAAAAGCAAAGGATAGGTGGGGCAGACAAGAGGGGAACAGAGAACGACCACAGCCTAAAACAGATTGCGCCCACCCTCCAATTTAAAAATTTATTACTGGGCTGCCCAGCTGCATGCGGTGGCGTCCTGGATAGTGGGGGACCCAGATACAATATGGGTATCTATAGAACAAAACTCTATACCCCTACCATTAAATACCATCCCCTTCCTCAGTGAAAAATCCCAGAAAAAAATCAAAATCAGTAATGTATGGATCAAACACACATTAAAAATATGGAATACAGTTCAAAAGCAGCTAAAGGGTACAGTAGCTCTATCACGGGCTCTGCCTATAACAGGAAAAGTAGAATTTCTCCCATCGCTGTGTGATAATACTTTTAGAGGATGGGCCAGGAAAGGTTTATCTATGATCAGTCAACTAATGAATGGAAACACATTTAAATCTTTTGCACAGCTACAAGAAAAGTTTGGTCTGCCTCCTAGTGATTTGTTCAGATACCTACAAATAAGGCACTATGTAACAAATCACACAGACTGGGAATATATTTAAAAAGAACCAAGTAACATTGAACTTTATTTTATAAACTTGTATGAGCAGGATGTAACAGCAATAAAGAAAAGTATATCTCACATGTACAAAAGATTAATGTCAGAATGGTCGGATAATACTCTCCATATTAAAGGACAGTAGGAATTAAAGATGAACAAGATTATTGAAGATAACACTTGGGAATCTGTATGTCTGAGACGTCACAAAGGGGTTGTTAGCCAGTTCTGGAAAGAATTTGACTGGAAGGTTAAAGTGAGGTTCTTTAGAGTGCCATCAATAACTTGTGTATTTCAAGATAATTTGTCTAACAAATGTTGGAGAAACTGTGATATGGTTGGTGATCAAACACATGTCTTCTGGGACTGCCCAAAAATTAAAATGTTCTGGAGAACTGTCAAAGAGAAAATAGAGAAAATAGTAAAGAAGGACATTCGTCTGGATCCACTCCTGTTCATATTGGAAGTAATGCCGGACCAACTGTTTACAGCTACCCAACGTTATGTTCTACATATCCTTTTAATGACGGCAAAAAAGACAATTACAACCAACTGGATGAAACCCAACCCACCTTCGATTGATATGTGGATTCAAAGGTTCAGGCATGTGTACATAATGGAGCGCATGACAGCCCAGCTGCAACTTAAACTGCCTAGTTTTAAAAGGAGATGGTCTGCAGTTACAAGCCTTTTGGGAGAAGATTTAAGTGATGAATTTCCTAAATGTAAAGTGTACTGGTAAGTGTATGAGTACGTTAAAGCAGATTTATATGTTGTACAAATGTGTAAATGATCTATGTGCTTGTATACGGTGAAATGACACACTGATATGGCACAATAGGTGCCCATAGGGGACTAATTTTCTTACATGAACATGTATCTTTGTTAATGAAGCTCAACATCGAGGTAATGTTACTGGTTATGTTAACTGCCTGTTATGTGACAAAATGGCAATAAAGTAAAAAAAAAAATGCTTTTATCATTACCACTATATTTTGATAAATAACAACAATGAAAGAAATCTTAATTTTACACCACAAAGGTACATCCTCTTCCTCACCTTTTTATCATCAACAATGGGATGAAGTTTTTCTGTCCCCTCCTCTTCATCAGTGAAGTCATCTGATGAAGAAAAGTGTTTCGACCTCAAGGCTGTAACAAAAAAGAAAACAATAAGCTAAGCTTGGAACATTTGCTCATCCTCGAATGTGACATACACAGTATGTAGGATTGATTTAGGAATGCAGAAATTTCAATTATACTTAACATTTTGTTTGTTCATCTGCCCTGATCCACTGTTCTCCTGTAAGAACCGACAAAACCTCAAAAATCATGGACCTGATTAAAAATAAAATGTTTTTATTATTGTTTATTTCTTGTGCATACCCTTTTTTTTATTTTTTTGTGGTACCCTTGGTTAGCAGAACAAACATAAGATAGCAAGGCCTGTCTTAAATCCTTCACTGACCTCACAATCTCCAGTCTGGACCGTGGACTCTGTACAAGTTCATGCAGCTTCCCTCCTGAATCCTGGAGGTCGTTTCCACTCAGGTCCAGCTCTCTCAGATAGGAGTGCTCAGGTAACAGAGCTGAGGCCAGATTAGCACAGCTGATCTCTGACAAACTGCACCAACACAACCAGAAAAACAAAATTACTTCACTCATTTTGTGCCCCACCAACTTAATTGTTGAATTACTGTTAAACTGA
The DNA here is from genome assembly GCA_036419115.1 of Scarus forsteni. Lineage (NCBI taxonomy): Eukaryota > Metazoa > Chordata > Actinopteri > Labriformes > Labridae > Scarus > Scarus forsteni. Next base: position 367,478 of record JAZDUH010000086.1, read on the forward strand.
GCAAAACAAAACTTTCTAACGGAGGCTTGATTAAAACTCCATGACAGAGAAATTTGTGCAGGGAACAATTTCAAAGAGAAAGTTGTTTTGCAAATTATTCTTAAGTAATGTTAGCTGATCAACAAAAATATTAAAGAACACAACACATTATCAAGAGTTTGAAGATGAACTGGGCCAACAGATCAGGCATCATACTTCCCTCAGAGACTGTGTGGACTCAGAGCACTTCAGAAGTCTCATTGGGTCGACTGTATTCTACAGAAAGAACTCTTAGAGCGTTTTACCTTTTCATGACAAAAAAGTCCCCCTAAACCCATTAACCCCCTCCCAACATTCCTCGTTAATTTGAATAAATCATAGACTTAAAATATGTACGCATTACAGTTTATTGACCTCAGACTTTCCAGTCTGCAGTTTGGACTCTTCAGAAAATCACACAGAGACTTCACTCCTAAATCCCTCAGCTTGTTGTTGCTCAGCTCCAGCTCTCTGAGATGAGAGGGGTTTGACTTCAGGGCTGAGGCCAGAGAAGAACAGCTGATCTCTGACAGACTGCAGCTCCTCAATCTGGATGAAGAACTAATGATAAGGTAAGGTTTATAGTAAGGTCAAATTGATGGCTCACATTTCTCTTGTGCTTCACATCACATAACAAAACAACAAAAACAGTAATCACAACAATAAATGGCATATTCTTTTTAAAAAGAGAAATCTTGTTGGGGTGTGTTTAAATGTTCATCGACTATACATTTCACAGTGACAATTTTTCACATTAGTCTCTTTATTTACTTATTCAACATTCATTTGCTTGGAGGAGCAGCATCCTATTCTCTTTATACAGAAGTGAAGGGAGAGGCTACTGTTATTTATAACTCTGTTATCACTTAGCAGTCTGTCTAACCTTGATATTTTAACCAAACAGACAAAGTCAGGCTTTTTTATTTTTTATGTTGATCATCTTCAGATTTATTAAGGTGAAAACAGAAACAGCTACAATAGAAAAACATTTAATTTTGGCTTTAAGGAGTTCTTGTTGGCAGAAACATGAGTTTCATCACTCTTTTTACAGTAAAATTCTCATTTGTGTGTAAAGTTGGCCAAATAGTCTGTGTAACTTCTGACTTGAGTTTATATTGGTAGTAGAGTGAGGATCAGATCCGGGGGCACAACAAGGACAAATGATCAACCGCATTTTCAGAACAGCTGCCAATATTTACAAGCAAATTCTCAGAAATAGAGGCATAAAGTTGCTTATAATATGTGGACCTGGCAACTCTGGCATCCAGTTCTCTTGTGTGTCTGTTTGTGGCACAGCTCCTGTGCTGTGCCTGCTGAGTGAGGCAGGTCAGATAACAGATGTTAGATATCAGTGTATAATAACACACCACATTTCACTGTTGGTAACTCCAACAGGGTCTAATATAGTAATTAATTACCGTAGATAACCCGCTACTGGAAGAAATAATTTTATTAGTAACGCCTTTATTTGTAATGTTGTTAAGCCCAACATGAAGAAGCACAGCAACATACTGTACATTTATTTAGCCTTGACATCACAGAGAATCGTAGAGGACTTTGTATCTATGTAAATATTTGTGCAAATGTTTTGACAATCAAATGGAAATAAACTGTCAGTTTCAGTCCAGCCTTGAGTTTGAAGATGATTTCACAGAAAAATGAGTAAAGTATAGTTTGTTATCAATATCAATTTAAAAAAAAAAAAATTCTGAAACAGGAAAAACTAATAAAGGATCCAATTAATACTTCTCAGCAGTTAAAATAAAAAATAGGGTAGTCAGAATATGAACTATAAATAAATTATTAAAGCCTTTCAGTGGTGACCTGACCTCAGAGTTTCCAGTCTGCAGTTTGGACTCTCCAGAAAATCACACAGAGACTTCACTCCTGAATCCTGCAGCTTGTTGTAGTTCAGCTCCAGCTCTCTGAGATGAGAGGGGTTTGACTTCAGGGCTGAGGCCAGAGAAGAACAGCTGATCTCTGATAGACTGCACCAACTCAATCTGGATGAAGAATTAATGATAAGGTAAGGTTTAGAGTAAGGTTACATTGATGGTTCACATTTCTCTCGCGCCTCACAACACATAGCAACACATCAATAGCAATATTCACAAAAATAAATGACAATAAAACACAGAAACAGCATAGGGGTAAAAAAAAACAACTGCACCAAGCGGTCAAATGCTGATTTGAATGAATGTGTTTTAAGATGTTTTCTAAAAGCTTCAGCTGAAGTATACAGCAAATATTTTACTGTGAAAAGTGTTCTCGACATCTGAGCAACAACTTTGACTGCATCATGGTCTTTAGCCTTTTGTCTGAGCCTTTGGACACCAAGAAGACTTGGTCCTGACCTCAGGGGGTTGACTGGCAGTGCAGAGAGCAAATCAGAGATAAAAAAAAAAAACAACAGTGTCCGTGCATGGCAGTATGGACCATGATGCACATCAACAAGTATGAATATGTTCATAACCAAACTTTAAAAACACATTTGGCTAACAACTTTCTATATCAATCACATTAACTGAAAGAGGTACATGACAACAATGCTAGCATCATTGCTGGCCCACATTTACCTGGAGATCCTTTCACTATACTGCAGCAGCACTGCAACATGCTGTGCATTATATTTATTTAGCCTTGACACCACAGACTGTCATCATTGATTTTGTATCTATGTAATTATTTGTCCTTTCACTTTTCTGCAGTAGCATCAGTGTTGACAAATTACTTTAAAGATTTTTTTTTTTTTAATAATTACTACTTACTTTCCCTAAAAGTAATTTAATTACAAACAGGATTACTTCTTCATGAATGTATTTAATTACCAGGTAAAGAAATTGTTCTGTTACTTGTTGAAAAAGCTTTGTCTCCCTGAACAGCCTGGCTCTGTCTCTGTGTCCTTCCATGTTGTTACCTGGCCTGCCAACAGCAGCGCTGCCATTATCAACGCTGTTATTTGTGTATTTGGTCACCAGCTTTAAGAGTTACTCACAACGGACGCAGACAAACACTTTGCTTTAGGACATAATGTACACTTCACATGCATGTTCTTGTCTCATACATCATTAACCGTGAGGTAGTTCTTGTCCTTCCATCCTGAAAATGTCAGTTTTAACTTACAGACCACTCCAGACTCACCATTGTTACATCTAGCAGCGTTTCCAATTTTTTTGTTTTTACAGAAATAAGCCATCAGGTTGATAAAAACAAGGTCAAACAAGAAATTTCCATCTAATATTTCCAATGCAACATTATATTATTGTTTTAAAAAGATAAATAATCATGCAGTGTGCATAAATGTTCTTCAACAATACATTTCAATTTCACTGTGACATTTTTTCTTATTTGTCTCTTCACTTAATTTGTCAACATCCTTTAACTTTGAGGTGGAGCAGACTATTCTATGTACAGAAGTAAAGGGAGAGCTACTGTTATTTATTACTGTTACTGTTATACTGTTATCACTTAACAGCGTGTCTAACCTTGATATTTTAAACCACACAGACAAAGTCAGGCCTTCATCAAGTTTTATGTTGATTCTCTACAGTTTTATAATGTTGAAAACAAAACAAAAAAAAACCCTGCAGCTGCCAAGGTTTACAAGCAGCTTCCAAAAAAAAGAAGAGCTAAGTGTCTTAGAAAATGTGGATCTTGAAACTCTGGCATCCAGGTTCTCTTGTGTGTCTGTTTGCGGCACAGCTCCTGTCCTGTGCCTGCTGAGTGAGGCAGGTCGGATAACAGATGTTAGATATCAGTGCAAAACAACACACCACATTTTACTGTTGGTAATGGCAACAGGGTTGCAATGTCTGAAATAGTAATTAATGAGATTACCTGCTACTGGAAAATAATAACAGTGTCAGTAACAACTTTTTGTAACACTGAGCAGCCCTGAACCATTCTGTGCATTAAATTTATTTAGCCTTGACATCACAGAGTATCAGGGTTGATTTTGTATCTTTGTAAAAGTTTGTGCAAATGTCTTGCTACATCAAATGAAAAAAAGCTGTCAGTTTCAGTCCAGCCTTGAATTTGAAGATGATTTCACACAGAAATGAGTGAAATGCATTTTATTAAAATATCAACTTTTCTCAAGTTTTCTGAAACAGGAAAAACTGAAAAAGGATCCAATTAATACTTTACAGCAGATAAAATACAAATAGGGTAGACAGAATTTGAACTATAATTAAAACCTTTCAGTGTTGACCTGACCTCAGAGTTTCCAGTCTGCAGTTTGGACTCTCCAGAAAATCACACAGAGACTTCACTCCTGAATCCTGCAGGTTGTTGTGGCTCAGCTCCAGCTCTCTGAGTTGAGAGGGGTTTGACTTCAGGGCTGAGGCCAGAGAAGAACAGCTGATCTCTGACAGACTGCACCAACTCAACCTGGATGAAGAATTAATGATAAGGTAAGGTTTAGAGTAAGGTTAAATTAATGGCTCACAATTCTCTCGCGCCTCACAACACATAGCAACACATCTATAGCAATATTCACAAAAATAAATGACAATAAAACACAGAAACAGCACAGGGGTAAAAAACTGCACCAAGCGGTCAAATGCTGATTTGAATGAATGTGTTTTAAGATGTTTTCTAAAAGCTTCAGTTGAAGTATACAGCAAAATATTTTACAATGAAGAGTGTTCTCGACATCTGAGCAACAACTTTGACTGCATGATGGTCTTTAGCCTTTAGTCTGAGCCTTTGGACACCAAGAAGACTTGGTCCTGACCTCAGGGGGTTGACTGGCAGTGATTAGAGATAAAAAAAAAAAAAAAAAAAAAGGATTCTGTGCATGGCAGTATGGACCATGATGCACATCAACATGTATGAATATGTCCATAAACAAACTTTAAAAACACATTTGGCTAACAAGTTTATACATCTATCACATTAATTGAAAGAAGTACAGGACGACAATGTATGAATATGTCCATAGACACACTGATATAAAACACCTTTGGCTTACTGATTTCTATATCTATCACATTAAAATAAGAAACTCCATGACAACAATGCTAGCATCATTGCTGGCCTACATTGATCTGGAGATCCTTTCACTTGCTGCAGCAGCACTGCAACATGCTGTGCATTATATTTATTTAGCCTTGACACCACAGACTGTCAAGGTTGATTTTGTATCTCTGTTAATATTTGTCCTTTCACTTTTCTGCAGTTACATCAGTGTTGACAAATTACTTTAAAAATGATTAAGTTACTGCTGATTTAACCCACATAGAAATTACGCTTATGTTGAATTAATTTAACATTTATTTATTTAATATCAATTATTTCTTACATTCTCCCGGGTCCTTAAACGCACCATTGAGTCACGCAGTCACGTAAGCACGCATGCTGAGCTGCACGCTCACGCACCTGTGAGCCAATCGCGTTCCTGTAGCCCTCTTCAATTGTGTGGCAGACAGGCAAGGGAGACAGGCTGCAGCTATGCGTTGTACACTTTTAAGCCTAGTTTGTGCTTGACACAGTCACATGGTCGCATGGTTTGCGCGCCACGAATGACGTCAAGTGGCGCTTCTAGATTTTCAAAATGGACGATATAGAGGGTAGACTTGCTGAGCTGGTACGCTCATATGAGCATTTACATAATCCATCATTAAGCAGTCATAAAGACCATCAAATGGCACTGAACCCGTGAAGGGAAATATCGGATGTCCTGGGCACGGATCCAAATTTCTGCCGTAAAAAATTGAAGAACCTGCGGGACCGTTTTGTAAAGGCCAAGAAGAGAGCAAGTGGAAAGAGCGGTGACCCTGGAGGAAGCCAACTGGTGTCACCCATCCTGAAGGAACTCGGATGGCTGTCCCAATTTATCAAGCATCGAGAGACTGAAACCAATTTTGAGTGTGAGGTAAGTAAAATAAAATAAGCCACACACAAACTCACAAACCCCCCCTTCAAAAAACATACAACATATATAACAGTGGATTTTTTAGATGGTTTTGGAAATTTAATATCAAATTTAATTCCCAATTTTGCTGCCAAAAACTATTTTCCTAAGCTACTTTTCGATTTTTTTTGCAAATTTCACCCAATTTTTTTTTTGCAATTTCATACCTATTTTGCACCTATTTATTATCCTTTTTCCACTTTCATACCATTTTGCCCAGTTTTTGCAATTTCATCCCTTTTTTTACCTTTATTCATACACTTTGTCCCACTTTTGGACCATTTTTACCTTTTTAAGCCCGTTTTTATAGCTTTATTCCTATTTTGCCCACATTTATGTTTTTTGACCACTGTCAGAAACATTTTTGGAATTTTTACATGTTTGTTGACATTTAATTTCAAATTTAATTTCCAATTTTGCTGCCATAATCAATTTTCCTAAGCCACTTTTGGATTTTTTTTTGCCAATTTTCCACCTTTTTTTTCCCTCTCCAGGCACTGTAGTTAAAATAGGGATGTAACGGTTACCGGTAAAATGGTAAACCGCGATACAATTTCCCACGATAATCGTTACCGTGTCCAATTAAAATTACCGTTATATCGTGCTTGATCACCACACTGTCTCAGTAACGCACGGTGATGCTACTCTTTGCCTGGAAAAGCCAGAACTATGTATCTGCCCTCGATTAAGGAGCCTCACGCGAGGTGCACATGCGCAGTTTTCATTGTTTGGCCTCTGAGTCTGACACATTTATTGACAAAAAAGACAAAAGAACTGTTATGAATATAACAATAAAAGGGTTAAATGATTTCAATTCTGTGTAAAAGTACTTTTAGAACATTTTGAGAACACTGCAACAATACCGCGATAATAATGATAACCGTGATAATTTTGGTTACAATAACCGTGATACAAAATTTCCATATCATTACATCCCTAAGTTAAAACCAAGACATGTGTCTGCTCTGAAAGATCCTGTGCAACCACATCACTGCTTAGTTAGTTAGTTCTGCTTTTGTGATTACACGATGTTGCCATGACAATAAATCAGTGAATTCTTTTTGAAAAATAGATACATTTTGCTAAATCTTTTTTTAGTTCAATCTAACATAAATCTTATTAATGTGGTCAAATTTTTAAGACTTTTGAAAATTGGATTTAAGACATTTTAATGCCAATTAAGGCCTTATTTTTAGAATAAATTCAATGCCTTTTAAGACTTTTCAAGGATCCACGGGAACCCTGCTTATGTTTTCACTGTTTGTCCTTTGCTTCTTTTCTGCTTCAGTTATATGTGGGTTAGGCTTTACACTGATCAGATCGGCTATATCGGATCGGCCGATATTTGGCATTTTTTGTAATGATCGGGATCGGGCGTCATGTCATAAATCACCGATCGATCAATGACGTCATGGTCGTGTTGAAATTTTTAAAATCTGTCTCATTTACTCCAAACTGGTTTCACAGCATCGACATGTTTATTTGTTTGTATCCGAGAGCTAATGATTCATGATTAAAAAAAAAAACTTCATTTTCGTCTTCGTGCCTCTTCCTGTTTTGAGTACTGTCGCTATGTGACGGACAATAAAGTTTCTTTGAATCTTCAGCAACATCCGGGCAACACAAACAAAGATGTCGGAAGTGTGGAAGTTTTTCAAAGTGAGAGAAACAGACATAGCACAAGCTATCTGCAGTATATGCAACGCTACAGTACCTCGCGGGGGAACATCGGCAAAAGAATTCAACACGACAAATTTAATCAGGCGCTTGGAAAAGATACATCCGGAGGAGCATGTCGAGTTCAAGAAACGCAGTGCGGAGAAAGAAAAAGAAAAGCAAACTCCGAAACGGATGCTAAAGCAAACAACTTCAGACAGTGCTGCTCGTCCGTATAGTCGGGACAGTGAGAAGGCAAGGGGTGGCACCATAGACGGTATCCATGGGTGGCACAAGGAGGCTGCTGGAGTTCATTGTGCTGTCTGACCTGCCGTTTAATATTGTGGAGAACCCTGCATTTCAACGGCTGCTATCTTACTTTGATCCACGCTACCGCCTCCCAGGGCACACGTATTGTGTTGAGACTATTAATTTCATTGATACGCTGCAGTATGTTTGAGGCAGCATTACTGTCCTTAATTTGCAGTATTAACTTGTTCCAGGAAAGTAATTAATTACAATAAAGTCATTTAATTACTATAAGTTGTGCTAATTATTTTTGTCTTGGGTTATATTTTTGATTGTCCAGACTGAACTTAACCGAACTTGTCAGTCCTTTAATGCCCTCCAGAGGTCATTGATGTTTAACCCTTGTATCTCAGTCAGATTGGGGCATGACAAGATTGATACTCAGGAAACAGCACATAAGTATATAAGTACATAAACAAGTGGTTTAAATATTGCTCCTCGCGTGATCGGATCGGTGATCGGTTATCGGTTTATTTAAACTCACTGATCGGTGATCGGCCCAAAAATCGTGATCGTGTAAAGCCTAATGTGGGTAATGCAAAATTATGTATAGGCCCACATTGTAGGCATATAGTTTGCAGTGACAGAAAGTAGCATGCTGGTTTAATGTTTAAATCCTTTGTATACGTCAGTGTATTTTATTATAATTAAATTTGTTTTCTATTTATTTGAAAGAGTGAAGACTCAAGACTGTCAAGTCAAGATGAACCCCTCCTTACCATCTGCCCTTCTGCTGCCTCTAGTTTGTTCAACACCCCATCACAGATCAGTACATTTTCACCTGTGCCCGTGGCATCCCCAACAGAGACCTCCTCTGACAGCAGTTCACCTCTGTCCTTTCCTCCATCTCCTCATCCTGCTCACTTTTCAGCTCCTGTCCCATCCAACACCCCCACACCTCCTCCTGCAACTCACTCTGGGCCCTCATTCCATCCTTCTGCCTCCCCTTCTCCTCGCAATCCATCACGTAAAATAAAACGCAGTGTGGAGCAGGTTGTTTTACAGAGACTGGAACAGCTGGGTCAAGAACGAGAAGCAGATAGGCAGCAGAACAATGAGGATGTCCATTTTGGATTTTTTGTTTCTGATATGTTGGCCAAAATAGATCCACAGCACAAGTTCGAGGTGCAATTTAAAATTCATCAAGTACTTTTTGAGGGACATACAAAATACCCCAAGCTACCCTAAACAGAGTATGTTTTTTTTACAGTTCTGCCCAGAGATTAGTGTTTACTGTTCCTTAATGCCTTGAATGTTTGAAATTGTTAATATTGTCAATAGATTCATGGCCTCTGCCACAGTTAAGTATATTTCACCTACAGTACATAGCCTGGATTTCTACCTCTTAGTTACTTACTGCACTCAGCTCACTTTTAAGCTGAGCTTTTTTTTTTTAAAGGAAATAGATGTAAACAGTGCACTCAGGTGTGGTGATTTTGTTGTAAATTATCAGGAGCATTTTTCCTGTGCATTTTTCAAAGAATATAAATTATTTCACTGTTCATATGCAAATGAACAAAATAAAAGGTAAAGCCTTGGGTCATGCATTGTTTATTTTGCACACACATTTTGATGCCACTTTTTCTGTAATTGTAAAAACTAAGGCATGCTTGACAAACCAAGTCCTGATCTCATAAATAATCCATAAAATTTTAAATTATAAGGGGTGCTGGTTTGGCGGAGTGGTTAGCAACCAGGCACCCCATGTAATTGCTTCTGCCAGTCCAGGTTCGAATCCCACCTGTGACCAGTTTGCAGTGTCTTCCCCTACTCTCTCTCCCCCTTTCACAAGCATATCCACTGTCTCTCTCCTATCAATTAAGGCACAAAAATGCCCAAAAAATACATTTAAAAAAAAAAAAATAAAATTATAAAGTGGTTGAGTAACTGGAGAGAAAAAAAAACTCTGTACTACAAATCTACAAAAAAAATCATGCTATGTTTATGGACTGCTATTAACATACAGAAAACAGTGTCTGTGACCACAGAAGCATGAGAACACAACCTTTTCTTAGCCCTGCCTAGTTTCAGTTCATGTCATTTCTCCTACTGAGCAGGACACTAGTTCAAACACCCTCTCCTGATTACTGTATCCTGCCAGGGAAGAAGACACTGTGGTGTCATAAAGAATGATTTTAGATCATGTCTCACTGCAAGAGCAGCCCGGGTTGCCCTTGCAGTGGACAGTCGTCCTGCATCCAGGAGGTTGCTGTCCCTTGCCACCTGCCTCCTCCATTCACCTGGCAGAAGTTCCCCTGATGGTGCAGTGCTATCTGTAAGATTGGGTGGAATGTATCTAGATGCAGGTGACGCTGCTGCATCTGTGTGGGCCAGCATGTTGCGAAGGGCCACGCATGCCTTGACAACATCCACTGTCTTCTCAGGATGGAAATCGATGGGCCTCCCCAAAATTCTCCAACGTGCAGCTAGTACCCCAAAGCTGTTCTCAATCACTCGTTGGGCTCGTGAGTGCCTGTAATTATGCACTTTCTGTGCATCATCAAGGTTGATACCTGAGATAAAAAGAAAAAGCACAAAAAACATGTGTCTCATATTAAACGTAAATTAACAAATATAAAAAAAATATATATATATAAATAAAATAAATATAAATAAATAAAAAATAAATATTTTCAAAGTATTTATTATTACTAAGCTGAAAAGTAATTGCACTACCTGGGTAGGGCCGCATCAAGTTCACATGTAGTGGGAATGCTGCATCTCCAAGGAAAACATGAGGGACAGCCATGTTGGTGCCAGGTAGGATGCCAGGTGAAGGTAGTTCAAGAGTCCCCTGCAGAAGTCTTGAACCAGATCGACTGTCCTTGAAAATTAACCCCCATCACTTGCTCGACCATATGAGCCAATGTCCACCATGGTAAAACGATATTTGGCATCACAGATTGCCATCAGTACAACTGAATGTAGTTCCTTTATAATTGTAATAGTCATTTCCTGCATTTGATGGTGCTTTAATCTGCACGTTTCCTGTCAATACATCCCAAACAGTTAGGAAATTCCATAGTTTCCAGAAGTCGCAAGAGATCTCTGACCATTCACTGCCTTTGGGTGAAGAAACAAAATCAGTTCTCAGAGCCCTCCAGATGGCACGGCAAACCTCAGTCACAATCAGTGAAACCGTTGTCGACCCCAACTTATAACTGCCAGCAACACTTTCCTGGCTACTACCACAAGCGAGGATTCTTAAAGTAACAGCCAGTCTTTCCTGTAAACTGACCGGACAACGATGGGTCCTTTCGTGCTGCAGGAACGGCTTGATCTGATGCAGCAGGTCATCGAAGCGGTGTGCAGACATGCGAAAGTAGCTGAAGTGCATTTCCTCATCTACAGCCCGCATGGGTTTCACGAGCTGGGTGTGTTCCCCATCCAGATGCCTCGCTGCATGCAACGGGCGGACAGACCACCTTCTTCTCCGGCGCTGCTTTTGTCTGCTCAACAACAGTAAACATAATAATTCCTCCTCCTCCATTCATAACTTTCATGCCGTCATTGTTTTGGTCCCTATGTTTGGTCCACGTGACTTCACTTCTTCGTCTTTTGGTTGCTTGTACTGCTTTCTGTAACATTTTTTTCTCTACCGCCCCGTCTTTGCGGCGAATATTACAACGGAGAATGCGCCTAGCATAAATGCCACTACGCTCTAGTGAGAGCCACCCGCAAACGGAGCCAGGCGAAAGTATAACTAGCCCTTTAGAAGTTGATTCCAACCGCGTGCGGATGCTGGGTACTCGCTGCATGACTGTTTGGGAGTGGAATTGGTGAGTCTGTTAATTCATTTTGCTACACGCTGTTAGCATTAGCACACTGTTAGCTGCGGCCATTTACCTGTACTTAATGGCGGAGCATTATCGGCTTTTGTAGCCCACTCTGTTTCTTGTTTAAATCATTTTGCTACACGCCATTAGTGTTAACATACTGCTAGCTGTGCCCATATACCTGTACTTAATGGCGGAGCATTATCGGCTTTTGTAGCCCACTCTTTCTTGTTTAAATCCTTACAAGTTATTTAAGGTTAAGGTGACTGAATGTGTACACTGTGTAATTTTTTTGGTTTATGCATTGCCAACTGAAGCACTTTAAAGCACTTTTGTATATTGTATGCTTCTTATTACTGGTTGGATGTAATGATTTACTGTTGATATTTAATTGTGTATGCACTAAGAACTAAGACCAAAACAATTGAACTAGCTAGTATTAATGATTTATTGTTAAATGATTTTACTTATGGGTGGTTCTGTCTAATCACAGGCCAGGTGTGCTCTGTTTGGCGCCATGATGGCGAGCTAAGCTCAAGAAGGAGCATCGAACACCATCCTCACACAGCAACAGTACTCCTGTGGTTCGGTAGGGGCTGCTGCAGCCGGTCCAGTCTTTTTGTTTTTCTCTTTTTTGTTTTCCCTTAATCGCCAGCCGCCTATGAACTCTGCTTTGCGTGCCAATGGACAATTATAATATCGAAGAACCTTCTGAATGAACTATGGACAATTAATCAATCTACAAATCTCTACTGCGGACTGTGATTGATCACCAGTGAGGTGATTGGGGGGGAGTACGGGTACTCTAGGTGTTTTCCTGGACAAGGAGTGGTTGCAATTTTTCCTTTTGCTGTTGCTATTGTGAATTATAAAATGAACTGTTTGTGTCAGAATTAATGGTCAATACAAAGTACACTTTTCTTTTTTTCAAACTTCTCACCTAAAAAAAAACTGCGTTCGTCCAAAAACTTATGTTTTTCACCAATATTCCATCATGATCCGTTCCGAATGGTCCGCCATTGCAGTCTGTGTCACTCCACAGACTGCAATGGCGGGCACGTAAACAAACTAGTCAGTTCAGAGGTCATTACAGCTACACAGCGCTGTTTGGAGTGACACAGACTGCAATGGCGGACCATCCGGAATGGATCATGATGGAATATTGGTGAAAAGTTTTTGGACGATTAATGCAGTTTTTAGGAGCGGCGATCTATGCCCTATTGGCTACCATTATACGGATGTTCGCTGCTCGATTTTGGATCTAAATATCTCCTGAACCACTGATCAGGATTCTGAGTATATTGTTCATTCTATAAACAATGTGAAAGCTGTAGGAACCGAACTTTTTCTTTAAATCAAGCTTGACCAAAGTTATTTCTGCAGATTGTAAATATTGGGGCTACTGTTTGTATTCATTATTTTTTTCACTGTGAATAATTAGGCACTAGCCACTAAATCCTAAATACCTGTCTGTGTTGTCTTTATACTGCTACACGCACCTCCCAGAGCCGAACCTTTGCATTTTCTGATATATTTCAATTACCACCTGATAAAATTAATAGACTTATAATCTTTTTATTGCACATTACTACTTGTACTTGCTACACTTACTTTCCCAAAACAATAATTTAATTACAAACAGGATTATTTCTCCATAATGTATTTGGTAACCAGGGAAAGTTATTGTTCTGCTACTTGTTAATAAAAGCAAAAGTCTCCCTGAACAGTCTGGCTCTGTCTCTGTGTCCTTCCATGTTGTTACTTGGCCTGCCAACAGCAGCGCTGCCATTATCAACGCTGTTATTGTGTATTTGGTCACCAGCTTTTAGAGTTACTCAAAACAGATGCAGACAAACACTTTGCTCCAGGACATAATGTACACTTCACATGCATGTTCTTGTCTCATACATCATTAACCATGAGGTAGTTCTTTCCCTTCCATCCTGAAAATGTCAGTTTTAACTTACAGACCACTCCAGACTCACCACTGTTGCATCTTGCAGTGTTGCCTTTTTTTTTTTTACAGAAATAAGCCATCAGGTTGATATATTTTTTCCAATGCAACATTATATTATTGTTTTTAAAGAGAGAAATATTCATGTAGTGTGCATAAATGTTCATCAACATTACATTTCAATTTCACTGTGACATTTTTTCTTATTTGTCTCTTCACTTAATTTGTCAACATCCTTTAACTTTGAGGTGGAGCATACTATTCTTTGTACAGAAGTGAAGGGAGAGGCTACTGTTATTTATTACTGTTACTGTTACTGTTACGCTGTTATCACTTAACAGCGTGTCTAACCTTGATATTTTTAACCACACAGACAAAGTCAGGCCTTCATCAAGTTTTATATTGATTCTCTACAGATTTATAATGTTAAAAACAAAAAAAAACAAAACAAACCCGCAGCTGCCAAGGTTTACAAGCAGCTTCCAAAAAAAAGAAGAGCTAAGTGTCTTAGAAAATGTGGATCTTGCAACTCTGGCATCCAGGTTCTCTTGTGTGTCTGTTTGTGGCACAGCTCCTGTCCTGTGTCTGGCTGAGCGAGGTAGGTCAGATACCAGATGTTAGATATCAGTGCATAATAACACACCACATTTTACTGTTGGTAATGGCAACAGGGTTGCAATGTCTAAAATAGAAATGAGTTAGATTACCTGCTACTGGAAAATAATAACAGTGTCAGTAATAGGCTTGTCACGAGAACCGATACTTCGGTACCAAGTCGGTACTAAGATTCAGAAAATGTGACAGTACTGACTTTTCGAGACTACCCAAAGTACCGTTGGTACCGAGGCGCCAGATCTGGCCACTTCTTTAGCGTTGTTTTTTTGGCTGTAAATGAGGGATTATCTGGCAACCCTCACACAGTGCTGATCACAAGCGAAAAACGACACACGACATAGCGGAGGCACACGCACCCGGCTCGTCAACAACGAAACATTTAAAAGACAAGCATCCAGACTCATACAGAGAATTCAAGGTGAGTGCATTTGAATTCACGTGTTATCATTGTTGCTCATATCTAATTACGTTACAATAATGAGATGAGCCCAGCCCATAGTAAATGAGCTGCATGGCAAAGTAACATGTCCAGCCTTGCTGCTACCTCTGCTGCTGCGCAGCCGTAAAATCATGAAGGAAGAGAAAAGAGAGGGACAGAAAAGAGAGAGTCCACAGAAGAAATGGCAGAGAGTGTTCCAAGTGTGTGGTTACTACAAGAAGGGACGAAAAGAAAACAGTGCAGTGTGTCTGATGTCAAACGGAGTTAGCTTAGTTAGCACGGAGCTTAGCATGATAGCACGTCGTCACTGCTAAAAACATCCGGTCTGTGCAACAGGATGACACTGACGATACATAAACAGAAGCAGCTGTGATCAATAACTGAGATACAGACTAGTAAATAACTTAGTTTGATTATGGCTCTGTGTGAAGGCTGGTTCGGAACGTAAATCAACGCGGAGGCTACTCGCCCAGAATCGTGTATTTTGTTCACATACTTTTCACATCCAATAACTTTACATTTAATTTGACTGCAGAGAGTGGAACAGGAAACACTGACAGTGAGTGGAGGAAGCAGGTGTAGGGAATGCTTTCATATGTTATAGAAATGTACATCAGCTAGTTAAATTATCATAGAATCCATGTATGATATAATTTGGTCCTAGTAATAAAGTAAGAAAAAATAAGATCATCAATATGGTACAGTAGTAAATGCAATAGGCTGTCATGTAAAAAGGTTTTAAAAAAGTTTCACCACCATGTCTGTAAATTGCTGCTCCCTCTCTCTCTCTCTCTCTCTCTCTGTGTTAGTATTGCCTCTGCTGTTCTCATACAGTCATTAAGCTATACCCAAATCTCAATCTTCTTTTCACAGTATAAGCCAGAGGAGGACAGTGACATGGACAGGCCGGGCAAAGCCAGCATCAAGATACACAGCCAACAAGAACGGACGCTTTCAATTTAAGCATAATATTGTTTGTTGTTCACTTTGTTCAAATAAAGGAGTGTATGTTCAACCACAGGGGATTTTTTTATTTTTACCATGGTATCGAGTTGTATCGAGTATCGAAGAATTTAAGTGGTATTGGTATCGACTACTAAATTTCTGGTATCGTGTCAAGCCTAGTCAGTAACAACTTTTTTTAACACTGAGCAGCCCTACACCATTCTGTGCATTAAATTTATTTAGCCTTGACACCACAGAGTATCAGGGTTGATTTTGTATCTTTGTAAAAACTTGTGCAAATGTCTTTCCACATCAAATAGAAATCAGCTGTCTGTTTCACTCCAGCCTTGAGTTTATAGATGATTTCACAGAGAAATGAGTGATGTACAGCTTGTTAAAATATCAACTTTTCTCGAGTTTTCTGAAACAGGAAAAACTGATAAAGGATCCAATTAATACTTTTCAGGAGATAAAATACAGAAAGGGTAGTAAGAATATGAACTATAATAAAATTCTTAGAACCTTTTAGTAGTGACCTGACCTCAGAGTTTCCAGTCTGCAGTTTGGACTCTCCAGAAAATCACACAGAGACTTCACTCCGGAATCCTGCAGATTGTTGTGGCTCAGCTCCAGCTCTCTGAGATGAGAGGGGTTTGACTTCAGGGCTGAGGCCAGAGAAGAACAGCTGATCTCTGACAGACTGCAGCTCCTCAATCTGGATGAAGAATTCAAGGTATGGTAAGGTTTATAGTACAGATAAATCTAGAGATGGGAATCGAAAACCAATGCCAGTTGAGAATCGTTAACAGGTCCATCAAAGAATAGATATTAATTTTTTTGGTAATCAATTCCCTTATCATAGGTCAATTGTGACTTAATCCTAACTGCACCTACTACACATCCATAAGTGAGTGGACACACCAGGAATTTGCAGAGGCAGTTACACATGCTGTGACATGTATTTGACATTGTTGCCACAAAAATCAGACCAACATTTGTGCACATGGAAAATTTGTAGGAATCGATAAGGGAATCGTTAAAGAATTGGATCAAATAGCAGGATCGTTAACAGCATCAATATTGACAAAATCTTATCAATTCTCATCCCTAGTTATATCACTGGCTCACAATTCTCAAGTGCTTCACAACACATAACAACACAACAAAAACAATAATCACAAAAATAAATGACAATAAAATACAGAAACAGCACAGTGGTAAAAAACTGCACCAAGCGGTCAAATGTTGATTTGAATGAATGTGTTCTAAGATGTTTTCTAAAGGCTTCAGTTGCAGCATATATTTTACAATGAAGAGTGTTCTCGACATCTGAGCAACAACTTTGACTGCATCATGGTCTTTAGCCTTTTGTCTGAGCCTTTGGACACCAAGAAGACTTGGTCCTGACCTCAGGGGGTTGACTGGCAGTGCAGAGAGCAAATCAGAGATAAAAAAAAAAAAAAAAGGGTTCTGTGCATGGCAGTATGGACCATGATGCACATCAATATGTATGAATATGTCCATAGACAAACTGTTAAAAAACACCTTTGGCTGACAAATTTCTATATCAATCACATTAATACAAGAAAGTACATGACAACAATGCTGGCCCACATTTACCTGGAGATCCTTTCACTATGCTGAAGCAGCACTGCAACATGCTGTGCATTATATTTATTTAGCCTTGACACCACAGACTGTCATGGTTGATTTTGTATCTATGTTAATATTTGTCCTTTAACTTTTCTGCAGTTACATCAGTGTTGACAGATTACTTTAAAAATGATTTTTAATAGTTACTACTTACTTTCCCAAATAAATAATTTAATTACAAACAGCATTATTTCTCCATAATGTATTTAGTAACCAGGTAAAGTAACTGTGTGTTACTTGTTGAAAAAGCGTTGTCTCCCTGAACAGCCTGGCTCTGTCTCTGTGTCCTTCCATGTTGTTACCTGGCCTGCCAACAGCAGCACTGCCATTATCAACGCTGTTAGTTGTGTATTTGGTCACCATCTGGTATCTTTTTAAAAATTTGTGCAAATGTTTTGCCACATCAAATGAAAATCAGCTGTCTGTTTCAGTCTAGCCTTGGATTTGAAGATGATTTCACACAGAAATGAATGATGTGCAGTTTTGTTACAGATATCTTTTCTAAAGTTAAATGAAACAGGAAAAACTGACAAAGGATCCAATTAAAACTTTACAGGAGATAAAATACAACTAGGGCAGACAGAATTTGAACTATAGTTGAAACCTTAAAACCTTTCAGTAGTGACCTGACCTCAGAGTTTCCAGTCTGCAGTTTGGACTCTCCAGAAAATCACACAGAGACTTCACTCCTGAATCCTGCAGATTGTTGTGGCTCAGCTCCAGCTCTCTGAGATGAGAGGGGTTTGACTTCAGGGCTGAGGCCAGAGAAGAACAGCTGATCTCTGACAGACTGCAGCAACTCAATCTGGATGAAGAATTAATGATAAGGTAAGGTTTAGAGTAAGGTTAAATTAATGGCTCACAATTCTCTCGCGCCTCACAACACATAGCAACACAACAAAAACAATAATCACAAAACCAAATGACAATAAAACACAGAAACAGCACAGGGGTAAAAAACTGCACCAAGCGGTCAAAAGCCAATATGAATAAATGTGTTTTAAAATGTTCTCTAAAAGTTTCAGTTGAAGTTTGCAGAATATATTTCACTGAGAAGAGTGTTCTCGACATCTGAGCTACAACTTTGACTGCATGATGGTCTTTAGCCTTTAGACTGAGCCTTTGGACTCCAAGAAGATTTGGTCCTGACCTCAGGAGGTTGACTGGCAGTGCAGAGAGCAAATCAGAGATAAAAAAAAAAAAACAGGAGTGTGTTTGTGCATGGCTTTATGGACCACAGTGCACATCAGCATGTATGAACATGCCCTCCCCTGAGCCACCACCTTATCGTGGTGGGAGGGTTTGCGTGCTCCAATGACTCCAGGAGCTATGTTGTCGGGGGTTTTATGCCCCTGGTAGGGTCACCCAAGGCAAACAGGTCCTGGGGGAGGGGCCAAACAAAGCGTGGCTCAGAAGACCACTATGATGAATGACATAATTGGATCCAGGTTTCCCTTGCCCAGACGCGGGTTACTGGGGCCCCCCATGGAGCCAGGCCTAGGGGTGGGGCTCGCAGGTGAGCGCTTGGTGGTCGGGCCTACGCCCACGGGACCCACCACCCATGGGAGGGGCCGTAGTGGTCGGGTGCAGTGCGAGCTGGGCAGTGGCCGAAGGCGGGGACCCTGACGGTCTGATCCTCGGCTGCAGCGTCTAGTTCTAGGGACATGGAACATCACTTCGCTATCGGGGAAGGAGCCGGAGCTGGTGCGCGAGGTTGAGCGGTTCCGACTAGATATAGTCGGGCTCACCCCGACGCATAGCTTGGGCTCTGGAGCCAGTCCTCTCGAGAGGGGTTGGACTCTCTTCTTCTCTGGAGTTGCGGGTGGTGAGAGGCGTCGGGCTGGGGTGGCAGTTCTTGTCTCCCCTAGGCTCGAGGCCTGTACGTTGGGGTTTACCCCGGTAAACGAGAGGGTAGCCTCCCTCCGCCTTCAGGTGGGGGGACGGAACCTGACTGTTGTTTGTGCTGATGCACCAAACAACAGCTCAGAGTTTCCACCCTTCTTGGATTCCCTGGAGGGGGTGCTGGAGGGTGCCCCTTCTGGGGATTCCCTCGTTCTACTGGGGGACTTCAACGCTCACATCGGCAATGACAGTGCGACTTGGAGGGGCTTGATTGGGAGGAACGGCCCCCCCGGTCTGAACCCGAGCGGTGTTCTGTTATTGGACTTCTGTGCTCGTCACAGATTGTCCATAACAAACACCTTGTTCAAACATAAGGGTGTTCATTTGTGCACTTGGCACCAGGACACCCTAGGTCGCAGTTCGATGATCGACTTTGTAGTTGTATCATCGGACTTGCGGCCGCATGTTTTGGACACTCGGGTGAAGAGAGGGGCGGAGCTGTCAACTGATCACCACCTGGTGGTGAGCTGGCTCCGATGGTGGGGGAGGATGCCGGTCAGACCTGGTAGACCCAAGCGTGTTGTGCGGGTCTGCTGGGAATGTCTGGTAGAGCGTCCCGTCAGAAAGAGTTTCAACTCCCACCTCCGGGCGAAGTTCGACCATGTGGCGGTGGAGGCAGGGGACATTGAGTGGGCCTTGTTTTGGGCCTCTATTGTGGAGGCGGCTAATCGGAGCTGTGGCCGTAAGGTGGTCGGTGCCTGTCGAGGAGGCAACACCCGAACCTGGGGGTGGACACCAGAGATGAGGGATGCCGTCAAGCTGAAGGAGTCCTATCGAGCCTTTTTGGCCCGTGGGACTCCGGAAGCAGCTGACGGGTACGGGCTGGCCAAGCGGAATGCAGCTTCGGTGGTCGCTAAAGCAAAAACCCGGGCATGGGAGGAGTTCGGAGAGGTCATGGAGAACGACTTCCGTACAGCTTCGAAGAGATTCTGGACCACCATCCGGCGTCTCAGGAGGGGGAAGCAGTGTGCCATCAACACTGTTTATGGTGGGGTTGGTGCGCTGCTGACCTCGACTCGGGACGTCATCGGTGGAAAGAATACGTAGAAGACCTCCTCAATCCCACCAGCACATCTTCCAGTGCGGAAGCAGACCTGTGGGACTCTGTGGTGGGCTCTTCTATCTCTGGAGTTGAGGTTGCCGGGGTGGTCAAGAAGCTCCTCGGTGGCAGGGCTCCGGGGGTGGATGAGATCCGCCCGGAGTTCCTCAAGGCCCTGGATGTTGTAGGGCTGTCATGGCTGACACGTCTTTGCAACATCGCGTGGACATCGGGGACAGTGCCACTGGATTGGCAGACCGGGGTGGTGGTTCCTCCTATAGGGGGATCACACTCCTCAGCCTCCCCGGTAAGGTCTATTCAGGGGTACTGGAGAGGAGGGTCCGTCGGATTGATGAACCACGGATCCAGGAGGAGCAATGTGGCTTTCGTCCAGGTCGTGGAACTGTGGACCAGCTCTATACCCTCCATAGGGTGCTCAAGGGTGCATGGGAGTTTGCCCAACCAGTCCACATGTGTTTTGTGGACCTGGAGAAGGCATTCGACCGTGTTCCCCGTGGGATCCTGTGGGGGGTGCTCCAGGAGTATGGGGTAGCGGACTCCCTGATACGGGCCGTCCGTTCCCTGTATGACCGGTGTCAGAGTCTGGTTCGCATTGCCAGCAGTACATCTGAGTCATTTCCGGTGAGGGCTGGACTCCGCCAGGGCTGCCCTTTGTCACCGATTCTATTCATTACTTTTATGGACAGAATTTCTAGGCGCAGCCAGGGCGTTGAGGGGTTCCGGTTTGGTGACCTCAGGATCAGGTCTCTGCTTTTTGCAGATGATATGGTCCTTTTGGCTTCGTCAGACCGTGACCTTCAGCTCTCACTGGATCGGTTCGCAGCTGAGTGTGAAGTGGCTGGGATGAGAATCAGCACCTCCAAATCCGAGTCCATGGTCCTTCAGCTCTCACTGGATCGGTTCGCAGCTGAGTGTGAAGCAGCTGGGATGAGAATCAGCACCCCCAAATCCGAGTCCATGGTCCTCGCCCGGAAGAGGGTGGAGTGCTCTCTCTGGGTCGGGGATGAGGTCCTGCCCCAAGTGGAGGAGTTTAAGTACCTCGGGGTCTTGTTCACGAGCGGAGGAAGGGTGGATCGGGAGATCGATAGGCGGATCGGAGCTGCGTCAGCAGTGATGTGGGCTCTGCACCGGTCTGTCGTGGTAAAAAGGGAACTGAGCCAAAAGGCAAAGCTCGCGATTTACCGGTCGATCTTCACCCCTATCCTCATATACGGTCACGAGCTGTGTGTCGTGTCCAAGAAAACGAGATCTCGAGTACAAGCGGCCGAAATGGGCTTCCTTCGCAGGGTGGCTGGGCTCTCCCTTAGAGACAGGGTGAGAAGTTCGGTCATTCGAGAGGAGCTCAGAGTAGATTAGCTGCTCCTACGCGTTGAGAGGAGCCAGTTGAGGTGGCTCGGGCATCTGGTACGGATGCCTCCTGGATGCCTCCCTAGTGAGGTGTTCCGGGCACTTCCCACCGGTAAGCGGCCCCGTGGAAGACCCAGGACACGCTGGAGAGACTGTCTCTCAGCTGGCCTGGGAACGCCTCGGGATCCCCCGGGAAGAGCTGGACGAGGTGGCCGGGGAGAGGGAAGTCTGGGCTTCCCTGCTTAGGCTGCTGCCCCCGCGACCCGACCACAGATAAGCGGGAGAAGACGAGACGATACAAAGACGAGATGTATGAACATGTCCATAGACACACTGTTATAAAAATCTTTGTCTGACAAATTTCTATATCAATCACATTAATACAAGAAAGTACATGACAACAATGCTAGCATCATTGCTGGCCCACATTTACCTGAAGATCCTTTCACTATACTGCAGCAGCACTGTAACATGCTGTGCATTATATTTATTTAGCCTTGACACCACAGAATGTCATCGTTGATTTTGTATCTATGTTAATATTTGTCCTTTCACTTTTCTGCAGTAGCATCAGTGTTGACAAATTACTTTAAATACGATTTTTAATAGTTACTACTTACTTTCCCAAAAAATAATTTAATTACAAACAGGATTATTTCCCCATAATGTATTTAGTAACCAGGTAAAGTAATTGTGTGTTACTTGCTGAAAAAGCTTTGTCTCCCTGAACAGCCTGGCTCTGTCTCCGTGTCCTTCCATATTGTTACCTGGCCTGTCAACAGCAGCGCTGCCATTATGAACGCCGTTATTTGTGTATTTGGTCACCAGCTTTAAGAGTTACTCACAATAGACACGGACAAACACTTTGCTCTGGGACATCATGTACACTTCACATGTATGTTCTTGTCTCATACATTATTAACCATGAGGTAGGTCTTGTCCTCCCATCCTGAAAAAATCAGTTTTAACTAATAGCCCACTCCAGACTCACCATTGTTACATCTAGATGTATTGCCAGATTTTTCAACAGAAATAAGCAATCAGGTTGATAAAAACAAGGTCAAAAAGCAATCTCCATCCATTTTTTCCAATGCGACATTATATTTTATTTTATGCCACTTGTTAAAAAAAGAGAATTCTTTATAGAGTGTGTTTTAAAGTTCATCAACAATACGGTTTCAATTTTACAGTGAATTTTTTTCTTATTAGTCTCTTAGTTTACCTCAACTTTCATTTGTTTGGAAGTGGGCCATCCTATTTCATACAGAAGTGAAGGGAGGGTCTACTGTTATGTATAACTCTGTTATCACTCAACTGTCAGTCTAACCTTAATATCTTTAACCAAACAGACAAAGTCAGGTTTTTATTTAAGTATCATATTGATTCTCTACAGATTGATTAAGGTCAAAACAGAAACAGCTTCATCAGAGATACATTTAGTTCTGGCTATAAGGATTTCCTCTTGGTGGAAACATCAGTGTTGTCTTTCTTTTAACATTAAATTTCTCATTTGTGTGTAAAGTGGGGCAAAATAGTCTGTGAAACTTCTAAATTGAGTTTGTGTTGGCAGTAGAATGAGCATCAGATCCCTCCTGGGTTTGGGCTCACACCAAGGACAGATGAACAACTGCATTTTTGGAACATGCCTGAAACGCAACCTGCAACTGCCAAAATTTACAAGCAATGTTTCAAAAAAAGAAGTTGCTTCTACTATGCAGACCTTGCAACTGCAGCATCCAGTTCTCTTATGTTTCTGTTGTCATTCTGTATCTATGTAATATCTGTGCCAATGTTTTGCCTCCTAAAATGGAAATAAACTGTCAGTTTAGTCCACCCTTGAGTTTGAAGATGATTTCACACAGAAATGAGTGATGTGCAGTTTCTTATAAATATCAACTTTTCTAAAGTTTTCTGAAACAGGAAAAACTGACAAAGGATCCAATTAATACTTTACAGGAGATAAAATACAGAAAGGGTAGTAAGAATACAAATTATAATTAAAATCTTAAAACCTTTCAGTGGTGACCTGACCTCAGAGTTTCCAGTCTGCAGTTTGGACTCTCCAGAAAATCACACAGAGACTTCACTCCGGAATCCTGCAGTCGAAAGTTGTCGCTCAGCTCCAGCTCTGTGAGATGAGAGGGGTTTGACTTCAGGGCTGAGGCCAGAGAAGAACAGCTGATCTCTGACAGACTGCAGCAACTCAATCTGGATGAAGAATTAATGATAAGGTAAGGTTTAGAGTAAGGTTAAATTAATGGCTCACAATTCTCAAGTGCTTCACAACACATAGCAACACAACAAAAACAATAATCAAAAAAAACCAAATGACAATAAAACACAGAAACAGCACAGTGGTAAGAAACTACAACAAGGGGTCAAAAGTCAATATCAATAAATGTGTTTAAAGATGTTTTTTTTTCTAAAAGCTTCAGTTGAAGTATAAAGCAAATATTTCACTGTGAAAAGTGTTCTCGACATCTGAGCAACAACTTTGACTGCTAAATGGTCTTTAGCCTTTTGTCTGAGCCTTTGGACACCAAGAGGACTTGGTCCTGACCTCAGGGGGTTGACTGGCAGTGCAGAGAGCAAATCAGAGATAAAAAAAAACAGTTGTGTGTTTGTGCATGGCTTTATGGACCATGATGCACATCAGCATGTATGAATATGTTCATAACCAAACTTTAAAAACACATTTGGCAAGCAAGTTTATATATCTATCACATTAACTGAAAGAGGTACATGACAACAATGCTAGCATCACTGCTGGCCCACATTTACCTGGAGATCCTTTCACTATGCTGCAGCAGCACTGCAACATGCTGTGCATTATATTTATTTAGCCTTGACACCACAGACTGCCAAGGTTGATTTTGTATCTATGTAATTATTTGTCATTCCATTTTGCTGCAGTAACAACAGTTTTGACAAATTACTTTAAAGATGTTTTTTTTCCATAGTTACTACTTACTTTCCCTGAAAGTAATTAACTACAAACAGGATTACTTCTCCATAATGCATTTAGTAACCGAACAGACAAAGTCAGGTTTCTATTTAAGTTTTATATTGATTCTCTACAGATTGATTAAGGTCAAAACAGAAACAGCTTCATTAGAGATACATTTAGTTCTGGCTATCAGGATTTCCTCTTGGTGGAAACATCAGTGTTGACTTTCTTTTAACATTAAATTTCTCATTTGTCTGTAAAGTGGGGCAAAACAGTCTGTGAAACTTCTAAATTGAGTTTGTGTTGGCAGTGGAATGAGCATCAGATCCCTCCTGGGTTTGGGCTCACACCAAGGACAAATGAACAACTGCATTTTTGGAACATGCCTGAAACGCAACCTGCAACTGCCAAAGTTTATAAGCAATGTTTTTAAAAAAGAAGTTGCTTCTACTATGCGGACCTTGCAACTGCAGCATCCAGTTCTCTTATGTTTCTGTTGTCATTCTGTATCTATGTAAATATCTGTGCCAATGTTTTGCCTCCTAAAATGGAAATAAGCTGTCAGTTTCAGTCCAGCCTTGAATTTGAATATGATTTCACACAGAAATGGGTGATGTGCAGTTTCTTATAAATATCAACTTTTCTCAAGTTTTCTGAAACAGGCAAAAATGACAATGGATCCAATTAATACATTTCAGCAGATAAAAAAACATTCATGTTTTACATTTGATCATATCTCATCTATGTATAGAATCTGCTTTTTCTAAACCTTTGTATTTCCCTGTTTTATGCCTTATGGTTATTTATTAATATTGTTCTGATTTTGTTTTGTTGCTTTTGTACAGCACTTTGGAGACATTGGTCTGTTTTTAAATTGTGCTATATAAATAAAGTGGATTGGATTGATCGTCTACTCAGCAAGCACTTTCAAATGGATGCTAAATTAATGCAAATACCACCCAATGGAAGCTGTCCCTCAGGCCATTGACCAAAAATGGTGCCCCTGTTACCTCCCTTTTGACACACCCCCTCACTCCCTGTCAGCACCTCATTGGTTCAGACCACATTATGACTGAATTAACACATCCTGGCAGCATTTTGATTGGCTGACCCAGATGTGGGTGCACATGACTGGTCAAATTTTGTAACTGTTCAACTTTTTGACGTTTTTAATTTTCTTTTCTTTTTTTACATTTCTGACCAACCCTATTTAAGTGATGTTTGTAATGCATTTTTTATGACCCAGATGAAGGCCACAAGCAGTAACACGAGGGTCTAACTGTTTCCTGAACTAAAAGTGTTGCTGGAGCTTTTCTGATCTCTTCAGGTCTTTTTCTCTTCAAGCACCTTAAAAGTTGGTGAAGTTGTGCCAGAACTTCTGACCATTGATTTGGACTGATGTTATTATTTGTGCCAATAAACCTCTGGACAGTCAAAAGTAATCAGCTGTATGCACCTGTTCCTGTCCAGAGAGTTTAATTACAGACTGAGGATCACGCTGCAGTTTTTCATTGGAGAATGGAGATAAAAACAAACATAGGCTGACAAAGGCGTTTAATACTTCTGTCATGCATAATACAGCAGAATAATATTGATCTTCACTGAGAAGTCTTCACATTTATACTGTTGTAACTGAACAAAGTGTAAACTTTTTAAGGATAGAGATATCCAAGACTTGTTCCATAAATTTCATAACAGGTGAAAAAAAATATTACCAAGACCATTAGTTGTCGGTCATTAAGTATGATTGTGAGTTTGACAAAACAAAGAAAAGTTATGTGAGCTAAAGCCATTTCTCTGACCTCAGAATTTTTAATCTGCAATTAGGGCTCTCCAGTCCAACACACAGCAGCTTCACAACAGAATCATCCAGGATGTTGTCGGTCAGATCCAGCTCTCGTAGATGTGAGGGGTTGGACGTCAGAGCTGAGGCCACGATTTCAAAGTTATCTCCTCGAACGTTACAGTAGGATAGTCTGTTGATATGCATATGTGAAGACACAAAGTTACACTTACAAATAAATCTGTTAAATTCTAATGTTTTTAAACATATTCTCAATATTTGCACATGAGCCAAAAAGTTTATCATTATGTTTGAATATGGTACTGTATGTTTAAGTTGTCTCTTATATTCAAATCCATCCCACACATTTCCATGTACTTCATGTATAGTTTCCAATTTTTTTCCCCAAAATTCTACAGCTTGACTTCCTATGGAAATTTTCTGTTTAGTTCTAGGAAATTTCCCACTCCTTTTGAAACCTCATCATAGTCACCTGATGTTAAAGGATAAGTTCGGTTTCTGCAGCTATCACATTGTTTATAGAATGAAGTAGAACAATGTACTCACCCAGAAGGCTTTCCTGATCCAAATAGTGCTTCGGGAGTTATTTAGATCCAAAATTGAGCGGCGGACATCCGTATGAAGGTATCACACGGGGCATGTTAGCACCGCTCCTAAAACTGCATTAATCATCCAAAAACTCATTAGTTTCAACAATATTTCATCATAGTCCGCTCACTCTACTCCTCCATTGCAGTCTGTGTCACTCCAGACATGTCTTTATGACTATGTTGACCTCTGAACTGAAGAAGAATAACGTTTACCTCTGCACATGTGCAGTACACTATGGAGGATTTCTTTGTCCTCTCCATTTTCGATGAGCTCCTCATATGTATACATCTGGCTCATTTTGCACAAACAGGAGTTAAATGCTATGTTATTAAACATTTCGCACATGCACAAAGAAGTTTATCATGTCTGGAGCATATGACTGTAATGTATATTGGACCATGATGAAATATTGTTGAAACTAATGAGTTTTTGGATTAATGCAGTTTAAAGATAGCATTTTGCAGGTGATACCATTAAACGGATGTCCGCCGCTCAATTTCGGATCTAAATATCTCCTGAAGCACTGTTTGGATCAGAAAAGCCCTCTGGGTGAGTACATTGTTCTACTTCGTTCTATAAACAATGTGAAGCTGTAGAAACCAAAATTATCCTTTCAGTACATTTTGATTTCCAGGCTGACTTTTGCTGAGAATGTTTTGGATAAATATAGAAAGAAAACTAAGGAATGAACAACAAAGATCTTCGCCCAGTGAGTGAACTCTTCAGCTTTGAGAATGTTATTCAAAATAATTTATATGAGAAATGTTTTTGATTGTGAAATCAACTTGCACATGACTGATGTTCAATGATAATCACTTCTGGACTTACACAGCCTTCCTGCAGTTTCTCACAGCAGGAATCAGTCTTCTTCGTCCCGCCTCTGATGTTTTGTACTTCCTCAGGTCCAGCTCATCCAGAACCTCTTCTGACATCTGCAGCATGTAGGCCAGAGCAGAGCAGTGGATCTCTGAGAGTTTCTTCTCTGATCTGTTCTCTGACTTCAGAAACTCTTGGATGTCCTGATGTACTGAGAGGTCATTCACCTCCATTAGACAGTGGAAGATGTTGATGCTTCTGTCAGCAGAAATAAACTGATTCTCCATCTTTAGGTTTCGGATAACTTCCTGGATGACCTCTGGACTGTTGTCTGTCTGACCCAGAAGATCTCCTAACAGTCTTTGATTTGACTCTACAGACAGTCCATGAAGGAAGCGAACAAACAGGTCCAGGTGACCTGTTTTACTTTCCAAGGATTTCTTTAATGACAGCTTAAGGAAATCAATGAGAGTCAAATCATTTTTACATCCCAGAAGTGCCTTCAAAACTTTTGTGTTGTTGCTTGTTAGGCAGTTGAACATGTAAACTGCAGCCAGGAACTCCTGAACGCTCAGATGGACAAAGCAGTAGACTGTTTGCTGGAAGATCACACACTCAGTCTTGAAGATCTCAGTACAAACTCCTGAGTACACAGAGGCCTCTGTGACATCCAGACCACATCGCTCCAGGTCTTTTTTGTAAAACATGATGTTTCCATTATCCAAATGTTCAAATGCCAGCCTCCCCAGCTTCAAGAGAAGCTCCCTGTCAGATTTGGTAAGTTCTTCAGGATATCCCTCATCATACTTTTGCTTCTTCCTCCTCGTCTGAACCACCAAGAAGTGTGAGTACATGTCGGTCAGGGTCTTGGGCAGCTCACCTCTCTGCTCAGTGCCCATCATGTGCTCCAGGACTGTTGCAGTGATCCAGCAGAAGACCGGGATCAGACACATGATGTGGAGGCTCCTGGATGCTTTGATGTGTGAGATGATTCTGCTGGACAGAGCCTCATCAGTGAACCTCTTCCTGAAGTACTCCTCCTTCTGGGTGTCAGTGAAGCCTCGTACTTCTGTCACCCTGTCAATGTATGAAGGAGGGATCTGACTGGCTGCTGCAGGTCGAGAAGTGATCCAGATGAGAGCTGAGGGAAGCAGATTCC
Organism: Scarus forsteni; assembly: GCA_036419115.1. Classification (NCBI taxonomy): domain Eukaryota; kingdom Metazoa; phylum Chordata; class Actinopteri; order Labriformes; family Labridae; genus Scarus; species Scarus forsteni. The sequence goes on from JAZDUH010000086.1 coordinate 396,383, forward strand.
CCTTGATGAGGTTTGTTAACAGCACGTTAATCGATGATGTCCGTGTCACATCAGACACAACTTTCTTTTTCCTGAAATCCAGTAACATTCTGCTTTCATCCAGGCCATCAAAGATGAACAAAAGTTTACAGACAGCCAGGGTTTCTGCTCTCATCTTTTGTAATGTTGGATAGAAAACATGGACCAGCTTTAGAAGACTGTACTGTTCATGCCTGATCAGGTTCAGCTCCCTGAATGAGATCAGAATCACCAGGCTGATGTCTTGGTTTTCTGAGCCCTCTGCCCACTCCAGAGTGAACTTCTGCACTGAGATAGTCTTCCCAACTCCAGCAACGCCATTCGTCAGAACCACTCTGATGGGTTTCTGTTGGTCAGAGAGGGTTTTGAAGATTTCATGGCACTTGATTGAAGTTTCATGTTGGGTCTTCTTCTTGAATTCTTCAAGCTGTCTGACTTCATGTTGGGTGTTCACCCCTTCACTCTGTCCCTCTGTGATGTAGAGCTCAGTGTAGATCCTGTTGAGGAGGGTTCTACTTCCTGTTTCATTATTTCCTTCAGTAACATGTTCACATCTGCTCCTCAGACTGACCTTATGATCATCTAAAATCTCCCGAAGACCACCTGTCACTTAAAAGGAGAAATAATTATTGACAAAAACAAAGACACTTTGACAGTTAGATCAATTCTGATACCAAAATATCTGAAAATATAAATCAGTAAACAATTAAGAACCCGTGTTTCACCTTAAAGGGTTAGGTCTGTTTTGTTTTGTTTTTTAATTGGGGGTGGGTGGTATCAACCATGGATGGATGGATGAATGGATGGATGGACACCTCAAGACCCATGGCACAAGTTAATGTAACAGGCAACAAAGAAAATGAACAACTCTCATACAAGGGGAGACAGCCAGGTATAGATTCTTGCCAATACATAGCAGTAAACTGTGCCACTTAAAGCCTTATAATGGCCCCACTTCAGGAGTGTTTTTTTCTTTTTGGAAATATGTGCAAATAAAACATGTTTGCTTGACTAGAAACCAAAGTAAATGTGCTGTTACACTGTTAGTTTATCTATATTATGTACTAACTTAGACTCTTTTTAGTTTAGTTTCTGTTTTGTCCTGTTGATCAGGGACTGAGCTACAGGTAGTGATGTCATGGGACTAGGGATGTAACGGTTACCGGTAAAATGGTAAACCGCGATACAATTTCCCACAATAATCGTTACCGTGTCCAATTAAAATTACCGTTATATCGTGCTTGATCACCACACTGTCTCAGTAACGTACGGTGACGCTACTCTTTGCCTGGAAAAGCCGGAACTATGTATCTGCCCTCGATTAAGGAGCCTCACGCGAGGTGCACATGCGCAGTTTGCATTATTTGGCCTCTGAGTCTGGCACATTTATTGACAAAAAAACACAACAGAACTGTTATGAATATAACAATAAAGGGGTTAAATGATTTCAATTCTGTGTAAAAGTACTTTTAGAACATTTTGAGCTCACTGCAACAATACCGCAATAATAATGATAACCGTGATAATTTTGGTCACAATAACCGAGATACAAAATTTCCATATCGTTACATCCCTACATGGGACTAAACTAGGAAGTGAGAAAGTGACACCATGGACGTGTATCATGGCAAGTGAGTGAATCCGTGTTTAATTTTGTTTACCGTGTTTAATTTTGTATATGCGTCTAATGGTCTCAGTGCGTTTTAGGCACCTCCCATAACTGTCCACTGTTGCATACATAAAACATCTATGTATGATTTGTTAGTTCAATATCTACCCACACATCTGCATGTGCAACCATGTGCTTTTGGACATATTGCATTCAATCTGGAACGTTATAATCCTGGGCTGTAGGGTAATGTGCAATGCAACATGCACTTTTATCTCTGTGCAATAATGGGGACTGTGCAATACAATACAATGGTGACCTCAGCTCCAGGGCAGCCAGCACTGTGCACTTCTGTATTTGGCATTTAAGCACTATGGCACTTCACAATTCATTGTGGATCATTCCCACGGTCCCCAGACTCACAGCCTCTGTTAATTCTTGGACTGTATGTCATCTATATTGTTGCTCTGTCTTTTAATATACTCTGTCAGTTTTATTCCTATCTTTGATGTTTGTTTTGATTTTTTTGTGTTGACAACAACCTGCTAATTGGACTGGGGATGGAAATTAGCCGCTTGGCTATAATTCCATTTACATGTAAATTTTAATTAATGCATATTTTTCCCATTTTGAATAAATGAATAAATCCTGAATCCTAAATCCTGCAGCATCTGGAAAGGGGTAAACGGTGGGAAGTTGTGAAATTGAGATTCACAAACAGAAAACACAAGATAGCGCTGCTGAAACAGGGCCCAAAGCTCAAAGGCACGGCGGTGTTCTTCAATGAAAACCTGACCAAAAAAAATGCGGAGATGACAAAGAAGGCACAAGAGCTAAAAAAGGCCGGGAAGATAAAAAGCACCTGGACGGCAAACTGCAAAATAGTGATTAGAATCAACGGAGAAACCCCAGAACAAATAAAGACGGTGCTGATCAAGAGCATGGAGGATCTGGACAAATTTAACGCCTAAATGGATAACAAAAGCTTCAAAACCTCAACAAAATCTGGGGAAAATGAGCTAATGAACTGTAACATGGAACATGGGCATTTGGATTTACCCGACTGGATTACAAACCATGGGCATCAGGATCTAATAAAAAATCAAAATGTTGACCAGAACTGTTCGGACTCCAATAACCCAAACATAAACATCGACCCGGATAACTGTTTTTATGGCAACAAATCGATTAATTGCAACTACTACACGGAACATCATTATAATACAAGAATTAACACAGACAACAAGCTGAAAATTATTCATTTTAACAGCAGGAGCTTTTGATCAAATAAAGGAATACCTAATGGAATTTAAGAACCCTTAGCAGGAGCCTCTACACCAAATTCAATCAAATAAAGGAATACCTAATGGTATTTAAGAACCCTTTTGACATTATTGCAATAACAGAAACATGGATTAACGAAGAGAAAGGTTTGGACTTTGAACTAGAAGGATATAACCTTGTCTGTATGAACAGAGAAAACAAAAGGTGGAGGGGGGGTCGCACTGTTCATTGCTGATAATATCAAATTCAAAGTGTTGAAGGACATATCTGCTGCAGTTGATAACATGTTAGAATGCATTACGGTTGAAGTCCATCTAAAGAAAAATTGTAATATTATCATATGCTGTATTTACAGAGCACAGTTAATGGAGTCAATCAATGGCAAAATGACCTTTGACGGATATAAAAATAACATCTGACTGTGCATCAACTGTTAAAACCTGAAGGATGCTGTAACGTAAACATTTGATATGTTTGGTCTGTGAGTCAGCAGGAAGGAGCAAATGTACCAAAACAATGATTGTGACTGAAGTGAGGGTGCAGACATGTGAGATAGCAGCATTCCATCCCACTAACTGCAGAAAACGAACAAAGGATCGGACATTGAAGGACACAAATGGACACTAAAAGACACTGAAGAATTATGTCATATTTCTGTAAATGGAATAAAAATTTACAATAATCTGATGATATGTGAAAAAGAGGATACTAAATATTGAGGAAATGGGGACGGGACTAGATAAGCATTGCTTCTCCCGTCTTCTCTTTCGGACATGTACAATGTGATCATCTATTAACAATGTGTGATCTTGTATAAGTGTGCTGACATGACCGAAATAAATCAATTCAATTCAATCTGATATTTGTCTTAAACTGTTGCTTGCATTGTGGGTGTATACATTTAGTTTGATCATGGTCTCTCTCCTACAGTGGCCTTGAAGCTCAACACAGTAAAGAACTAAGCACAACAGCATTAAGCAACCAGAAGAGGTAGGTACTTGTGGGCCACATCAGTCATCTCTGATTGGACGAGTGTGTGTGATGAGAGAGGCGGAGGACTTGGTTGGACAACAGCCACGCTTAACCTTTGACCAGGAGCTGATTCTGCACTGAGCCCCTTCAGCTCGGGATAGAAACATCACAAACATCACAGCCAAAAACTCTACGACAAAAGAGAAGTTCTGTTCTCATGTGAGTGACACAAACCAGAAAACTCACTGAGGGAACAACAGAGCCAAGGTGCACTTTGAGATGAAAGAGAGACAAAAAGCTCAAAAATCAAACCTAAATGCTGTGTAATATGTTGACGTGCTGTTTTCATATCATTGGAAAGGTGATTAATCACCTTTACAACAAGGTACAGCTTGTAAGGATCCTGCATTCATCAAATGAGCAACACAGCAAAAGTTCCAAAGAAAATGAACTGGCCCTGGTACCAGTTTCAAACGGATCAAAGATCAAACATCACAAAGTTCAGTGAGACTGGGGAACTAAAAAACAGACTGCAAAGTGAATAAGGAAGACAACAAGATCATTCATCCTGTCTTTTCGGAGAAACTGGAGTCTTTGTATCAGGGAGATTTTTGGCAAATTTTTGGGGGGGCACTTCCCACACTTTTAACTGAGTTGCTCAGGCCTAGAATGAATGATCCTAGCGAGCTGTACCTTGTTGCAAAGGTAGGAATTCAAAGATAGAAATTACAACACCAACTGGTGTTAAAAGGGGGAGAAATAATCAACTGAAATAACCTTTCCAGACTTTTTTAGGAGTGTATTTCATCATTCTGACAGCAGCTTGTTGCTATCCTCTCATCAGCTGTTCAGGTCAGAGTGCTGCAGTGGGATCAGTTTGTGGTCACTGAAGCACAAACTCTAACTTTCCTGGATATGACAAAGATGGGTCACTCCTGTGTTTATTCCAGATGTAAAAAGGTCATAGCATGATTTCCATCTCTTGATGTGAGCCTTTGCCAGCTGTCTTATTGTTGTTGAAAATGAACATTAGGACATCATTATTAGTGATCTTTGTTTCCTGTGCAGACTGATGGCCTGAACAGCTGATATGAGCACGTCACTGGCAGAAGGATACGTAGCCCATATACTGCATCACAAAACAGTTTGAAACACAGGGGCTTGATCGAGTGACATGTTGTACAGAATCTTATTGTAGTGTCTAGTCAAGCCAGCAGCTTTTTTTTTTTTTTTTTAAGTTACTTTTTCTGGCTTTTATGGCCTTTATTCGATAGGACAGCTGGAGAATGACAGGAAAGCGGATGGGGGGGGGGGGGGGGGGGAGGGGGGGACATGCAGCAAAGGGCTGTGGCCGGGATTCGAACCTACTGCCGCTGCTGGGGGTTAGCAGTCCCCGTACATGGGGCGGACGCTCCACCAACTGAGCTAATGTTCGCCCCAAGCCAGCAGCTTTTTAAGGACTGCAAGGTATCATCCAGAGTCCAAACCCAGCTATCTCCGCTCTGGGTCACAGTGTAAAAATTGCTTTATTGGCAGTTATAGTGCCATTGAGAAACCAAACTTCAAAAACATGAACTATCCCTTTGACTCTGGTCCATATATTCAGTTTTGAAGAGTGCTTGAGTATGCTTATGTGGTCTTACTTTGTTCAGTGCTGGTCTGACCGGCTGTCTGCGGTTCATGTCCTGTTCTGAATGGGGAGATAAACCATTTGTAGATCCTGTATCCAAAACTGGTAGAGACTGGATCCTTCAGGATGTCCTGATACACTGAAGAGTCCTTCTGCTGCTCCTCTGTGCTAACACCTCCCTGCCTCTCTCTAAAAGAAACACAGTTTAAATTTGTGGTTAGCCAGATGGGAACTTATCGGTCTGAGGATGTTTGTATTCCAAGTAACACAGGCCATCCAACAAAGGTCGGTTTTAGATAAAAAAGAAATACGTGTCACTGTGATCAGTTTATTATCAGCTCTCTTAAGTTGAACTTTATACAGCTCACCCAGTTTACACTGATCATTCTTCATCTGCTGACGTCTCTTTTCTCATTCATGTTTCCAATAATTGGGGGTGTTTAATGATTAACAGTTGTTGACATTTTTGCGGTTAAGCACATGCAGATACCATGAAAACGCAATAATGCAAAGTGAAAGGCTGTTTATTAACAAGTAACAAAGTCCATGATATGCATGCGATGAATACAACTTTTTGTCATCTTTTATTGGGTTCAACATCTGCTGTAACCATGGCGACCACAGGCACATCCATCAGTCAACACGACCGTCTGTGACACAAAAACATTGGATTTTGTTCAAAATGTTGGAGTGTTTCAAACCAGCATCATCGTGAGAGAGCAACAAAAATAATGTTTTAGCATGTAAACAGTACATTCAAACTGAATTCAGCTTGTGCGCTGCAGCACATGTGAATAACAGAGATAATGACCTGTGGTGTGACATCAGCTCAAGGTGAGGTCGGCAAACAGAGTGATGCTTTGAGCCAGAAAGACGTTTTTCCAGTCCATATGGAGACACCAGAAAAACAAAGGTTTGAGAAATCTTCACTTCAGCAGGAGTTTAACCCAGCGTGCTGTTTCTTTTTAACTATAGCCAACATGCACAGGAAACACTGTTTTTGAATAACCTGCTAAAATGTGGTCATAACCTGGGCTATTCTGCCTCTTTGGGTTGTGTTAAAGTTCAGCTTCCAGCAATGACTGTCCTCGAGATCGTTCTCGCGCTCTCTTCACAGCTCTGTTGGAGAGCTGCAAAGCTCGCACACTGTGGGTACTGTTTGTTATTTCTTTGCTCTTGTTTTATGAAGGAATAAAAACCATAAAAATTTGATTTAGGTGAAAAAAAAATACATTCATCATGAGTGAATATGAATTACACTTCTGACATTGGTGGATGCTGCAGTGATGTGTTTTGTACTCCTCTTTGTCTCAGTTCCTGCAGCTGATGCTGCTTTCAACAAAAATATCACAGAGAGGAAGAAGAATAATTCTGCAGAAAACAATGTCATGTCTGTACACCGCAGATAAAACCTTAAAGACCTCACTGACAATAGGATCTGCCTGCAATGAATGCCAACATCAGATTTTTGTCTGCAGAGTTAAAGAACTGTTGCATCTTTTGATATCGTAACTGCAGACGAATGTGACAAGACATCGAAATAACCTCTCATGGGAAGATTTTGTGTTACAGTTAATGAATCATTTAGTGGAGGAACTGATCACGTTTTTGTCTCTTTCTCATTTAATGGCTCTGTCACATCTCCAGGTTAAATTTCCCTGTTGTTTCTTCCTCAAGTGTCATGTCTTGTCATTCCTGTTTTATTTTGAAAGCACTCATCCTTATCTCTTGTTTCAGGCTTTGTTTCCTACCCTCCCCTCTCTGTGTTTCCCTGATTGTTGATTCCTTACACCTGAGTTCCTTCCTGCGTCTCCCGTGCTTGTTTACCTTGTGTGTGCATTTTAACCTGTCTGCCCCTCTGGTTCTCGGCTAGATTGTTATTGTGCCTCGTGTCTTCACTCTCCACCATTATCCATGTGTCCTTCAGAGTTCAGATCTCACTGAAGTACATTTTTTGACCTCACATTTTTGCCTTCTGATTCTGAATTAAATGCTCTTTGAAATTTTGGACTTGTCAAGTCATGCTTTTGGGTCCTCCTCAGTTTCAGTATGGGCACAGGTTCTCCTAATCTTAAAAATTGAGACCAGTCAGGAGTGAACTTGTTTTGCTGAATTTGAGGCTAAATCCTTAATAAACATGGGTAAATATTTCTGGACTAAAAAGACTGCTTGAGGGAGTTTTTGTTACATGAGAGGATAAAAAAACATGCTTGGATATGAATGAGATGTCAGTTAAGACTCTGACTTGATTTTAGGTCTTCTTTGGACAACAGCAGTTTACAAACTATGTAGAATCAAAGCATTCAGCAATTTCTAGTTACGATTTAAAGCATCAGAGTTTTTTGCACACTAAACTGGTGACTCAGTTTCAATGATTTTACTCAGTTACATTTTACAAAAACACCCACTGGCCATTTTATTAGGCACACCTGTTTAAACAGAAATGTTCCAATTGGCACAAGATCCACTCCCAACAAATCTAGCAGCTTCAATATTCCATTTGACTGTCTTCCATCTCCCCCTCCCCTAAGGTAACGAGTCTGGGTTTCAGCCTCGACAGCACACCCTCCTTCACATCACACATCAATCAATCAATAAATCTTTGTTGTAAAGCGCCAATTCATAATAAGTGTTATCTCAAGACACTTTACAATAGAGCACAGAGCTCTTCATTTTATGGATACACATATTTGCATAGATACATATACAGACCTGATCAAAATCTGAAGACCAGTTAAAAATTGCTAGAATATGCATTTTGCACATTTGGACATTAATGAGGTTTTAAATAGAGCTACAATATGCAAAAGCAAGAAGGGGGAGTGTCACAAAAAGCACTTTGAGAAAATAATTTATTGAAAACAAGTAAACTGAAATAGGCTGTTAATCACCTGATCAAAAGTTTAAGACCACAGGCTATCAAAGCCAAAATCTGCTCAAAATTTTCATTTTCTGTCAGGCATTCACACGGTCATGCCCTCCTGATGGCTAAAGCTAAAAAGCTTTGTCTTCTTGAACGTGGTCGGATCATCGAGCTGCATAAGCAAGGTCTCTTGCAGCGTGCCATTGCTGCTGAGGTTGGATGCAGTAAGACAGTCATTCAAAATTTTTTGAAAGATCCTGGGCATTATGGAACAAAAAGTCAGGTGGTAGACCCAAAAAAATTACACCTGCACTGAGCAGGAGGATCCGATTGGCTGTCCGTCAAGACACAGGGCGGTCCTCGACCCAAATTAAGGCCCTTACTGGTGCCGACTGCAGTGCAATAACCATCAGACGGCATCTGTGGGAAAAGGGTTTCAAAAACAAAAAACAAATTCAAAGACCTCGTCTCCTTCAACGCCACAAAACTGCCCGTTTAGACTTTGCCAGGGAGCATCAAACATGGGACACTGAAAGGTGGAAAAAGTTTTATTCTCTGATGAGAAAAAATGTAACCTTGACGGTCCAGATGGCTTCAACGTTACTGGCATGACAAGGAGATCCCACCTGAGATGTTTTCTACCCGGCACAGTGGAGGGGGGTCCATCATGATCTGGGTGCTTTTTCATTCAGTGGAACACTGGAGCTTCAGGTGGTGCAGGGTCGTCAAACGGCGGCTGGTTACGTGCAGATGTTGCAGAGGGCATCCCTCATGACTGAGGGCCCTCGTCTGTGTGGTAACAGCTGGGTTTCTCAACAGGACAACCCTGCAGTTCACAATGCTCGCTTGACGAAGGACTTCTTCAGGGAGAATAACATCACTCTTTTGGACCATCCCGCATGTTCCCCTGATTTAAATCCCATAGAGAACATGTGGGGATGGATGGCAAGGGAAGTTTATAAAACTGGCCATCAGTTCCAGACAGTTGATGCCCTTCGTGAAGCCATCTTCACCACTTGGAGCAATGTTCCCAAAAGCTTCCTGGAAACACTCACATCAAGCATGCCCGAACAAATTTTTGAAGTGATTAACAAGAACGGTGGAGCTACTCATTACTGAGTCCTACTGAGAAACATTTTTGTTCTGGTTTGGAGAGTTTTTTGTAATTTTTTTGAACGATGGTCTTAAACTTTTAATCAGCTGATAAACAGCCTATTTCAGTTTACTTGCTGTTTTTAATAAATTACATTTTCAAAGCGCTTTTTGTCACACTCCCCCTTCTTGCTTTGCATACTGTAGCTCTATTTAAAACCTCATTATGGTCCAAATGTGCAAAATGCATATTCTAGCAATTTTCAACTGGTCTTCAGATTTTGATCAGGTCTGTATACATATAAAAATACACATATACATATACTGTATAAATATATACATCCAACACCCAACACGAATCCATATAGCCAATCATGAATCCCTCCAACATCGGGGCAAGAGAAAACCATCTGTTAAGCAGCAGGGAAACGATGCTGTCTTGTACATCAAAGAAATAACCCGCTCAGCCTACTTCCACCTCCCAAATACCAACCGCCTCTGTCCCTCCCTCACCGCAATTCTGGTCAACAGTTTTGTCACCACCAGACTCGACTATTGCAGTTCCCTTCTGTTCAGTTCCCCCCAGAAAATCCTCCATAAACCTCAACTGGTCCAGAACTCAGAAGCTCACATTGTTTCAAGGGCTCTATCCATTCATCACATCACAGGATCCTGCAGCAGCTCCACCGGCTCTTTTGTCTGACCTCATTAACATCTCTGTACCTGCCCGTGCCCTCTGATCCTCTTCCTCTGCCCATCTGTCTGTCCCCTCTGATGGTCTGGTCACCACAGGTCACCCAGTTATGGACCCCACTTCCCCCTGACCTCTGCAATACTGAATCCTTACTCTTATTCAAAACCTGTATGTTCAGATTCTCCTCCTCCCTCTGATCTGCTGCACCGGCTATTATGTTGTATTATTTGTTTTTGTGCTGTGAGGGTTCTCCAGCCTCAGCTCTCTGCTCTCCCCCTCCCTCATGGACTCACTCTGCAGGGGTGTGTTCTCTGACGCTCTGCAGCTCCCACACACCTGCTTCCCATCTCCTAATCAGCACTCCCTATTTAATCAGGCTCCAAGAAGAAGGAAGCATGAGTGGATTGCAGTCTAAACCCCAGTTTGTTGCCAACTTGTCTCTTTTTGTGTCTTACCTGCAGTTACTCTGGCCTTAAGCCTTAGCTCCTTTCCAGGGGCGTTTATGCCTTTTTGGAAAACTGTTTTTTGTATCTTCTCATCTAATCAAACCTTTTGCTCTCTTTTTCCCAGGTCTTCCACGAGCCCCAGCCACCGCCTTCACCTGTATATACACCTTTGTTCACTGTTGCCTGGTTTTTGGAGCCACCAAATAAATCACCTTAAACTGTTTTCTTCAGTCTCTGATTTGAACTTTTGGGTCCACCTTAAAACACCCTGGGTGATTCTGTGACAGCAAATCCACTCGTCATTAGTGGAAACAGCCAAAATGGAGCAGCTGAAGGAAGCAATCCAAAATCAAGGATGGTTATTGGGGCAGCGTGAGAACATGCTTAGAGGAGACGCTGTTCAAGATATAGTTCAATTTAACAGATCTTTGTCAATTTTCTTTAATAACGAGATATAGTTCAATTTAACAAGGTTATCAAGATCACTTTCTATCATGACACCTAAATACTTTACCCATGTTTTGATCATCAATGGTAAATATGATCAGGAAAAGGAGGGGCTTAATTAGATTTTGGGAGAATTTGTTCTCTTTGACCGATTTATTTTAAATGTGTCTTATACCATTTTAGAGAAGTTTCAGACCTTGTCAGAAATGACAAATATCATCAGCATAAAGTGAGAGCTTGTGCTCTGTCCCTCCCACACAATTCCCTGCAATCTGAGTTTCCTCTCTTCCCCATGTTTGCCTTTTTACTTTGTCCACCATGTGTTACTGTTTGTTTCATTAATAAACTGTGCCAAATAGTTTTTTGGTGATTTCTTATATAATTCATGTTAAAATGTTTGGGGTTTTTTTTCAGCAGTACTGGTATGAGTTGTGAAATAAATCTTTTCATGTTTTTCTTAATTAAATATTTATGTATAATTTTGTTGCATTTATACATATTGCTAATAGACAAACTTGCCTGGAGAGTACTGCTCTGCCATGAAGAAGCTGAGATGCAGACAAAGAAATAGAGGGCAAATTATGTGTTTTGTGTCTCCTGCAGATCAAATAAAATGCTATAAACCCTGTGTCAGTCTCCATGTGCCCCCGACACTTCTTATACACATGCACAGGTAATAAGTCTTCTTGTTTGACTGCTGTTGCTTTATCTGCCAAGCTAAAAGTCTGTGCTCTTTGTCTCCTAGTTCACAATAACATAGTCTTGTTCTAAACATGGCTTTCTCAGCTTTGTACGTGGCAGAAATTTGATGATGATTTCTCTTTAAAATCTAAATTTTGTGTAAACCCACTGATCTGATTGGAAAGTGGTCTTTTTTTCTTTTTTTATTTCTGATATGATGAGCTTCTTGTTTAACCTTAATTATAATCCCATGTGTGAGACAGGAATACTTTAAGAAGCTCTGACAGATTAAGAACTGGACAGACCCAAATTCCTCTCTAATCATCCCTACCTTTTGTCTGAGACCCCAGGTGTACAGCTCAAATCTGGGGGGTCTTCCCTGGACCACTCACTCTGCAGAGACTTGGCACCATCCTCCTCTTCCTCCACACAAAAACTCATCTCGTGTCCTGCATTCAGTCAGAGAAACAGCCAAAATGAGCGGAGGACAGTGAAGTAATGAAAGTATTCTGCTTATTCTTGAACAAAAAAAGGTTCTTAGTCTTTTTTCTTTAGCCAACAAAATTTTGCTTAAATATTCTTTTTACTCCACAATTCAAAGGTAGAAGGTACAGACAAAGACACTCACCCTCCTCTGCCCTCTGGTCTCTCCTTCGTGTGGTTGTCTGTCTCTGTGAACAAAAATTCAAACCCTTCACAATTTATTGCTTCATCTCTGTTGTTAGACCAGCTTTCAGCTAAGCTCTGCCCCTTTGATTCACAGGTCATCACATGCCCAGGTGTGTGTGTGCTCTGGGATGTATCAGTCTTTTTGCCGGAACAGGTTTTTCACGTACTGGGCAGAGTTTGTGCACAAAATCAAACCGAGCAAAGGTATCATGACATGAGGCAGAAAGGCAGCGTTCAAAAACAGGCAAGGTTCTTAACTATGAAGAACAATGAACTAGAAAATGGGGGAGAAACGAGGTTAAAGACATGAGGTAGTGAGGGGTGATGAGAAAAGGGAGGGGAGAAACACTCTGTGACAAGACAGGAACAAGCCCACAGTACCATGCTGCTATCAGCACAGTATTGTTACTGCTGCTTTAAAGGTTTTAAACTATTTTAAACTATTTTTTTAAAAGTCAAATTAATAAACAAAAAGCTTTCACAAAGACTAGACACTAGGTGTAAAAAAACTGAACTAACACTTCGGGAAGAACCCAAATGTAAATCTAAACAAAACAGGAACAAATGGAAAACTAACAAAGAGGGATTAAAAACAAACCAACACTAATATTGTACAATAAAGAGCAAACTCTAAAAAGTGTCAAAGAAAACAGACACAAACGCTGGAAACTAAACTCACAGTACAAATCAAAACCGCTACAAAGTACAACACAAGAAAGAAAACTAAAAAACGCTAGAGGAGCAGTAGAGGAACATAAATTACCAACAGGAAGACACTGGAGACAATAGACTTTCTCAGGGAGTGTGACAGGGAAGATGGATGACCCAACACTGAGAACACAGACTAAATACACTGGAGACACATTGAGCACAGGTGACACTATCACACAGGTGGAGGGAATCATGATCAGGGAGACACACAGAAGGGAGGGCAGGAGAGCAACACAAGGAACACAGGGATTCCAAAATTACAGAAGAGTATAAGGGCCATGTTAAAAGGAGAAAATAATTTGGGAAAGTTGAGATTAAAGTTGAAATTTCAAGATTAACGTTAAAATGACAAGGAAAAAATGGAAATGAGGGGAATAAAAATGAAGTACAATTTTATGAAAAAAGTTAAAATGTCCAGAAAAAGTTGAAATGTCCAGAAAAAAGTCAAAATGTTGAGAAGAAAAGCTGAAATGTTGAGAATAAATTTGTATGTTGACCTAATTCTCATTGACCTCATTCTCAACAGTTATTTAACTCATGTAATAATCCATTTATTTGCACTTCTGACTGGGGTGTGTTGCTCTAGATCAGCTGTATACATAGTATTGTTAGACTTATATTTACAAAAATGCTGCCATAGTGATAATCACATTCTTCATGTGATATTTGTGAACAACAACGCAGGGCGTGCTAACAACTGCTAACAATAGCCTGGTGGATCGGCACGTTTTTTTTCCGACTTTAACTGGAATGCAGATAAGTCGGAGATGACGTCACGCCCATTTCCCAGTTCCAAGGTTAATGGAACGCAGCATTAATGCCTGGACAGCATCTACAAATATATACAGCAGTGCAGAAAAAAAAACAAAAACAAAATAGAGCTCTGTAAAAATAAACAAACAAAATCAAAATAAATAGTCCATGTAGTTGGGCTCTCCAACTCTGACGCTTCTTTTCAAGGGGAATATCAGTGTACTCAAGTTCAGTTTTTCACGTCCTGTATCTATGTCAGTTGTATTTGCTACTACCCGGGTAGGTTAACAGTGCATGAGTATCTCATCTGGAATCAGGGAATCAAGCAAAATACGACATCCTCTGGCTGGTCCCACGGCTGGCCACACCGCTTCCAAGTAGGGATGGGAATCGAAAACCAATTCCAGTTGAGAATTCTCAACAGCTCCATCAAAGAATATCATTTATCTTTTTGCTAATCAATTCCCTTATCAATTCCATTCAACTGACAGGGTTCAGAAGTGTCAGAATTGTGGCTTAATTTTAATTACACCCACTGCACAAGTGAGTGGAAACACCATCAACTTGCAGGAGCAGTTATCTATACTGTGATGTACTGTTTGGCATTGTTGCCACTGAAAATGAGACAATTTGTCCAAATGCAAAATTTGCTGGGATCGATAAGGGAATCGTTAAAGAACTGGATCGATTAGCCGGATCGTTAACAGCATTGGTATTGATAAAATCTTATAAATTCCCATCCCTACTTCCAAGACCACCTCAGACTCACTGGGCAAAGTTCGCCATCACTGTTCATCAGAATTTCTCGTTGCACAACAAAAAAAACAACTACACAATAAGTGCAGAATTGTAAGTTCTTCTATTTCTAACATGAGACCTCATTAACTTCTTAGTTCCTTTAATTATTTTATAATGTAAATCCAAATACCAAGGAAATACTTTGAATAATCATGAAATAAATTGTTTTGCATCATAATTATTAATGCGTATAACCAACAAATATAAATGAATTACTGGTTATGAATTACTTTTTATCAAGGTACATTAGCAAAATAATTTATTTATCCTTTTAACCAGTTTTTACTCAGTATCTAACCCCTTTTTAAATTAGCTTTTAAACTTAACATATGTCTTTTAACTCTTTTAAACATATTTTTAATATTTTACACATTAAACATGAAAATGAATTGAGGTAACTTTGTAATTTTCCTTAAAACTACATTTTTCATAACAACAGGAAACGTAAACATATTTATAAAATGAACTTTTCCATAAGTGGCTTAAATACATTGAAACAAAGTGATTTCATATCATTAAAACAGCTGAAATAACCCTTTATGGTTTTAACACACTGTCTGGGCTGTATTAGCTTTAAGCTTAACGATTAGCATAAGCTAGCACTCCTCATTAGGACAGCATACCCTGAACACTGATTAGTCTGTTAGCGTTAGCATCCCGTGCTAACGATTAGCATTAAACATTTGCATTCTCGATCTTTTTAAACCATTAAAACTATACAACAGTGGACAATAAAGTGCAGTGTTAACATTGTAAAATCCTTTAATAACCCTATTTGGTCTTACAGTAACAGCATTTGTTCATAAATAGCTTATATAGGCCATCTTCTCACTGTGGTTAGCAACAAAACAGACGAGCATTCAACATGGAGGTTAACTCACCGGAGTCTCTCTGTCATGAATAACTCGACAGAATTTATCTTCCTCCGGTTCACAGCTCGTTTTCTGATAAGAGAACAACTTATTAACACCAAATTCAAAGATTTTAAATGAAATGTGCAAGGGTTGTTAATTATTTATGGGTTTTTATACCAGTTAAGTTCATTGCTGAAGGCAAAACATCTGCAGCGCGAACATACAGGAAGTGACATCACAGTAACACAGAGCAGGGATTCCCAAAGTAGGGGTCGGGGACCCCCAGGGGGTCGCAGAACGCCGAGGGGGGGTCGCCAGATGATTCAGAATCCTATAGTCTTACTCCAGATACAGTGCATCTTTATCCATTAATAATACTTACAAATATACAACATGTATACGTCAAATGTCACTATTAATATGAAGCTAAATGCTGCCCTCTTGTGGTATATCAGCAGGCAAACACTTGATGTTTTTCTTATTCACTTCAGCTCAATTCTCACTGTCAAGCATTTTTCAAAACATGAAACTGGAGCAGAAAAAATGAAAACTGCCTTTATCTATTAATCATCACAGTAGATTTCTAAATCTTTATTAGTTATTTAAGAACATTGAAAAGACAACAACACAAGAAAATGGTCTGGACACGAAAAAGAAAAGAAAAAAGATTTTTTTTTTTTTACAAAATGTACAGAGCAGATCAACCTCTCTGAACTTTGCCGATCAGTTCATCACACAGCTTTGTGAGCTCTTCGGCCTCCTTCTCCTGTTGGAATAAAATTGCATATTTTGAATGTCGTATTCTGCTTTAATCTTATAGTAAATCGTTATGCAAAAACATGTCAGGTTGTTGTTCTTTTTTGTGTTGTCGGTTGGATAAGCGTATTTTTGCGTGTCAGTGCGCATGTTTGCTCATGCTCCTGTCACCTTCGGTGATTGTGGGGGTCGCCAGTCTTTGACACCGTTATTTTAGGGGTCGCAGGCTTAAAAGTTTGGGAACCCCTGACATAGAGGCTGCAGGTAGTACTTTCTTAAAGCTGGGGTTGGCAATTCTGGAAAGCTAGCATGAATATATTCAGAGTGTGCTGACATACGTCATAAGAGACCAATTCCACCCAGCACACTGTTTGTTCCAACTGCTGCCTTCTGGCCGGAGGTACAGGTCACTCCCTGCTAGAACCAGCAGAATGGCTAACAGCCTCTGTCCCCAGGCCATCAGACTTTTGAATGAACACTGTCCCCCTCTCCCCCCTCCATCATCCATTACCTCTCATTAACCATAACTGTGAACTGGACTTGCATTGTTGCAGTAATCATCCATCTACATCATTCTACTGTTCTGATTCACTCATGAATAATTTACCTTTTGTTGTGTCGTGTGTTTTTCATGTTATCGCCTACCTCATTATTCAGGTTCACATTCCAATGCACTTGTGATTACATCACAATGCACTTTTGATACATTCCAATGCACTCGTGATTACATCATAGCCATGCCACTGCGTGGTTCATGCTCTAAATGCAATTTCGTTGTCCTTGTGTCAATGACAATAAATTATTGAATTGAATTTGAAAGTAGCATCTCCTCAGGGCTCCGCCTAGCCCCCCCCCCGCTCACATGCACGCGCGCAGCCGCTATATCCAGAAGACAGCCCTCAGCACAACGTGTTTGTTTTACACTACACCAAGTCATGCCTCGGTCAGCGGTAAGAAAACACCAAACAAACATGTAAAGTTAGTTCGTACTCACAGCCTCTCCCTTTTTGGCCATGAAACTACCGTATTTCCCCTATATTCTCCTCTTTTCCGCCGTTCTCCCATGTCAGTATTCCCCCGTAAAATCTCCAGTGTGATGATATAATAATAAAAATATTCCTCTGCCTCTCCAAATTGAACTCTGTCTCTAGCCTGAATGGGGCGGTAATGCTCCAAAATGATGGATGCCAACCGCCGTAAAGCCGAAGAAGAAGAAAAAGCCTCGCGAGAACTGTCACCTGCAGTAGCCTGGGTGGCAGTTCTCGCAAGATTTGAGCCAACAGCAGAACAAACTTTGAAAAACAAAGTGTTTATTTTAGATTTCTTGTACGTCAGTCTTAAAATGTGAGGGATACTGGAGCTTGGTTGGTGTTGTGGGACAGCTCACAGCGGACTTCCCTTATTTTCAAGGACAAAACTTGAAAGGTAAGCATTCTCCAGCGGAGTCTGTTCCCTACACGGTACATGCTACACGCACTGAGTCTGTGAACGCCGTGAAAATGCACGCGCAGCAGGCACGCAGAATGGCGACGGGATTTGATTGGTTTAAAAATAGGTGTCCCTGCATGATTATTGGTTGGTGTTTTCCCTGTTTTACTCCTGCACTAGATAGCAGATATTTTTCGCTCTGTTTTAAGAACACATTATGAGTTGATTACCATCGGGTCATAAAGACCATTTTAACCAGTATTACAAAAAGTGTATCTAAATCAGATTACCAACCCCAGCTTTAAAAGAAAAAAAAAAAAAAAAAAAAAACTTTCTTAAATGCATTTATGCTTTGTTTAGAGCGACATCTAGTGGGGAATAGACAGAACTTCCTGTTTAGATGGCATATATGGGTTTAATCACAAAATTGTATATAAACTTTTTTGTTACTTTAAATTTTCTTTCATCATTTGGACTTTAACATCAAATTTTTGCTGTTATTCTTGTCATTTCAACTTTAATCTGCTTAAAATTATTTTTTCCTTCTGTAATGGCTCTGATGCTCTTCCATACAAAATAAAACAGTAAACATGAGAGAAAAGGAAAACGAGACACAAAACAAGTAACTTAAGATCAAAAATAGGGCCTTGAGAAAAAGAAAAGGAAACACAAGAGGTCTAACCAAGGAACATAATACAAAATAAAACTGAACTACAAGTACCATGACACAGACAACTTTTAATACAGTTCAGGCTCACCTACAATCACTTGTATTGTTTTAAATGCGGAGAAATTAAAATCAAGTTTTGTTCACACAAGTATGAAATAACAGAGCCGGTCAGGACCATTACAACGATCAGTGGCAAACAGACAAAGCTGGTCACCAGTTATAAGGACCTCGGCTTTCAAGCTCTCATTTAGACTCACATTGCCAACCTGGTCCATAAACTGAGGGTGAAACTTGGATTTTATTATCAGAATAAATCCTGTGTTTCCGTCAGAGCTCGGAAATATCTTTTCTCTGCAACATTTCTGTCATTGATTGATTATGGTGATGTCTTGCCCATGGGTGCCTCCACCAAATCTTTCTAGTCACTGTTGATCACTGCGCACTGCCCTCTGTAATTGGCTGCGGTCGTCTCACGCCCCGCTGTGAGCTCTATATCAAAGCTGAGTGGCCCTCCCTGAGCTCCTGGGGTAAACCCACTTGATGATGTTGATTTATAAATCTCTCCTTGGCTCGGTTCCATCCTACCTGTGTTCTCTTCTGCAGAGATTTAAGAGTACCTACGCCTTACACTCTTGTGCAATTTACCACTTAATTGTGCCCAGAGTCCAAACTGAACTGGGGAAACAGGCTTTTTGATTATGCTGCCCTCACAACCTCGAACATAATACAGACTGAAATAAACATGTCAGGACTGGTTTCATTTGAAGCTTTTGTCTGTTTTTTCTCACTGGGCAGTGAGGATCCTATAAGCAATGCCTGTGAATTTGAACTGTTACTGTCCCTCAAACTGTTCACTTTTACTGTGAATTTGTTGAATTCTTTACCATATTTATTGTTTTTTTTATTTATTGCCTTAAACTTTCATCTTGAATTTGTATTTATTATGAGGTGTGCTGATGACCTCTTGGCCACTTCACCCTTGTAAATGAGATCATGATCTCAGGGGGAAATTATCTGTTTAAATAAAACCTAAAAAACAAAAGAAACAAATAAGAATCAGTGAAATTAAAATAAAACAAAGAACAACACAAAAG
This sequence comes from Scarus forsteni, assembly GCA_036419115.1. Taxonomy (NCBI): domain Eukaryota; kingdom Metazoa; phylum Chordata; class Actinopteri; order Labriformes; family Labridae; genus Scarus; species Scarus forsteni. The sequence continues at coordinate 415,852 of JAZDUH010000086.1, forward strand.
GTGACAAATAAAAGTGAACCTGATGGACATGACAGCTTCCTGCTTAAACCCTACGTATCCACCGCAGATGTGCTTGTAAGTAGGTCAGCAAAAAACAGAGTTTCTTTTGAAGAGTTTAAGAAGACAAAAAGATAATTGTAGAAGATAACACAGTGGAAAAAACGTAACAAGCACACAGGACCATGAGTTGCTGAAGAGTATCTGACAGCTGTAGGCAGAGGCAGGCGAACACTAGCTACTGACCCCCAAGCTAGTTAGTTGTGGTGAGCTTCGTCCATGTCTTATTTGTTACTGCATGCATGGTTGAAGGAATATTGTCTATCTGTTTGTCATGGACTCAGGAGTGAGGCAAGACATGAGAAAAAGATAGTTGACATATCCCTTTAAAAAATTTGCCGGTCTACACGAAAAGACAAACACACAAAAACGTCATTTTAAATGCTGTTTATTACCTCGTTACTTTGTCCATGACCTGCCCCTTTTCTTGAAATTTCTATGTTAAATCAGTATAATTCTCTTATTTATTCAAACCCCATGTCCCACTGGTGTTATGGTTTAACTTGCTGCTGTGTTTACTGGTGATTGAGTAAATACTCCTTTGTTTATATTCAATTCCAGACATACCTTTTGATTTTGATCAGATTCTGTTATTAAAAAGTTTTGTGGGCACTCTTGTTGGTTTCAACAACCACAGTAACACAGAGCAAGTGCCCATGAGTCACCAGTCAACAGGGTGACTTGGGAAACAGAAACACCAGATCAGGGCCAAATATCAGTAGCGTTTGTATCATCTGGGTGTTTTAAAGCAGTATTGCAGAAAAGGGACAGAAAGTCTGTTTTGGTTTATAAACAGCTGAGATTTCAAACCTTAAAATAGTCCCTCCCGTGACGTGACTGCAGCGTTCATTGTGATCACTTCACTTGTCGCTGATCATCAAAGTTGAAAAAAGTTGATCTTCTCAGGAGGCAACAGCCAATCAGTGGTGTGTGTGTGTGTGTGTGTGTGTGTGTGTGTGTGTGATCAACAAGTTTTATTCCGTACTACAGAGTAACAATCGATGCCAGTGTGGGAAACATCAGTCAGTGAGGACATTAGCTCCGCCTTGACGGACCGCAGAAAAGTCGCAGTAGATGCTGCCGCAGGGCCATCAGCAGCAGTGTGTTGTGTTCGTTAAGTGAGTGAAAAAAGATATGTGACTGATGTGACATCACAGAGCTACGGCGATGGCTGCCAGTGACCAAAATGAGGTATTTACGGACACCCAATTATGGTCGCAGAGTTGCATTTGGTGTGAATGAAGCTTTAGACAGAGTGAAAGTGGAGGTGGATCAGGGGTCCTCAGTCTGTTGACCTGAAAGGATTTTTAACATGATAGTGGACAGACTTTAGCAGTCATTAATGTGAATATGTGAACCTGAGATAAAATGTCCTCTTTAATACGTTCATACATATTTTTAGTTCCCATTCAGTGATGAACCAGCTGTGAAACAACATCATGCCATCCCATCATTGTTTCTTCTTCTTCTTCATCTTCTGAGGTTTAGCCCTCTCCAGACCAATGGATCCACCTCAGAGAGAGCTGCCATCAGAATGGAGCAGGCTCTGTTCCCTTTTCGTAGGACTGTGTCGATCAAATCTCGTGCTTTGTCGTCCCTGCCTTTGGATTTGATCGACTGCATCTCCTCATCATTTATAATTTTGAGCTCCAGGAGCCTATCCAGAAGCTGGTTCAGGTTTTCATCACTTACTCTCTTGATGAATTCAATCCTGATGGTGAGCAGTGTCTCTGTTGTCACTGCAGGGGCCCTGTTCACTGCAGGGGCCCTGTCAAATGAAGGGTTTCTGTCTTGTCCACCAACAACAGTTTGCAGATTTTGTTCCCTTGAACCTGGAAATAAACCAACAAATAATACCTTTGTCCAGTATTTGGTCTGTATGACAGCACAAAGTTTAAAGCTTAACAAAAGACATTATGAACCCAGATTTTAGAAAAAGTTGGGATGTTGGGAAAATGTTAATATCAATACATTGATTTCCAAATCAATTTACAACATTAGTCCAACTAAATATAGCACAAAAACAATGTATTTAGCATCCCAACTAATCAACTTCGTCCTTTTTAAAACATTATTTCTGGATTTTAAGCCTGCAGCACATCCAATAGAAGTTGGGACAACAGAGTGTTCAGGCCTGTGAATTATTACGTTTTCTTCCAGAAAATGTGTAAGCATCTGATGACCAAAAGGCACTTCACTGTTAAAGTAAATGAGGTGCAATTCTTTTAAAATCAGGCACGATGTTCAGCAGGGATAGGCAACTTGGTTACCATTATATATTTAAGCTTAAATTAGAGAAGTACAGCTTCATCTAGTGAGTTAAACAGAATTCTGGCCAGGTTGGGTATTTTTATGACAAAGGTTTATGAGTATTTATTGGTTCCAAACGTTTACTTAAGATACTCTTGTTCTCTACCACAGTGAAACGAACATCCTAAACAAAAACAAAAGCACTTTTTACCTGACAGAACTATGTCCCGTTTCCAGATTTCTCTCCTGTCCTGGTCCTGGACTATCAAAGTCACTTCCTCTGAGTTTGGAGTGAGGAAAACTTCAAATGTTGGATGAAAGTTTGGTCCATACTCAGCAGAAAATTGTTCAAGCTAGAGACAGAATTAAAATAATCAATTATTACAGAGATCATTGAATTAGAATAAATTAAATTAGCTGAATTAGATTCACGACAACATTAATTTAATAAAAGTGATGATCAGCTCTGCTCCTGTTGTGAGAAAGCTGGCATGAATCCAAGGCTATATGTTGAAAACGTTGGTTGATTGTCTCATATTTACAGCATTTGTATTCGTCACATCCTCTCTGCTGTGGTACTACTTTGTCCAGGGTGGGAGGACACGATGGCCACTGTTGTGCATGTGCATTCATAAATATTGTGTGGATGGTCATTTTTTGAAGTCATGAACAAAACAAGACCAAAGTTCACTCCAGAGGCAGCAGAGAATTACTCCTTTTTCCAGACACAGCAGGAGTTCAGGGCTCCCCCTCCTGAGTTAAAATGACTCAAAGACTGTGTGTGAAGGCTCTATGTAAGCTGCTGTGGATTCTGCCTACATTGTGTAACTGGTGTGTAACCTTGCATTGACTGGTTTTATGTTTGAAAAGTATAATTATGATAAATCCGGTCATGGCAACTGGAGGTGATACAATTGTCTCACCCCTGGTTGAATTTTGAAGTCCTGAGGATCACAGTGGAGGCTGTAATATTGATCACAGTTGAGATGGCATTGAGCGGAGGTTGGGATGTACATAGCACTCCTTTTTTTGGTAACAATCTGCAGGAAAATAAGTAAAACAAGGATTGCCCATTGGAGTTGTAATGAGAGGATCAAGGTACCTGACAAAGTGGCCACTGTAAAAATATTTGGTTTGCATTGACAAAAAAAAAGGAGTGAGCGTTCATCATCTTTTTCATTAAAACGTCATCACAGGGTGTTTTAGAGAACATGGGACTCATAGTCTTACCTTATCCACATCAACATTTTGTGGCAGCAGAAGAACATCGAGCACTTGATGTCTTTTGTTTGGAGGCCTGAGGAACAGCAGGACTTGGCCTTTTATCGGCCTGGAAACCTCCACAAACCTTCTCACAAAATCCCAGACCAGGCCGAAAGCAGAAAGATGAGAAACTTCCACGACCACATGAGAGTGTGTGACCTCCAGTGGAGTCAAGAAGCTCATCCCATCATGGGAGATGTGGACCACAGACAACACGTCATCAAGAAGCAGAGCTGAGGAAGCAGAGAGTGGTGCAACTTTAGATTTATTGGATTGTATCAACGGAGAGTTATAAATTCACTAACTTCGTCAGTTTAGGAGAATCTTAAAGATCTGCAGGTCTCCTCTGACCCTGGTCTTCATCTTTCCTGACTATCATTGTACAAAGAGGAGGACATATCAAAGAGGGATTCTGTCCTCCGTAAATCAAACCACTCCTCCTCATTTCAGGTCCTGCAGAGACATACGCTCCTTTGTCTCCCTAATTTGTTCATGAGCCTCTTGTTTCCTGTTTGGTGTCCCTGAGTCTGCCTGAGTCGAGGGGAGTCTGTTGGTTTTTGACAGCAGTCACATCATTGAACAGCTCAAGACTGAAGACTTATTTCATCAAACGTATTTGATTCTGTGGATAAGTCTGTAGATTCACTCCATCAATCAGAAGGTCAAGGGTTTGAGTCCAGTTCTGTCACGTCTACCCCTCTGAGTTACTGATGCATCATGGGTGAAAGAGCATAGCTATGTTAACTAACACTGACCCGATAAGCAAAGATCATCGACCAAAGCTGCAGGAAATCTGCTGTGATTGGGGCACACAGAATTTGTTCAGGTGGGTGGAATTTACATTATGTCACATATCACAGATGTCAAGTTCACACTGCTGCTTCAAGCCGTGATATTAACGCCCCTGTGATGTTTCACCTCCACTGTGAACATCACAGTGACAGGATTGGGGAAACAAGGGATCCCGTCTTTGCTCCATCTCCAGAGGGACTAACAGAGGAGTGATATTGCAGAGTGGTGAGCAGGAAGACTGCGCAGGAGACAGGAACATCATGAGTGAGTGTGTACGTAGGGATTGGCCATGTCACCCTTTCCTTTCTGCAGCATGTACTCGCATCGATGTTACAGCCTCACAAAATTTATGTGAATGCCTGGAAGTGTAAATGTAAGGAAGCCTCATCACAGCAGTTTTGTGCAACAGCACTGTGAATTTGAGACTGAAAAACATTTTTTGATCACAGAACTAACATTACATGCTCACAAACTTTCAGCACTAAAGTTCTCTTGGACCAAACATTACCAGTCTGTTGTTTGTCTCTGTTTAACAAAGCATTGATCAAATATTCAAACCGTAGTTTACTATTTTCAGATTTCATATCTGTAACACTGCATTGTCTGTACCTTCCTCTGATTCACAGTGAGGGAGCTGCAGTTGACACAAAGCCCCCTCTGAACACTGGATGTCGAACAGCGGCCCAGCAGCCTTCTTGCCAGCTGATTGGAGGAGGCTCTCATCCCACTGGATGGTCCTGTACTGAAGCTTCGCCTCCCTTTCTGTGACAAACACCAGTTCAGTCACATCACAGTGGAACACACCTTGACCAGGACACCTGAAACTAAAAACACCAACAGGCTGCATCATGAAACTGAAACTGATGAATGTTTTTTTTTTTAAATGTATATTTTTGGGCATTTTGTGCCTTTATTGATAGGAGAGAGACAGTGGATAGGCTTGTGAAAGGGGGAGAGAGAGCAGGAGAAGACACTCTGCAAACTGGTCACAGGCGGGATTCAAACCTGGACCGGCAGAAGTATGTACATGGGGTGCTAACCACTACGCCAAACCAGCACCCCAAACTGATGAATGTTGAGTAAAAAGTTATGTTGAATGGTTTGTAAAAATAAACCTAATCATTTTTTTATTTATATTTTAATTTCTACATATTTAAAGAAACAAATGGAACTTTATTTCTCAGCTAGTTATGCTCTTTCTTCTCAAAAATGTATCACAATTATTACTGAAATATTAAACTGATGAGTAAGATTTCTTTCTGAAACTTCATTGATTTTTCCACCTGTATTTGACACAGGGGCTGGAAAAACTGGACCACATATCCTTTCACTAGATTAATAGGGACAACTGTCTAATGTCTATATAATGTCTATCCTCACTGAATCCACTGAGTGTTTGGTGTCACATTAAGGAGGATGTGTTTCAGGGTTCTGGACTTAACTAGCTCACATGTACTGCTTTCCTCTTCACCAGCCCCTATGTATTACTTAATGGTATTTGTAATGATGATCTTTGTGGACTTTTGCTGCCACTTTACTTGCATATTTATTTTTGTATCACCTTGATATAATGAACTCTGAAAAAGGCATGCATATTATTCACTTGAACATTAGAAGTTTGTTATCTAAAATTGACTTATTGAGAGTATGGCTCACCTATAATAAAGCTCATGTAATAGCTCTTTCTGAAACCTGGTTAAACAGCAACATCTCTGATGATGAAGTCACTATTGATAACTACACCTTATATAGAAAAGACAGGGGCTCAAGAGGAGTGGGTCTTTTTATATATGTATCCTCAAATTTGACTGCAGAACCTATTTTACCAACTATGAGTCCTCAACTTTTTGAATGCTTTTTTGTCAAAATTATTCTACATGAGAATAAACGACGTACCATAGGAAATATTTATAATCCTCCCAATGCTCTACCTGAAAAACTGAATGTATACTATCCACTATCAACTCTTTAGACTGCACCAATGTAAAAATCATTTTAGGTGATTTCTATTCCAACTGGGCAGATCACTCATCTTGTAATGATCCTAATCTATTTGACAGCATTAATTTAACCCAACTTATAAAGGAACCCACAAGAATTGGTCCAAGTTCTTCTTCTCTTCTTGACTGGATCCTAGTCCCCCATCCTGACAGGATCATATAGTCTGGGGTATTACCTGACTCTTTTAGTGATCACTCTTTCATTTTTTGTGTTTGGAAAATCAAAATGCCTAATTCTCCTCCCAAATTCATCAAAGTGAGAAAAACTAATAATATCAATGTTGAACTCTATATTCAAGATATCCTAAACATCAGCTGGGAAAGATTTCAACTTATACCAACTGTTAGGGATGCATGGAATTACCTCTATACAGAGCTTGTTGAGATAATTAATAAACATGCTCCCTGAACAATAATTAAAGTCAAAGGACAACATTTACCAAGGATTAAAGGAGATCTTATAAACTTATTTAAACAAGGAGATCAGGCATGGAAAAAATACTGTACAACAAATGACTTGTCTGACTTGAACACTTATAAAGAATTCAGGAATAAATGTAAAACCAATACTAGAAATGCTAAGGCAAATTATTATAAGGACTGTCTCTCAAGTCATTTCAAGAAATAAACAAGAAACAAGAAACAATTCACGATGTTTAACAAACACAGTTTCATAAAGAATGACAAAATCCAGTATCTCTTAAAAGTTAGAAAGGTTCAAGTTTGATATAATCTTTTAAAATCAAGTTGATGAATCATAAAATAAGCTGTTGAAGTGTTTTTGGTATGTCATAAGATTACCTGTATGTAGAGCCAGTCTGCTCAGGTGAGAAGGATGATGGAATCTGTGGAAAAGGTCAAAGTTCACCATTTTAAGGGACATACCAACTCCCCTGGGAATATATTAAGTGATAAAATACTGAATTCAAACTTTTGTGCTCAAATTACACACAAATTAGTTGGACTTTGCTCCAAAATAATCATCCATCCATCCATTATCTACAATGCTTATCCCACTCAGGGTCACAGGAGGCTGGAGCCAGAGGACATTAGATTAAAGCAGGGTACATCCTGAACCTGTAGTCAGCCCATGACAGGGTCACATAGAGAGACAGACAACCATTCATACTCACATTCATAAGTAAGTGCAATTTAAGAGGAAGTCAGAGTGTCCAGAGAGAGGCCACACCTGCAAGGGAGCGCATGCAAACTCTATAGTGCAGTAATATATCATCTGTTTCCTGCTGACTGTCTCAATTCTCACTGGATCATCAGAACACACAACAGCTGATGCAGAGGCTGTTATTGTGTTATAATGGGGGAGATGGAAATGTTGGGTGCAACTTTTGTTTTATTGTGTTTTTAAAGGGCCCATATTATGCAAAAACCACTTTATTAAGTCTTTTGGTGAAATTTTGAGGTCTGTGGCTTTCCCCCCAGCCCAAAAAATGTGATATTTAGTGACAAATCCTGTGCTGCGTGGTGCTGGTGAATGTAAAATCCCGCCCCCTATTGAGGCATTCTTTCATTAGAGTTGTACCGACGTCACAGGGGAATTTTTTGACCAATCAGGAGCAGACACCCCCACCCCGTCCCCGTCCCCGCCCACTCCTCTCTACGCTGCTGGTGAGATCGCTATGTGCAGAGCAGCCATGATGGATTTACCGGCAGTGAGACATCGGACTTCAGCTTGAGTTACTGCTGCAGTGTTGTGGGCTGTAACAAGCCACAAACTTCCTTACACAAGCTGCCTGACTCTGAAGATTTAAAAACTAAGTGGCTGGAGTTCATATATGATGGAAAAGTGCCAGAAAAACAAAGAAAAATGTGCATGTTTGTGCCAGTCACTTAACAGCTGACAGTTCCGCAAACTTTGGACAGTACACAAAGGCTCGCAAATAGACTGGTCCTAACCCAGGATCAGTGCCAACCATCCACCAGCAAACCTCGGACCCTGGAAATGTGAGTATTTCAAATGCTGTGTGCTGTTATTTTGCTAATTGCTACGAGCTGCTAACAGCAGAGGGAAGAGGAGCAGATGTAAAAGCTATTCCTTTGTGTTAGGGCCAGGAGGCTAAGCTTAGCTGTGTTAGCCTGTTGTTTTAGCCTGTAATGTTACAATAAACGAGCTTTGCTGTTTTCTAACCATATCGGTCTTTTCTAGGCCATAATATTAGTCTCTGTGTCTATTACTTTGCTGCTGTGAGATGTACCGCTGTGTGAGTAGAAGCCTGCTACTCTCTCTGAGGCATTGTAATTAATAAATTATCTCAGTAGGTATCAAAACTCATTTCGTGGTCCAAACTGAGGACATGGGAAATGACCAGTGAAGGCTGTGTCTCTGTGTTTTGCAGCACAGCATGTAAATATTGATAACAGGGAAAGTATATTTCACGCTAACGCCGGCTCAAAACAGTGTATCTGTAGATGTGATAACTGACTTTATTGGCCACAGCATCGTCATCACCAACAGGTTTAATCAGATTTAGATGTATGAATATTCTCACAGTAGTAGAGGAGTATAACAGCTGGAGGATAATTATTATTATTCCTTGTACAGCCCTCCTCTTCCCGATGCATCTGTGTTAGCTCTCGGGGGCTAAGCTTAGCTGCGGTTAGCCTGTTGTGTTAGCCTGTAATGCTACGAGAAACGAGCTTCGCTGTTTTGTAATACAGGCAATGTAATCGATAAATTATCTCAGAAGGTATCCAAACTCATTTCGTGTCTAAGCTGTGGATGAGGGAAACGATCAGGCTTTGTTCTTCTGTGTGTTACAGCAGATCATGTAAATACTGATAACAACAGGGAGTATATAACATGGACGCTAACGCTGCAGATGTCGTTATCACCAAACTAATTTAATCAGATTTCTGTGAGTTTAAACGCTCAGGAATGCCCACAGAATGCTGTCATACGAGCTGTGTGACTGGGGATAAGTTACAATTACTAACAGGTCAGTGATTTATGAAAAACGGAGGGAGGCAAATAAGATGTCTGATTTAATTATCCTCCCGCTTTTATTTACTAACAATATATGGGCATAGACATTTTATAATGCATCACATAATGTGACATTTGTAAGTAAAAACTCATTAACCCTTGAAAAGCTTGTATCTTATTTGAGACTTACTTTTGGTATGTGTCTGATCATAATTATCAAAGAATATCACAAAAAACCCAAATGAATACAGTCAGATAAATGATAAGTATAAAAGTCCTCAGCTGAATTATCACTTGCCAGAAATACCTAATGTATCTATTGAGTAACAGTAACTATTTGTAACATCTCATGTAATTTATTTAGATTTTAGTACAACATGAAATAAACATTTTATCTACAAAAAAGGTAAAAATGCATGGCTATTATTTGTGTTTTCATACACTAACAGGTTAAACATTTTTCTTTCTTGTGTCTATGCTGGTCGACCTCAGGCAGCATCTTCTGATGGTGAACCGCTGGTTACAGTCAGCTTCTCAAAATCCAAGGAGGAAGGATGTACAGCAAAGCCAGTGACAGCAGAGCCAGCTTTCCGTAAGTTAAACAATTCTTTATTAAAATCAACACATTTAAAAACATTGGCAAATAGGCATAGCATGGAAAGGAAAAGATAAAGGCAACTGGAATAAAAATGTTATCAAAATGGAATTGAGAATATATAATCAATAAGGATATTGTGACAATAAAAGACTATGTAAAAAAATTACAACCCTGCAGTGAGGTGTTTTGGTTCATTTCTTGTAAACATATATTTTTGTGTCTTGTATTTCACATCATGCAGATGCACTGTTGGACCTTGTCTTTGGGAAGGTTTTCCAGGACCCTGCTCCACACCTGAAGGAGCTGCAGAAAATACCAGACCATATGCTCCTTTTCCAAATACCAGGAAGCGCTTGAACCCTCATACTGGTCTTCTGCATCAGGAAACTCTGCAGTACAACACAGGCAGCATCAGCTCACAAAGGCTCTGTAGGCCAGGCATCTGTAAGGGCTGGACATGATAAGATTATGTTAGAAATGAAAATTACTGTCATAGGTGTTTTTTCTAGGTGTTCATATTTTTATCAACATGGCTATGGCTTGTGTTTAAAAATTCCTTTTTTTTTTCATGCCTTTTTACCTCCTTTATGTAAAATGTCTACAGTACCAGCCGGTACATTTGGTGTTTTTATATGTCAAAATATTTTTCACAATAAAAAGTCTACATGAACTGTTTTGTGTGTTTTCAGTTTTCCATATGTTACATGTAATGTTAATAATTAAATAACAAGAAAGACAAAAAATGAGATGGAGGAAACAGTTCTTTTAATCTTTACTATTTTTGTTCAACAGTCATGGAAGTGTTTATATCAAAATACTTATGCATTACTCCTCTTAGATGTAAAGGCTCATAGTCTGCTCTATAAATATAGAATGCATGTTGTAGTGAAAAACACACTCAGAGTCAGAGTCCAGGATGGTTGGACTGGGAGTTCCTGCAGTTTTCTCTCTGACCTACTTAATTTAAACAGGTAAGTCAGTGACACAGTACAGGAAAGGTAATGTACTATATTGTTATTTAGCACTAATTTTTCACAATACCTTTTAGTATCTCCATGTAACAAACATTTTCAGGCTGTAGGAATTTTCACAATTGCCACAGGAGCACCTATGTAGGAGAAGAGTGAAAACAGGATGTTCAGGAGAATTTTTATATAAAGGAAATGTTCTGTTATTGTATAAGAATATACACAGAGCTGTCATAACATACAATAATGCAAGTGAAGAGGTTTTTAAGACAGCTACTGTGTGGCATATAGAAAAGAAAATAACCTTTTAAAATAAGGTTCACAGAAAACTGTTGGCTGCTCACAGTTACAGGTAATAAACATTCGCAGTTACTGTTACTGTCACTAAAGGCTATGGCTTTATTAAATGCTGTATTGTGATGGGTCAGTCACATTACTAATGTTATTTCTGTAAAACAGACTGTTGCTCTGATCGGCCCTGAAGAGCCCAGACATTATTTACACATCACAACAACAGAGAAGACCCCCTCTCTCTGTCTTATTTCACTATCAGTAGCAACGGCCCCTTCAGTGTTACTTAGAAGTGAAAGTTAATTCACATCGGTGTTTTAGTTAATTCACGCCTCTGCAGTAACCCGCCACTCTACTTTAGCTCTTACTAGACTCTATTTAACGCCAGTCTAAGCACAGCACGCCTGCTAACAGACATGCTAACATCGACAACAACAGGGGAGGGGAGAGGAATGGCAGAACAACTTTGATTCACAACATTATAGCATTGAAGAAACAAACTTTACATACAGACCGCTGAGAAACATCGGTTTATCCTTGGTCACGACTCTCTCCTGGTTCCTCTTATTTTCGGGTTCTGACTCGGTTATAGCGTTCAGTGCTGCGCTCCTCATGTAGCAACACAGACGCTAACACAGAGCTCTATTGACATAGTCATGCGCATGCGCCGACTGCGCCGACACGGAAGTGCGGGGCGGTTTCAGCGGGGGCTCATTAACATATAGTTACGCCCACAAAATCCGAGTGTTGTTCAGAGAGGCTCCTAGAAGGCATAGAGACGATACGGCTGGGCGTGTTTTATTGAGTTTTTTGACCAAAGCATGCTACTAAGGCTTCATGAAGAGATCAAAGATCAATATTACACTGCAGAAAAAGAGCATAATATGGGATCTTTAAGGCACACGTATTCCAGGAAGTGATCCTTTATCAACTCCCTCCCTCCATGGTAACCTTATTATTAGATCAACTTCTAACAATTTTTCACAATCTAATCCCTTTGAAAACAAAACTTCAGAAGTGTGTTCAACAATAATGTATGTTCATAGTGATTTTGTCTGACATTAGCTCCATGTCAAAAATACCTTTATCATTACCATTATATTATGATAAATAACAACAATGAAAAAAAAACTAAATTTTACACCACAAAGACACATTCTCTACCTCACCTTTTTATCATCAACAGTGGGATGAAGCTTTTCTGTCCCCTCCTCTTTATCAGTGAAGTCATCTGATGAGGAAAAGTGTTTCAACTTCAGGGCTTTAACAAAAAAGAAAGAAAAAGCTAAGCTGTGAACATTTACTCATCCTAGAATGTGACATACACAGTATGAAGGATTGATTTAGGAATGCAGAAATTTCAATTATACTCAACATTTTGTTTGTTCATCTGCCCTGATCCACCGTCCACTGATCCTGCAAGAATCAACAAAACCCCAAAAGGCATTGCCCTGATTTATAATAAATCGACCACAGCTCGGGAGGCTGACACCCTCTATACCTTTAAGGTTAGACTTAAAACATTTCTCTTTGATAAAGCTGTCAGTTAGGGATCAGCTTATAGTTTATAAATTAGTTCATAAATTAGACTCATAGTTTGGATGCAATAGGCTTAGACTGCCTGGGGGGATCTGGCACATGGGGCTCTATTTCTCCACATCTGCTTTTGCCCCTTTTCGTTGCTCCTGTACTCATTTCTGGCTCTTGTCATGTAGGTGGCCTGGGATCCTGGTGGAGACTGCCTGCTGCTGTGGAGTCACGAAGCCTCAAAACTACACTTATAAACATGACACATAGTTGACCATTTTATTAGGAACACTCCATTCCCATTATCTTTATAGCTGTTTATGCAGATACAAGCATGATCTCCATATCCATGATCGATACATCTACAGTATCTACTTTTTACTACCACATAGGCATGAGGTCCCTCTGAAAATGGGATGTCACATCTCAACAGGCCTTTAACACATTTATATTTAATGGAGACAAATATGGTAGGGATGCACTTGTGGTCTGGGCATCCATGAGTTCGTCACTACCATAAATTCTTATTTTCAGTAAGAATATCATTTCTTATATTTCTATAACATGATCACCACAACTATTCAGACATGAGGACCCTCTTGAAAATGAGATGTAGCATCTCAAGAGGCTACCCTCTAATAAATCAGACGACAGGTCGATGATTCATGAACCTGTCCCTAACTTTAGTTCTTATTCTAGTCCACTTGTCTCCTCTTACCTCCCTTCCTTCGCCCACACACCCAACACAGCATCAGGTGGCAGACTTGCAGGATTTGCTGTTCATCATGAGACTGGGATACACATTCAAGATTTCCTGCTGCTTAACAGAAGGTTTTTTCTTGCCGCCATGATGGAAGGATTCATGATTGGCTATATGGATTCATGTTGGGTGTTGGATGTATATATTTGTATGTATATGTGTATGTGTATTCTATATGTATATATGTATCTATGCATATATGTGTATCCATAAAATGAGGAGCTTTATGCTCAATTGTAAAGTGTCTTGAGATAACACTTGTTATGAATTGGCGCTATGCAAATAAAGATTGATTGTTTGATTGATTGAATAAACTGTTTTTATTATTTTCTTGGGCATACCCTTTTTCATTTCTTGTGCATATCCGTGGTTAGCAGAACAAACATAAGATAACAAGGGCTGTCTTAAATCCTTCACTGACCTCACACTCTCCAGTCTGGAGCATGGACTCTGTACAAGTTCATGCAGCTTCCCTCCTGAATCCTGGAGCTCGTTTCCACTCAGGTCCAGCTCTCTCAAATAGGAGTGTTCAGATAACAGAGCTGAGGCCAGATTAGCACAGCTGATCTCTGACAATCTGCAAAACCACAATCTGAAAAAGGAAATTATTTCACTCATTTTGTGCCCCACTAACTTAATTGTTGAATTACTGTAAAATGGAGCAAAACAAAACTTTCTGATGAAGGCTTGATTAAAACGCCATGACAGAGAAAGTTGTGCAGGGAACAATTTTGAAGAGAGAAAGTTGCTTTGCAAATTATTCTTAAAGCTATGGTGTATGATTTGGAAGCTTGGTACATCTTAATAACACCGTTTATAAGGCCGTTATGGTCCTATGATCCAATCTGGGCAATATAAAGACCAAAAAGAACGAAAAAAATCCATTCACCATATCCACTGCAAAGCAGCATAATAGTTGACGAATCCGAACCGCCTGGAACGGCGGTTTGGATTGGTCCGTGAGTCCATCCAATCCCCTGTCTCCCCTGCTACGCACCCTCTTGCCTATGGTCCCGCCTCCTCCCCTCTACCTCACTTACACACCGGTGAGCAGCTAGCAGCATTAGCTACTGAAGCGTCATGGAGCTGGGAAGCAGCTTCTGCTACCCTCCACATCGAAAAGAAGTAAATGTAAAAGTTTCGAGGAAACAGCTGAAGTAAGGAAGAAATATAAGCAATACAGGTCCCAACGGAGACTCTAATTGGATTATTGTACGGTGGAAGAAGCTGCAGAATGATTTGGGATTGTTGAACATCACGGCGGCCGCCAGCGACCGGACGGCTGGCCGCAGCATGGGCCACGGGCTGGCGAACGACCGGAGCTCAGACCGCAGAGATGCCCGCGGGTTGAGGATTGTGCACCGGCTGGCGAACGGCCACAGCGCCGGCTGCTGTCAGACCTTCAGCACCGCCGTTCCGCCCCTGGTTGAACAGGTAATAGCTTTGCTTACTACAGTGGGAGATGTCTGCTGAGTAACTCTGGTTAGTCTGTGCCTATACTGGCTAATGACTGGACGTTGTTGGTCGGAGCGGGTCGGCTCTGTCAATAGATGTTAGCCTGTTAGCCCCTCATCGTTAGCATTGTAAACTGAGCTGGTGAAGACAGGCCGAGAAAGATAAATTCTTCCCCACAATCGGCTCTGCTCTGGCAACGCCAGACCCGCTTCGCCGCCGGTCCAATTGAAATAGCTACCGCTGTGTGTTACAAGCGGGATGACTGTCGTGTTTGTTACTTTCAGTTGAGCTGAGTTGTTTTTAGTTGTTGTTGTTGTTATGCCAGCCGGCTTGTTGCTCTATCGGAGGGGGCTTGTTGTTATGAGGCAACATGAGCTGGGGGCGGGATCTCGGAATACTGAGGGGAGGGGTGAGGGAAGGGGGGGCAGGCTGCATTTTTCAAATCTGTCTCAACGGTCAAACTGGTTTTCAAATCGTCGACCATAGCTTTAAGTAATGTTAGCTGATCAACAAAAATATTAAAGAACACAACACATTATTAGAGTTTGAAGATGAACTGGGCCAATAGATCAGACATCATACTCCCCTCACAGACTGTGTTTACTCAGAACACCTCAGAAGTCTCATTGGCTTGACTGAATTCTACAGAAAGAACTCGTAGGGCATTTTACCTTTTCATGACAAAAAAGTCCCCCAAACCAATTACCCCCTTCCCAACATTTCTCTTTGTTTTGAACAAATTATACACTTATGTATGCATTACAGTTTATTGACCTCAGAGATTCCAGTCTGCAGTTTAGACTCTCCAGAAAATCACACAGAGACTTCACTCCTGAATCCTGCAGCTTGTTGTAGTTCAGCTCCAGCTCTCTGATATGAGAGGGGTTTGACTTCAGGGCTGAGGCCAGAGAAGAACAGCTGATCTCTGACAGACTGCAGTCACTCAATCTGGATGAAGAATTAAACACAAAGTAAGCTTTATAGTACAGTTAAATTCATGGCTCACAATTCTCAAGTACTTCACAACACAACAAAAACAATAATCACAAAACAAAATGACAATAGATTACAGAAACAGCACAGTGGTAAGAAACTACAACACGGGGTCAAAAGCCAATATGAATAAATGTGTTTTAAGATGTTATCTGTAACGGGCGCAGTTTGAGTTAGATAGGTTGCCATAGCATCACATGAATTTAAAAGTTCATATTTTATTTTAATATGACTGCTTATTTATTTTCATTTACATGCAGTCTTTAAAAGGAGGTCACACTGTTAAAATCAGTAAATCGCGTTAGAAAGAAGATGTTAATTATGTTGAAATGCTGAGTCAGCATTTCAACATATTGTTCTCCCTAACCTCCATTTTGTTCTTCTTCTTCTTCTTTTTCTCATCACTGAGACTTTGCCCCCTTTCACAGGCTTCAAATTTGCACAGATTTTCACAGAAAAAAATTGACATATGCAGCATGTTCATGAGAAGTGCACTTGTATTTTTCACAGGTTTAACAGTTATACTTTTTACAGTAAAAAATAATTTCTGCATGTAGTTTTACATTGAAATCAATGGGACATTTCCGCAGCTCTGCTGAAAACTTCTGCAACTTTGAAGCTCCACAGCTTGGGCATGCTTCCACCTAAAGACTTCATTCGTACTTTAAAAGCTGCACTGACTTCTCAGCTATTTCTACATATCCTCAGCTTTTTGCTGGCTTCAACAGTTTTTTAAATATGAATTTTTAAGCAACAGACAGACAAAAACTTCACCAGAATTATCTTGTCATTACTTCGTCAAAACGTCCTCCACAGACATGATTTATGCATCTAAACGCAGAATAACTTCTCGTCTTACACGTGAAATCTGCTTCAAAGTCTAATCTGACATCGTTTTGTCTCAGTGAGCTTCAGCTTTTGCGGTATGACTCAAAATCCCCCGTCTGCTCCAATACATTATTCCTCTCCGGGGAGCTTAGCGCTTCACTTTGAAGCCCGTTTTCAACTCGTTACTATGTCAATATTTCATACTTTATAGACATAAAACTTATACCCATGGCTTCAGCATGTTCTTGGGATGCTCACAGTGCAATACCTTTTCTGATATCTATCACGGTTTTGGCACAGCGAGCGTTCGTTTACCCGGAAGTACCCAGCTCTTTTCCCTCAGCTCCTCCATACATTGGCTGTAAAAGGTGGAGCTTAGCTTAGCTTAGTGGCTTCGGCTCAGCACTGAGGAACAGACCCGCAGCTGACGTACAAAGCCTCCGTGAAACGGAGACATTCAGCAGAGGTTTTGGTGAGACACGACGCGGGCATGGTAACAGCTCCGTGCTCGCTACATGCGCATAAAGGTCTGTTTACAGCACGGCCGCTTCCAAACACTGTCGTTAAGAAAGTACCAGACAGGAAGTCACCATGTGGAGTGACCGGAAGTTTCAAAATAAAACACAATGCACGGACTCTTGCACTCAATGTTCAGAGAAACAAAATGCGCAAATCAGAATGTTGAACAGAATAGTCCTGTTTTTTTCTCAAATGCTCAACTGTAATATTTTTAAAGACAAAAAATACTTTGATATTTTTTGAGATTGAAATGAATTGGACATTTATGCAGTTCTGCTGAACCTGCTTCATCTTTCAAGCTTTACAGATTTGGCACACTTCCACCTACAGACTCCATTCTTGCTTTAACAAATGCATTTATCTCTCACTCATTTTACAGATGCATAATACATGCATACATAAATATGCATCATTTTATACAGACATACACAGATCAACAGAAATATACCCATAATGAAATCTAACGTTTCATTTATGCACATACTCTGATAAATACATAAATAAATGACATCACACAAACATATATGCACAAATGCATATCTAGAATAATGAACATAATTATTTATCCACACATATGCAAACATATGTCCACAGAAATCTATCAATTCTCACTGTCTTTCTTTATAATGCTTATTTTTGAACATTTTAATTTCTGCCGATGTTTTACATTGACATAAATGGGAGATTTATACAGTCCTGCTAAAACTGCTTCAACTTCTGAGCTCTACACATTTGGCATAGTTTCACCTACATACTGCATTTTTGGCTTTAACACATTAATGTCACTCTCAGTCATTTTACAGATGCATACATATATACATATGCATCATTTAATTCAGACATACACACATACACAGAAATATACCCATAATGAAAGATACCTTTTCATTTACATATGCACATACTCTGATATATGCATAGATCCATCATACATACATACATGCACAAATGCATATATAGAGTAATGACCATAATGATTTATTCATACATATGCACACATATGTACATGAACAGAAATGTATCCATACTCTATGTCTTTCTTTAGAATGCTTATTTCAGAACATATTTAAAACTTTTGCTACTGATTACAGTCTTTGTCATTTTAGGTCTTATCCATTTACCTCTTTTAAAAATTGTAAGTCCCCCAGGGTGGGCAAACATATCAGCGGCCTTATGCAATTTTGTTTCACCTTTATTCAGTTTCTAGCTTACTTTGACAACTTTTAACATTTTTATTTAGCATAGCCAGTTGAAAGTTTTGTTTTACTGTTTCCAACTGCTTCTGTCACATTTTCAGCTTTATTTGCACTGGCTTTAGACATTTCATTTCACAGTTCTAGCATTCAGACTCAGCATTTCAACGAATATGCTGCAAGGAAATGCAAATTCTCTAGTTTGTTATGTTGTCCTGTTGATAAAGTTTTTTTGAATGTCACATGACTTTTTCTTTCAAAAACCTGCATGCAGCGGCACAGAGAGCGAGAGAGAGAGAGAGAGAGAGAGAGAGAGAGAGAGAGAGAATGGCGGGTACTGCAGAAAACTATCATCCGTTCTTTATTCCTAACCGTTGGTCAGCAGGCGAACACAGTAAATATTGTCTACATTGTTTGTTTAATCTTAGGAAAAGGAAAAAATATGAGTCATGAAATATGTTTGATGACAAGTGAATGTGAAATGATTTAGCCAAGGGCGAAAACCCTGTCTTATCTGTTGTAGTTTTCACGGTGTCTCCTTGGTGTATCTTCTGTGAAGATTAAACTTGTTGTGGACATCAGTACGAATCGTGGACCTTTAACTGACCAGCAGATATATATCCAAAAGCTTGAGTTAAAGCTCGCAGTATATACTTTACTGTGAAGTGTTCTCGACATCTGAGCAACAACTTTGACTGCATGATGGTCTTTAGTCTGAGCCTTTGGACACCAAGAAGACTTGGTCCTGACATCAGGGGGTTGACTGGCACTGTAGAGAGTCTGTGCATGGCTTTGTGGACCAGAATACATATCAACATGTATGAATATGTCTGAAATACAGACTGTAAAAAACAACTTTGGCTGACAAATTTCTCTATCTATTACATTAATATAAGAAAGTACAAGGACAATGCTAGCATCCTTGTCTTCCTACATTTACCTGGAGATTGTTTCACTATGCTGCAGCAGCACTGCAACATGCTGTGCATTATATTTATTTAGCCTCGACACTACAGACTATCATAACTGATTTTGTATCTATGTTAATAATTCTCCCAATTGTACATTTGCACTTTAATAAACTGTCAGTTTCAGTCCAGCCATGAGTTTGAAGATGATTTCACACAGAAATGAGTGATGGACAGTTTGTTAAAATATCAACTTTTCTCAAGTTTTCTGAAACAGGAAAAACTGACAAAGGATCCAATTAAAACTTTTCAGCAGTTAAAGTAAAAAACAGGGTAGTCAGAATATGAACTATAATTAAAATCTTAAAACCTTTCAGTGGTGACCTGACCTCAGAGTTTCCAGTCTGCAGTTTGGACTCTCCAGAAAATCACACAGAGACTTCACTCCTGAATCCTGCAGATTGTTGAGGCTCAGCTCCAGCTCTCTGAGATGAGAGGGGTTTGACTTCAGGGCTGAGGCCAGAGAAGAACAGCTGATCTCTGACAGACTGCACCAACTCAATCTGGGTAAAGAATTAATGATAAGGTAAGCTTTATAGTACAGTTAAATTAATGGCTCACAAGTCTCAAGTGCTTCACAACACAACACAACACAAACAATCATCACAAAACCAAACTAGAAAGCACTCAGAGAGTGCTGACCTCCGCCAGTGCCACAGTCCTCAGCCATATTGTCATTTTGACCATAAATATTACTCCTACCTGTATTTCATCGAGATATTTTGAGTCCTTGACCATGAAAACATACCATTAGCAACTGGATTCATAATGATATCTATTTTAGTTCAGTAGTTATTCACAGAAATCACATATTTCGCCATGGCGGCCAGACGCTGATCCAGATCAACACCAAAATCGAATCAGTTCTTTCTTTTCCCATGCTGAACATTTCCTGAAAATTTCATCCAAATCCATCCATTACTTTTGAGTTATTTTGTTCACAGACGGACAGACAGACGGACGGACAGACAAACTCTCCTGAAAACATAACCTCCTTGGTAGAGGTAATGACAATAAAATACAGAAACAGCATAGGGGTGAAAAACTGCACCAAGCGGTCAAATGCTGATTTTAATGAATGTGTTTGAAGATGTTTTCTAAAAGCTTCACTTGAAGTTTGCAGAATATACTTACCTCCGCCAAGGAGGTTAGGTTTTTGGGAAAATTTGTCTGTCTGTCTGTCCATCTGTCCATCTGTCCATCCGTCTGTGAACAAAATAACTCAAAAAGTAATGGATGGACTTGGATGAAATTTTCAGGAAATGATTAGCATGGGAAAAGGAAGAACGGATTCGATTTTGGTGTTGATCCAGTTCAGCGTCTGGCCGCCATGGTGAAAAATGTGATTTTGTATCTTTGTAAAAATTTTTGCAAATGTTTTGCCACATCAAATGAAAATTAGCTGTCTGTTTCAGTCCAGCCTTGAATTTGAAGATGATTTCACACAGAAATGAATGATGTTTAGTGTGTCATATATATCAACTTTCCTCAAGTTTTCTGAAACAGGAAAAACTGACAAAGGATCCAATTAATACTTTTCAGTGGATAAAATACAAATAGGGTAGTAGAATATGAACTATCATTAAAATCTTAAAACCTGTCAGTAGTGACCTGACCTCAGAGATTCCAGTCTGCAGTTTGGACTCTCCAGAAAATCACACAGAGACTTCACTCCTGAATCCTGCAGATCGTTGTGTCGCAGCTCCAGCTCTCTGAGATGAGAGGGGTTTGACTTCAGGGCTGAGGCCAGAGAAGAACAGCTGATCTCTGACAGACTGCAGTCAATCAATCTGGATGAAGAATTAATGACAAGGTCAGGTTTATAGTAAGGTTAAATTAATGGCTCTATTTTATCAAGTGCTTAAACTGACATAACAAAATAACAAAAACAATAATGAAAGAAATAAATGACAACTAACGAAAGTAACAGCACAGGGGTTTAAAAAAATACAAGGGGATTTACAAATCTTCACTTCTTAGTGTTTGATTAGTCATACACTACAACTTTATAATATCCTAGAATTCAAATTCTTTATTTAGTTACTTTAAGCACATATGAGATTAAAATGCAGTTAATTAGATTAATTAATTACAAATCTGGTAATTAGATAATGTTTTTATTCGCCTGACAGCACTAATACATATATATTTGTATGCTTCATTTCTCCAATAAAAAGATAATTTAAAAAAAAGAAACTTCTAAATTGAGTTTGTGTTGGCAGTGGAATGAGCGTCAGACCCCTCCTGGGTTTGGGCTCACACCAAGGACAAATGAACAACTGCATTTTTGGAACATGCCTGAAACGCTACCTGCAACTGCCAAAGTTTACAAGCAATGTTTCAAAAAAAGAAGTTGCTTCTACAACGCGAACCGTGCAACTCTAGCATCCAGTTCACTTACAGTGGGAGGAAAAAGTAAGTACACCCTTTGTAATTTTGTACATTTCTGCCTAAATTGGTCATAAAATGTGGTCTGATCTTAACTCAAATCACAAGAATGAGTAAACAGTGTCTGCTTAAACTAATGCCACCCAAACAATTACATGTTATCATTTTTTATTGGCCATAAGATGTGAACATTCACAAGACAGGGGAATAAGTAAGTACACCCTTGGATTCAATAGCTGGTTGACCCTCCTTTGGCAGCAATAACTTCAACTAGACGTTTCCTGTAGCTGCAGATTAGGCGCGCACAACGATCAGGATGAATCTTGCACCATTCCTCTTCACAAAACTGCTGCAGTTCTACAAGATTCTTGGGATGTCTGGTGTGAACAGCTTTCTTGAGGTCATGCCACAGCATCTCAATTGGGTTTAGGTCAGGACTCTGACTGGGCCACTCCAGAACATTTATTTTATTCTTCTGAAACCATTCTAAAGTTGATTTGCTCCTGTGCTTTGGGTCGTTGTCCTGTTACAGCACCCATCCTCTTTTGAGCTTCAACTGTCTGATGGATTGTCTCAGGTATTTCTGCAAAATATCTTGGTAAACTTTTGAGTTCATTTTCCATTGATGATGGCGAGCTGTCCAGGCCCTGAGGCAGCAAAGCAGCCCCACACCATGATGCTCCCCCCACCATACTTAACAGTGGGAATAAGGTTTTGATGATGGTGTGCTGTTCCATTTTTCCTCCACACATGACGTTGTGTGTTCCCACCAAACAATTCGACTTTGGTTTCATCACTCCACAGAATATTTTACCAGTTGCGCTGTGTAGCATCTAAATGCTTTTTTGCAAACTTCAAACGTGCAGCCATGTTCTTTTTAGACGTCAGTGGCTTCCTGCGTGGTGTTCTCCCATGAAACCCATTTTTGTTTCAAGTTTTACGTATTGTAGATATGTCAACAGAGATGTTGGCATGTTCCAGTGATTTCTGTAAGTCTTTCGCTGACACTCTAGGGTTCTTTTTTACCTCATTGAGGATCCTGCGCTGTGCCCTTGGAGTCATCTTTACAGGGCGACCACTCCTTGAAAGAGAAGCAACAGTGCCGAACTGTCTCCATTTGTAGACAATTTTTCTCACCGTGGATTTGTGAACATCAAGACTTTTAGAGATGGTTTTGTATCCTTTTCCAGCTTTACACAAATCAACAATTCTTGATCTTAGGCCTTCAGAGAGTTCTTTTGAGCGAGGCATGGTGCACATCAGACAGTGCCCCTCATCAAGAGACAACTCTTACCTGGTGTGTGTTTCCCAGTGGGCAGGGCAGCTTTAAGCCACACCTGAGTAACTGAACTTCAGGTTGGCTCACACCTGACTCATAAATTTGACTAACTAGCTCTTGGAGGATCCTTCGCCAAGGGGTTGTACTTACTTATTCCCCCCTGTCTTGTGAATGTTAACATCTAATGGCCAATAAAAATACGATAACATGTAATTGCTTGGGAGGTATTAGTTTAAGCAGACACCGTTTACTCATTCTTGAGAGTTGAGTTAAGATCAGACCAAATTTTATAACCAATTTAGGCAAAAATGTAAAAAATTACAAAGGGTGTACTTACTTTTTCCTCCCACTGTATGTCTCTGTTTGCATTCTGTATCTATGTAAATACTTGTGCCAATGTTTTGCCTCCTAAAATGGAAATAAGCTGTCAGTTTCAGTCCAGCCTTGAATTTGAAGATGATTTAACACAGACATGAGTGATGTGCAGTTTCTTATAAATATCAACTTCTCTCAAGTTTTCTGAAACAGGAAAAACTGACAAAGGAGCCAATTAATACTTTTCAGCAGATAAAAAAAAAATTCATGTTTTACATTTGATCATATGTCATCTATGTATTGAATCTGCTTTATCTAAAACTTTGCATTTCCCTGTTTTATGCCTTATGGTTATTTGTTAATACTATTCTGATCATCTACTTGGCAAGTACTTTCAGATGGATGCTAAATTAATGCAAATACCATCCAATGGAAGCTGTCCCTCAGGCCTTTGACCAAAAATGGTGCCACTGTTACCTCCCTTGGACACGCCCCCTCACTCCCTGTCAGCACATCATTGGTTCAGACCACATTATGACTGAATTGACACACCCCTACAGAATTTTGATTGACTGACCCAGATGTGGCTGCACATGATTGGTCAAATTTTGTAACTGTTCAACTTTTTGATGTTTTAATTTTTTTTTTTTTTTTCCATTTCTGACCTAATTCTATTTAAGTGATGTTTGTAATGAATTTTTGACGACCCTGATGAAGGCCACACGCAGTAACACGAGAGTCTGTTTCCTGAACTAAAAGTGTTGCTGGAGCTTTTCTGATCTCTTCAAGTCTTATTCTCTCCAAGCACCTTGAAAGTTGGTGAAGTTGTGCCAGAACTTCCGACCATTGATTTGGCCTGATGTTATTATTTGTGCCAATAAACCTCTGTACAGTCAAAAGTAATCAGCTGTCTGCACCTGTTCATGTCCAGAGAGTTTAGTTACAGACTGAGGATCACGCTGCAGTTTTTCATTGGAGAATGGAGATTAAAACAAACATAAGCTGACAAAGGTGTTTAATACTTCTGTCATGCATAATACAGCAGAATAATAATTTTGATCTTCACTGAGAAGTCTTCACATTTGTACTATTGTAACTGAGCAGTGTTTACTCTTTAAAGAATAGAGATGATCAAGACTTGTTTACGTTCCATAAATTTCAAAACAAGAGAAAAAAATATTACCAAGACCATTAGTTGTCAGTCATTAAATATGATTGTGAGTTTGATCAACAAAGAATATTTATGTGAGCTAAAGCCATTTCTCTGACCTCAGAATTTCTAATCTGCAATTAGGGCTCTCCAGTCCAACACACAGCAGCTTCACTACAGAATCATCCAGCTTGTTGTAGGTCAGATCCAGCTCTCGTAGATGTGAGGGGTTGGACGTCAGAGCTGAGGCCACGATTTCATAGTCATCTCCTTGAAGGTTACAGTCGAATAGTCTGTTGATATGCATATGTGAGGACAAAAAGTTACACTTTCAAATAAATCTGTTAAATTCTAATGTTTTTAAACGTATTCTCAATATCTGCATATGAGCCATGATGTTTGAATATGATACTATATGTTTAAATTCCCCCTTATTTTCAACTCCATCCCATACATTTCCATGTACTTCATGTATGGTTTCCATTTTTTTTCCAAAATTCTACAGCTTGATTTCCTATGGAAATTTTTTGTTAGGTTCCAGATAATTTCCCACTCCTTTTAAACCCTCACCATAGTCGCCTGATGTTAAAGGATAACTTTGGTTCCTGCAGCTTTTACATTGTTTATAGAATGAAGAAGAACAATATACTCACCCAGAAGGCTTTCCTGATCCAAACAGTGCTTCCGGAGATATTTAGATCCAAAACCGAGCAGTGAACATCCGTATAATGGTAGCACATAGGGCATACAGCGCTGCTCCTAAAACTGCATTAATCGTCCTAAAACTCATTAGTTTCACCAATATTCCATCATGGTCTGCTCGCACTACTCCTCCATTACAGTCTGTGTCACTCCAGACAAGTTTTTATGACTGTGCTGACCTCTGAACTGAAAAGCTTCTCTGGCCAGCTGTTCTTCTCTTTGCCTCCACGTCCTCCTTTCGATGAGCTCCTCATCTGTAAACTCTGGCTGGAAACTGTAAGGACACCCATCATATTCAAAGTTCTCGTCCACAACATCTTCATCGATAGATATTCGTCCATTTTGCACAAAACTGGAAGAAGAAAGTTGTTGAGTAGCTACCGCTCGCTGCTGAAACAATGAGCCGTACTCTGCATTTGCGCACAACCAGAAAGAAACTTTTCAGCTCAGAGGTCAGCACAGTCACAAAAACGTGTGGAGCGACACAGACTTTTGTGAAGGAGTAGCGTGAGCGGACATGGCCGTAGCCAGGTATGAGGTCAGCGAGGTCCAGACCCTCACCTATTTTTTCAGAGTTTTTTTTTTTTCCGCCAAATATGCCCAACTGAATAAAACATAAGAACTTGAAACCTCTCTGTGAAATGTGCTTGTAAATTGTAAATTGTGGTCAACATCCATAGGCTTTGTGTTCTGGTTGTGCCTGTGTGCGTGTTGAGGTGAACAGGGTTACACCGATATTCCATCATGATCCGTTCCGGATGGCCCTCCATTGCAGTCTGTGTCACTCCACACAGCGCTGTGTGGCTGTGCCGACCTCTGAACTCAAGAGTTTGTTTACGTGCCTTCGCGCATGTGCAGTGTGGCTCATTGTTTCAGGGGAAGACAGGCGGCTACAAATCGACTTTCTTCTTCCAGTTTTGTGCAAAATGGACAAATATCTATGGGATGAAGATGTTGTGGAGGAGAACTTTGAATATGATGGGTGTCCTTACAATTTCGAGCCACAGTATACAGATGAGGAGCTCATCGAAAGGAGGAAGCGCTCCAGAGAGTATTGCGCATGCATGGAGGCACGTAAACAAACTCTTGAGTTCAGAGGTCGGCACAGCCACACAGCGCTGTGTGGAGTGACACAGACTGCAATGGAGGGCCATCCAGTGGACCATAATGGAATATTGGTGAAAAACATGAGTTTTTGGACGATTAATGCAGTTTTAGGAGCGGCGCTGTATGCCCTATATGCTACCATTATACGGATGTTCGCTGCTCGATTTTGGATCTAAATATCTCCCGAAGCACCGTTTGCATCAGAAAAGCCTTCTGGGTGAGTATATTGTTCTTCGTCATTCTATAAACAATGTGAAAGCTGCAGGAACGGAAGTTATCCTTTAAGTATATTTTGACTTCCAGGCTGACTTTTGCTGAGAATGTATATGATAAATGTGAAAAGAAAACTAAGGAATGAACAACAAAGATCTTCGCCCAGTGAGTGAACTCTTCAGCTTTGAGAATGTTTGCTAAAATAATTTATATGAGAAATGTTTTTGAATGTGAAATCAACTCCTGACTGATGTTCAATGATAATCACTTCTGGACTTACACAGCCTTCCTGCAGTTTCTCACAGCAGGAATCAGTCTTCTTCGTCCCTCCTCTGATGTTTTGTACTGCCTCAGGTCCAGCTCATCCAGAACCTCTTCTGACATCTGCAGCATGTAGGCCAGAGCAGAGCAGTGGATCTCTGAGAGTTCCTTCTCTGATCTGTTCTCTGACTTCAGAAACTCTTGGATGTCCTGATGTACTGAGAGGTCATTCATCTCTATTAGACAGTGGAAGATGCTGATGCTTCTGTCAGCAGAAATGAACTGATTCTCCATCTTTAGGTTTCTGATAACTCTCTGGATCACCTCTGGACTGTAGTCTGTCTGAACCAGAAGATCTCCCAACAGTCTTTGATTTGACTCTATAGACAGTCCATGAAGGAAGCAAACAAACAGATCCAGGTGACCTGATTTACTCTCCAAGGACTTCTTTAATGATAGCTTAAGGAAATCATCCAGAGTCAAATCAGCATTTTTACATCCCAGAAACGCCTTCAAAACTTTTGTGTTGTTGCTTGTTAGGCAGTTGAACATGTAAACTGCAGCCAGGAACTCCTGAACACTCAGATGGACAAAGCAGTAGACTGCTTGCTGGAAGATCACACACTCGGTCTTGAAGATCTCAGTACAAACTCCTGAGTACACAGAGGCCTCTGTGACATCCAGACCACACCGCTTCAGGTCTTTTTTGTAAAACATGATGTTTCCATTATCCAAATGTTCAAATGCCAGCCTCCCCAGTTTCAAGAGAACCTCCCTGTCAGATTTGGTAAGTTCTTCAGGATGTCCTTCATCATACTTTTGCTTCCTCCTCCTCGTCTGAACCATCAGGAAGTGTGAGTACATGTCGGTCAGGGTCTTGGGCAGCTCCCCTCTCTGCCCAGTGCCCATCATGTGCTCCAGGACTGTTGCAGTGATCCAGCAGAAGACCGGGATCAGACACATGATGTGGAGGCTCCTGGATGCTTTGATGTGTGAGATTATTCTGCTGGACAGAGCCTCATCAGTGAACCTCTTCCTGAAGTACTCCTCCTTCTGGGCATCAGTGAAGCCTCGTAATTCTGTCACCCTGTCAATGTATGAAGGAGGGATCTGACTGGCTG
The DNA here is from genome assembly GCA_036419115.1 of Scarus forsteni. Classification (NCBI taxonomy): domain Eukaryota; kingdom Metazoa; phylum Chordata; class Actinopteri; order Labriformes; family Labridae; genus Scarus; species Scarus forsteni. Next base: position 443,791 of record JAZDUH010000086.1, read on the forward strand.
CTGCAGGTCGAGGTGATCCAGATGAGAGCTGAGGGAAGCAGATTCCCTTGATGAGGTTTGTCAACAGCACATTAATCGATGATTTCAGCGTCACATCAGACACAACTTTCTTTTTCCTGAAATCTAGTGACAGTCTGCTTTCATCCAGGCCGTCAAAGATGAACAAAAGTTTACAGACAGCCAGGGTTTCTGCTCTCATCTTTTGTAATGTTGGATAGAAAACATGGAGCAGCTTTAGAAGACTGTACTGCTCATGCCTGATCAGGTTCAGCTCCCTGAACGAGATCAGAATCACCAGGCTGATGTCTTGGTTTTCTGAACCCTCTGCCCACTCCAGAGTGAACTTCTGCACCGAGAAGGTCTTCCCAACTCCAGCAACGCCATTCGTCAGAACCACTCTGATGGGCTTCTGTTGGTCAGAGAGGGTTTTGAAGATTTCATGGCACTTGATTGAAGTTTCATGTTGGGTCTTCTTGAATTCTTCAAGCTGTCTGACTTCATGTTGGGTGTTCACCCCTTCACTCTGTCCCTCTGTGATATAGAGCTCAGTGTAGATCCTGTTGAGGAGAGTTCTACTTCCTGTTTCATTGGGTCCCTCAGTCACTCGTTCACATCTGCTCCTCAGATTGACCTTATGATCATCTAAAATCTCCTGAAAACCACCTGTCACTTAGGAGAAATCAGGAAAAAAATTTCAAGAGACTTGGCAATGTGATCAATGTTGATACCAAAATATATGAGAATATAAATCAACACAACAAAACAGCACAGTAAAGACTTAAGCACAGCAGCAATAAGCTACCAGATGAGGGAGGTACTTGTGGGCCACATCAGTCATTGCTGATTGGACGAGTGTGTGTGTGAAGAGAGAGAGACAAAGCACTTTATTGGATAACAGCGACATTCAACCTTTGACCAGGAGGTGATTCTGCACTGAGCCCCTTCAGCTCGGGACAGAAACATCACAAACATTATGGCCAAAAACTCTAAGACAAAAGAGAAGATCTGTTCTCATGTGACTGAAAACAAACAAGAAAACTCACTGAGGGAACAACAGAGCCGAGGTGCACTTTGAGATGAAACAGAGACAAAAAGCTTGGAAATCAAACCTAAATGCTATGTTATGTGTCTTAGTATTGTTTTTATATCATTGAGAAGGTGGTTTATCACCTTTATAACAAGGTACAGCTTGTATGGATCCTGCATCATCCAATGAGCAACACAGCAAAAGGTCTAAAGAAAATGCGTTAGCCCTGGTACCAGTTTCAAACTCAGGACCAAGTCCAGTGAGACTGGAGAAGTCAAAAACAAACTGCAAAGTGGATAAGGAAGACAACACCATAACAAGATCAGTTCTTCATCCTTTCTTTAGGGAGAAACTGGGGGTTTTGTGTCAGAGGTAGGGGGGTTTTTTGGCACATTTTTTGCCAAAAGAATGAATAATCCTAACAAGTTGTACCTTGTTGTAAAGGTGATTATTCAGGATTTCACAAGATATAAAATACAACACCAACTGGTGTTAAAAGGGGGAGAAATAATCGACTGAACTAACCTTTCCAAACTCTAACTTTTCTGGATATGACAAAGATGGGTCGCTCCTGTGTTTATTCCAGATGTTCAAACAGGCAAAACAAAAGGTCACAGTGCTGATTTCCATCTCTTGGTGGGCCTTTGCCAGCTGTGTCTTGTTGTTTTGAATATGAACATCAGGACATCTTTAGTGATCTTTGTTTCCTGTACAGACTGATGGCCCGAACAGCTGATATGAGCACTTCACTGGCTGTAGGATACGTAGCCCATATGCTGCATCACAAAACAGTTTGAAACACAGTGACTTCGAGTGATATGTCGGACAGAATCTTAGCGTCTCATCAAGCCAACAGTTTTCTAATGACTGCTAGGTATCATCCAGAGTCCAAACTGTGATGGAAAATTGTGAGAATTAGACTTCTAAAACTCCACACACTCAACCATCTCCTTCCCCTCACCAATCTACAAAGTGCTTTTCTTTTCCCACCTTGGCCCACTCCCTGACCCCCACCATGAAACCAGGCCAAACCTCTTTGATTTTTTAAATCCTTTTGTCTCCTATGTCTTTATTTTTAAAATCATTTTGCTTTCCAACCTTACCTCCTTCTCCTTAAGCTTCTCACCACACCTTTCTTAAAATCTGCCTCTACCCCACCTTCTACTAAACCTCTTTGATTTTGATTTCCTTTATTAAAATCTTCCTACCTTCCCCACTCACTTCCAAAACTTCCCACCCCCATCCCATCTCCTGCTTCACACCAAGACATCAGACTTCTTGGTCTTTTGCCCTGTCTAGGCCTAACCCCCACCTGAATCCTCAACACTGGGCTTTTTCCTGTTTTAGCAGACAGAAAGGTGTGAAGCCCACCTTAGGGGGCGTTTCCAAAAGGTTTAAATGTTCATGTCTCTTGGTGCTCAGGGTTCATTCTTCATTTTCTGGATTGCTTATGTGTTGAATGACCTTCTTTGCAAAGAAAATTAAACTCTTGTCAGCTGGCTGAAGTCTCCATTTCATTCTTCACCAGAAACAGAAAAAGCTTCCACAACAAAACCCAGTTATCTCCACTCTGGGTCAAACGGTAAAACTTGCTTTATTAGCAATTATAGTCGCCTGGACATTGAGCAACCAAACTTCAAAACCATGAGCTTTCTCTTTCTATTCAGTTTTGAAGACTGCTTGTGTATGTTTATGTGGTCTTACTTTGTTCAGTGCTGGTCTGAATGGCTGTCTGCGGTTCATGTCCTGTTCTGAATGAGGAGATAAACCGTCTGTCCATCCTGTGTCCAAAGCTGGTAGAGACTGGATCCTTCAGGACATCGTGATACACTGAAGAGTCCTTCTGCTGCTCCTCTGTAGTAACACCTCTCTGCCTCTCTCTAAAAGAAACACAGTTTAAATTTGTGTTTAGCCAGATGTGAACTTATTGGTCCAAGGATGTTTGTATTCCAGGTAACAGAGCCCACCCAAAAAACAAAGATCAGGTTTAGATCAAAAAGAAATACCTGGAACTGTCATCAGTTCATTTTCAGCTCTATTAAGTTGAACTTAAACAGCACATACAGTTTACACTGATCATTCTTCATCTACTGACGTCTCTTTCCTCATTCATGTTTCACATTACTGCAGTGCAGATGTTTCATGATTAACAGCTGCTGGCAGTTGTGTACTCTTAGACTATTTTACTCTTAGAGTATGTTCATGATCACTAACATTCTACTAACCTAGTTTTCCCAGACTGAGTACCCCCGATCCACCTTCATTCTCTCTCAATCTGAGGCAACGTCCACATGGCAGGTCTTTTCAGAAACAGAGGTTTTCCTCCATTTAAAAAAAAAATCTAATCCAAAACATCCTGTCAACATGAAAACACAAGAATGCACTGTGAAAAGCTGTTTATTAGCATGTAACAATGTCCATGACATGCAAACTGGTGTCTGCAGGCCTTTAAAGTAAATATTTCTAATTTTGTGATTCAGTTCAAGACACAGCTAATTGTCTTGACAAAATCTTTTTTTTTAAATGTTTTGTGATAACATATTTTGACCTCACCATCTGCCATTCGGTGGTCATGTTGACTGATAAGCCAACCGGAGGTTGTGTTGCGCTGCTGTGCATTTAAACTACAGAGATAATGGCACATGGTGTGACACCTGCTCAAGGAGAGGTCGGCAAACAGAGTGACGCTTTGGGCCAAAAGAACATGTTTCCAGTCCACATGGAGACACCATAAAAAAGGTTTGAAAAATCTTCACTTCAGCAGGAGTTGAACTCAAGATGTTGTTTACTTGTTTCCAGAAGGAAAAGCTGTTTTTGAATAACCTGCCAAAATGTGGTCATAACCTGAGAGCTCTGTTGGAGCTCCTGCCTCAGTGGGCTGTGATAAAGTTCAGCTTCCAGCACTGATCGTCCTCAAGATTATTCTCTCGCTCTTCTCTCTCTTCACAGCTCCGTGGAGAGCTGCAGAGCTCACACAGTGTGGGTACTATTTATGATTTCTTTGTTCTTGTTTTATGAAGGAAGAAAAACCATAAACAATTTAAGTAAAAAAATACATTAAAGATGACTGACAATAAATTACACTCCTGACATTGGTGAATGCTGCAGTGATGTTTTGTTCTCCTGTTTGTCTCAGTTCCTACAGCTGATGCTGCTTTCAACAAAGATATCACAGAGAGTAAGAAGGATAATTCTTCAGACATCCACTGCAGAAAACAATGTCATGTCTGTACACCACACATCAAACCTTAAAGAACTCACTGGCAAATGGATCTACCTGCAACGAATGCCAACAACAGATTCTTATCTACAATTTAAAAAAAAAACAGGTGCATCTTTAGATAGCATTACTGCAGAAGAAAGTGATAAGACACCACATTAACACCTCAAGATAAGATTTTGTTTTGCAATTAATGAATCATTTAGTGGAGGAACTGATCACTTTTTATGGCTCTCTCACATCTCCGGGTTAAGTTCCCTTTTGTTTCTTCCTCACGTCATGTCCTGTCTTTCCTGTTCTACTTTCAAAGCACTCACACCCTTCTCTCTCATTTCAGGTTTTGTGTCCTGCCCTCCCCTCTCAGTAACTCCCTGATTGCTCAAAGCTCAGATCATCTCAAACTGTTTTATCAACATGACAGTGAGTTCACTGAACTCCAGTGGCCTCCAAAGTCACCAGATCTCAATCCAATAGAGCACCTTTGAGATGTGGAGAAACAGTAAATTGAATCTATGACACTCAGTTTATAGAGCGTCTCTTTAATCCTTTTAAAGGCAGATTGATGGCATCAGAGGAAGATGCTTCAGCTTGTAGATGCTTTGACTCTTGACTTCCTGCTTTGTGATTCTAAATCTGTTCATGTGTGTTTATCGTGTTTGTTTTATTTGTGCTTCTTGTTCATCTGTGTGTCTTTGCCAGGACACTTTAGTCAACGAGATTCTTCATCTCATGAGGTTTTCCTGGTTTAATAAAGTTTAAATAATAAATAAGAATGAAGAAGCTCTGAAGGCAGAAGATGGTCCAACCTGGTGCTCACAGGGTGTACCTTATAAAGTGGCCAGTAAATGTATCCACAGTGTCGCACAGCAGCATTGCTCACATTGAGCTTCTTGTTTAACCTGAATTATAATCCCAAGTGTACAGCAGGAGAACTTTAGGAAGCCCTGACAGAATAAAAACTGGACAGCACCAAATCCCAGTCTGAACCGTCTTACCTTTTGTCTGAGACCCCAGGTTTACAGCTCAGATCTGGGGGGTCTTCCCCGGACCACTCACTCTGCAGAGACTTGGCACCGTCCTCCTCTTCCTCCACATGAAGACTCATCTTGTGACCTGCATTCAGTCAGAGAAACAACAGCTAATGTGAGCTCAGGACAGGAAGATATGGAGAAGAACAGTCACTCAGAAGGAATAAGGAAGTGAAATTGTTCCGCTGCTCTCGAGTTACAGGAGGTTAAATTTTTTTCTAGCCACCAAAGCTTTAGTTGAATATTTTTAACTCCACAGTTCAGAAACAGTAGCTACAGAAAAAGACACTCACCCTCCTCTGGTCTCTCCTTTGTGTGATTAGCTGTCTTTGTGAACAAACGTGAAAGTCTTAATGGTTTATTGTTTCTCTTATGCTTATGGACAGTGTTCAGTGAAGCTCCGCCCCTTTGATTCACAGGTAATCACATGACCAGCTGCAACTTTTTATGTCTGCGGTGAATTCGTCTCTTTTCCTGTTTAACTCTGTCAGGGTTAATATTTTGCATAAAAGAAGAACTTGAAGTCGAGCTTGTTCCCCACAATGTCATCTTCATGTCTGTAACCACATAAAATTTGCTGCTTTATTGTTCAGTTCTGTTTGTCATGATCACAGCTTCTAACAGTGAAAGAGTCACAGATTAAACTCTTGAACCATCCACACCCACAGAGAAAGTTTTCGAGAGCTGCTTCAAGCCTAAACTCTTACGTTGGGGATTTTTTTATTGCTGTCCCTGTGAGTCTGCACTCAAAGAACAGTTTCATCATTTGCAGAGATGGAGACTCGAGTTAAAGACTCAACTCGAGTTGCACTCGAGTCGCATTGTCGGAGACTCCAGACTTGACTCGGACTCCACCCTGAAAGACTCGAGAATGGACTCGACTCAAGATCAAAGACTTGTGGGCAATGTTTATTTTATTTTGGGTTTTTTGAGTGTGCCGGGAACGTTTACTCCATACCCCCCCCTTGCCTCGTCTTTATGTCAAAGCTGGAGACACGAGCATCAGGTCAGCAGTCAGTCAGAGGGTCACAGAGGCAACACAACACCATAGACGAAGAAAAGTGAATCGTAGAGGAACAGAAATACATAAAACTGTTTACATGACACCACAAATCTTTTCTACAAGGATTTAGGTGGATAGAAGTTGAATAAATCATGTGGCTGTGTGGTTGGGACCAGCAAAGGGACCTTAAAGAAGTGAAGTGAAGTGTTGTTTATTTCTTTTCTCAGTCTATAACGTTTTACGAGCGTGTGACGTCGCTATTCTCATGAGAGCCTGAGGGGATCAGCCCTCCGCCTATGGGGCTGCACACTGCGTTGCTGCTTGGCGTGCCGCTTGCAGTGGGGTTTGTCTGTCGGTGCAAAACTGCGGCGCTCCGCTGCGCAGCAGGGGGCTTTTGTGGAATTTGGGGTTCCGTCCCACCCACATATCAGTCATCAGTCAGTCATGATCAATCATCATGGCAAACACAAATGGAACAGCTGCCGGAGAAACTCCACCACCAGCTTCGCTACCCTTTATATTGACCTACTGCTACACAAACTTCATACAGCTCGACTACTACTACTTACCACTTTATTTATTTTATTGTATTGTTAAATGCCATATAGTTTCTTTTTGGCTGTTCATGGTAAGTTTGTCTTGCACCTGACCATGGCATGCATATGCACTGCAGAAACTTATTCAGAAAGAAAAATGTCTGAATAAAAAATGGGATATACTGTATTTTTGCCAGAGGCTACATCATATTTATCTATGTGGGTGTGTATGTATGTGTTTGTATGTGTGTGAAGACTTGTGACTTTAGATCAAAGACTCGTGACTCGACTCAGACTCTAAATCAGAGACTCGTGGGCATCTCTGATCATTTGGAAATCAAAGGTCTCATATTACAGCCCAGCTCTCCTCAGGAGAAATGCTTCTGCCTACGCTCTGATCCTATCAGCCATGTTCATACTGAAGTCTGAGGACAGGAACAGCTGTGGAACTTCACCCAGAGATACCAAAATCATCCTTTAAGCCAGGCTGTAAACATTTTCTGATTAAAAAAATGGACATTTGATCATGGAGTGTGTGCTGCTTCAGAGGTCAGCCTCTGGTGGACACCTGAGGAACTGCAGCTTCATTCAAATTCACACAATAAAGATAAAGACGTAAAACATCTCCAGCAGTGCATGGAGAATATCTAAGATTTGTTTTAATGCTTTTCATCAAACAAAAGCATAGAGAGGAAACATGTAGTCCAGAAGCTAGACAATACAATCTTTCAATATTTTTTTAAGCATGAGTCCAAAAGGATACATTTATCAGATATTCTACAATTAAAGACTAAATATTAATATTTTTTGATACCTTGATTATTCTTCCATAAATATAAACACAAATTAAACAAATATACTATGAAGTCGGCTTATGTTGTAGTCATTTAAACTAAAAATTATAAACCTTACATAAAAAATGTCACAATATTTCTTGAGAAACAATCCATAAAATTGTGTTTTTTTCTGTTTTTCTTATTATGTCAATCACAAAACTGTATTACAATTTCATTGTGTGCTTGCAGGTGCAACAGTGCTGTTTGATAGTCTCTAGTCACATGACACAAGAGGACTGAAAAACAGTCTATAGATGAAAACAGTCTTTGCTACAGATAAACATTTGCTAGAAATTATTTAGGGAATAGATATAAAGATATTTTGATATTAAGGTAGAATGACAAAATAAAGATACCAATCCATAAACAAAAACAAATACAACAAAAACAAACAACAAAACAGCAAAAGACAACAAGAAATGAAAAATGTGAGACTCTGTGTATTGATCCCATCCTCAAAGATTACTTCTTGGTGCCTACCTGTTAAGGTGACCAGCTGACCTCAAATGTTACTTCAGCATTGGTCTACCAGTACTCCAGGCTCCTCTGCTCCTTCCAGTCAGCTCGTCATCGTCACTCAGTCCACTGCGATTGGTCCACACTGAGTCACGCCTCCAGCTCACCAGCTCCCTGTTATTGACTGAGGACAGAAGCACCAGCTTTTTATTCTGGTAATTATTCATTTGTATCTGTAAGTCACTGAAACTGATGATTTAGTATGATGATTTTTTATATCATTATTTTTTAAAAGATTTAAATAAGTTACATACAGATTACATAAAATCAGGTCTTTAGTCTATCTGATATTTGGTAAAGATGGTGAAGAGTTTTTTGTTGATTTTGGCTTTTGAGACTAATCAATTTACCTGAAATATTTTCCACCATGTCATACAAAATAAACTCTGTAAATCATTTGACCTAAAATAATTTCAATTAAACCCTTCAAATAGTCTGCAGGGCTGCTCAGCTGATTGATGACCTCAGGAAGGTCAACATGCTGCAGCCTGAACTTCCTCTCCATGCTGACTCTGGTCGAGTTCAGATTATGAATGAATTTATCCACTGAAGATAAAAAGGACTGAACATCCAGACCTGACGATCCCTCCTGCACTGAGCCCCAAGTCTGCAAACAGAAACAGAATATTTCATCCTACAACAGAGAAGACAAAGGTTAGACCCTCTGCAGCTGTTATCATCAACATTATTCTAGTCATGTAGAGAGTTAATTGGTTCATTGGGTAATCACTGTTTTTCAAATAAGAGGTTATTCAATGACTTCTTGAGTCCAAGCTCACAGAAAACAGAGTGGACAGACCTGTTGCGATCTGAGGGCTGGTAACATGACATCAGACAGCAGCTTCTCCAGACTGTTCAGGAAGCTGCCATCAGCACAGTCCAGTAGGCCAATGTTCACCTCCTGCAGACGTGAAGAAAACACTTCAGGCCAGATGCTCAAAGAATGGAACAGTGATGTTATGTGGGCAGAATTAGCTCAGGCAATCCGCCCTGTTTATGCACCTTGTCCTCAAAAGAATTTGCTCTAATGATATGCCTGTGCTAACACAACCACAGAGTTTGTCATCTGAGCGCACTTTGCTCCTCTGATCACAATAAATCCTGTGGCTTATGGGTGGCTTTATCCCTGCAAACTCCGAGGACATTGTCGTCTCCTTTACACTGGGCAGCAAAAACAAACAACTGCACAAGAACAATATGCAGTAACAGTAACTGAAGGGTATTCAATTTTTAGATATTAAATTGGCCTTTGTTATTGAAACAGCCAAAAAATGTAGAAAAAACAACTAAATTGACAAAAAAAAAGTAGTCAAGGGGGTCATAGGTTTTTTTTTTAACAGACTGTATTTCAATAAATAATTCGTGTTTACTTAAAGGTGCTATGAGGAGAATCTATTACCGGCAAAAAAAAGACTGCTACCCATGAGCACGCGCGGCGACTGTCTTAATGCTGCGTTCCAGTAACCGCGGAAATGGGAGTGACATCATCTCCGACTTATCTGCGTTCCAGTTGAAGTCAGTAAAAAACATGCTGATCTACCAGGCTATTGTTAGCTGTTGTTAGCACGCCCTGCGTAGTTGTTCACAAATACCACATAAAGAATTTGATTATCACTATGGCAGCATTTTTGTAAATATAAGTCTAACAATACTATGTATGCAGCGGATCAAGAGCGACACACCCCAGTCAGAAGTGCAAATGAATTATTACAGGAGCTAAATAACTGTTCACACTGGGGGCATCTTCGATTGTTAACTCGGGGTGGCGAGGTTTCACCGAGTTCCCAGTAGGAAATTCAGACTTCGGGAAACATTCCAGTTGCTGTTTCCTACTCAGAACCTGGAAATTCTTATTTCTGGCCACAACTGGAACGCACCACGAGACGTGACTGAAGCCAAAGCATGCGTTTGTTGTGATAAAAGCAGCCCAGATCTCCTCGGAACTCTGCAGTGCTTTACTTCTTTTTTTCAACAACTTATAGGATGCAAAGCGACGAGGTAATGTATCTCTTTCTAGTTACGTAGCGGTAGTTTTTGATGTGTGACAAAAAGCAGTTTTTTGGAAAACGTGTCATCGTAGTTGTAGCCGGCTATTTATCGCTACTTACAGCCCAGTGCTCTAAGACGTGCAATATAAATAATAAAATAATACAAATTTGCTCTAGTTTTGTCTTGTTCCTGAAGTTGAGTATCCAGGCCAGTCCAGCTCTGTCCGACCCGAACGGAAGGCTAAGGAATAGCATTTATAGATAACCTATTTTGATGTTATAAAACTCATCTTTAAGTGTGTTTTTTGATCAGGCATATATCTAAAAGTGACACTTTTTTGTAATTACTTAGAAACTCCTCACAGTCTCTTTAAAAATGGTGGAATGGTTGCAGACGAACACAGTAGGCTAAACTACTGTCATCCTTGATGTCATCTAGTGGCGCAAGGATCATGCGGCCTGGCAACCACTATCTGCAAATGATTTCATTGTCACTGAAGTCAAAAAGTGATTCTTGCCGCTGATAAATAAATAACTCCTTTCTTGTGCGTGCCTGCCACAGTGTCTTCACCTGGCTACAATCACTGCTGCCATGATTACCAGAGAGTCCTGGCATGACCACCCTTATGTAGGTTCTCCTCCACAGTTACCACCAACTCAGTACAATTTGCAATCATTTTGAGCAAGAGAGAGAGAGAGAGAGAGAGAGAGAGAGAGAGAGAGAAGGATTAAGAGAAACTGCACAGATTTAATACAAGGATCTCTCTGGCGTTAAATGGCACCGCTTTACTGCCTGTGGCAATTAGTGCTGGTCTTTGTGGATTAGGTAGTGTTTGTGTAACCCATGCGTGTGTGTTTCCTCTGCGTTGTGTTCTGGGTTAATATCGATAGACCACTCAGGAGACGGGATGTGGGTTCTTGCCTTTTACTTTTACTCGGCCACTCTCGTATCATGCTCCAAACAGCTGTATTCATAGACAAAAATACAAAAATCCACGACTCAGTGCAGTGTTTCTCGTCTGCAGCACACGCTTCCCTCTGATCATGCCTCAGTCGGCTCTGATCTTAGAACAAAAATACACAATATAATACAACACAAAATATAAATGTGCATATTTTAGCCAAAGTGTCAACAAAGACACCAAATTATCTCTAATTTGGAGCAAAACCCTTTTTATAATTTTTCCTTAAACATAGAATTCATATTTTAACTTATATGCATTAAAGCTAACATTTCAGAATACAAAAAGAACACATTTTGAAGTTCAGCTGCCTCAACATTAAACTCATTATAACAGCAAATTATTTAGACAAAGAAGAAATGTCTCCATACCTGTATTCATAGACAAAAATACAATAATCCACGACTCAGTGCAGTGTTTCTCGTCTGCAGCACACGCTTCCCTGATAAAAAAAACAAAAACACTCGTGCATTAAAACGGGAGACCTAGCTTAAATGCTGCTGCAGCCCGACAGCTTTAGCTCTTATTTTCAGAACTAAATGTGTTAAAACTTTGTCTAGAGACTTCATAAAGTTACAAAACTGATGCAGAACAAATCGAACAATATCTGAAATCTAACACTGCAGTTCAAAGGCGTCTAAATCTCAAATAACACATTTTAGAAACGTTTATCAGCAGAGCGTTGCTGAATATTACCTACCTCTGATCAGGTCTCTGTCGGCTCTGATCAGAGCGCGCAGCGCGCGTGCATGTAATGCGCGCACACCGACGTCTCACACACTGAGGCTGCGGTCGAATAGTCACCTCCTAAGCCCTTTCCTATCTACTTGTCCTTAACCCTGGTGGAAAACGTCACGAGGTTAACCCTATAAAGCCAATTGTATCATATTTGATACATACTTTTATAATACCTCTTTCTACTAAATATGATCAACAAATTACAAAAAAAATCTGAATACAATCAGATAAATGATAAAAATGTCCTCAAATGGATATCAGTTGCCAAAAACACCTAATATATCAAATGAGATACAAAAATCTACATGTTGAATTTTATGGACAATTTGATTTTTATGGATTTTAGCAGAAAGTTAAATAAACATTTCAGTTGCAAAAAAATAGAATTTTCTGGCTATAATCTATGATCTTGGGCCTTAAAGGGTTTAGGAAAGGAGAAAGGAGAATACAGAAGGACTTAGGAAAGAAAACTGCCGTGCAGAGAGAATCCGACTACACCTTCACTACACTACGTCATCATGTGACTGCGGATGTTGCTGCTGCGGTGAAACTACAATTTTTCCGAAGGTGAACAAAAGACGCATCATGCATCATGTATCATTAATCATGACAATGTTGTTCCTTTAAGACAATCTGAACATAATAACCTGGTAAAAAATTACATCTGCATAACCGAAGCTGGAAGTGAGGATTTAAATAAATCTGTCCTCTCATTATCAACGTGAACACCAATCAGTGCATGAAAATAAATGAACTGAATGAAAGAAAGGCATATTGTCAAGAACACAATCTAATGGTGTACACATCTTTAATATTGAACCAAGTTTAAAACATAATCAACATCAAATGTCTCATATCCTGCTCTCTTCAGAGAATCAGACTGCTGGAAAGTTAAGGCAGGTTTTGGTAAACTTTAGAAAGGATGAACAGCAGTTGTAACTCACATTGTCTGTCTGATTTGTTCGTCATTATTCGGTTGAATTCGGAAGCAGTCGGAATACGCGCTGTTGATAAAAGCTGTTGCCGCAGAGAATTGTGGGACAGAATAATCTCCTCTCCTTTCGTAAAGGATGGTCCGGTGTATCCTATGCTTAAGGAAATAATAAAGGAAGCATTGAGCCTCCTTTCCTAAGCATTTAAACTATTCAACAGCTCTAATCATGAACTACTTCCGGTTTATTTCACTCTGTTAGGAACCTTCCTAAGCAAAAATGACTTTTCGACCGCAGCCTGAATCTCTACAGGTGGAAGAGGAAAACATAAAGGAAAAGCGCAAAATAGGGCCAGAAATTCGTGTTTTGGTGAAATTCACAAGCTGCTACTTTATCGTCTGCTAGGCTCATTTGCATGGAAAAGGGGCAATTGCGTTGAATTTACCAATATTCCCTAATTTACATACATGCAAATTGGACAAGCGCAGAAAGGATTTGCTGTGCAGCTTGTGTTCAGTTTGCATGCATTTTACCCTTTGGTTTCTGGCTTCCACGCAATTTTTTTCTGCCATTTGCACAGGTTTATCAGTCATAAAAGCAGTGCAGTCCTTTAGAGCAGCCATTCTCAACCTTGGGGTCCTGACCCCAATTGGGGTCGCGAAATGATTTCTGGGGGTCGCCAAATAATTTAGGAAAAATATAAATGTGCAAATTTAATGTGGCGTCCGACCGGACGTTCATGGACAACAAGTGATTGGTCTCAAACAGGCATTTTATGACTCAAAATCAATTAGTGTCGGCCGTAACTACACCAAAACAACAACATCAAATGTCTGCCCTCCTCATTCACACATACAGACGCAGCTCTCTCTACCCTGCCCCTCATCTCATCATTAACCACATCGGGCTATACCTGCCCACAACATATGCGTTCACAGACAGTCTGAAATCGCAGAACTTAAACTTAAACATTAGGCTACTTAAACATTAAAACAGTAAGGGTTGCTCCGTTAATATTAAATTACATAATTTCAAACAGAGAGTTGTTTTTTGTTGTTTTCTGCTTTATTGTCTGTTCAAACTTCATTTTATCAATGGCATTTGTATGATCTGAACTGTGCGCATCAGATTGATGTTCCCTGTTCAAAGAAGCAGGCCCAGCCATCACATAAGTGGTTATAGCTATCTGGCTTTGAGAAAAAGGAAGATGTCAAACAGATAGAAGTGCTGTTTTTTCCTTTTTTTTGTTCAGGCTTCATATTTTGTTGGTTATTGTTTTCTTTCATTAAAAAGAAATATAAAGTTTGCGTTGTACATTTGAAGCGTGCTTGAACAGCATTTCTTTCGGTCTGTTACTCACTTGAAAAGTTAGCCTCTTGATGCTGCTTTATGTTGAAAAAATGTTTAAAAATATAATTGCCTAATAAAAAAAAGGGGCTGAAGTGTGATCATTAGTGTAGTCTGATTTCTAGATCTGACATACGTTTTATCGATCGGGTGTTGTTTCAACACCGCGGACAGCGCATTTTCATTGCATGGGGGGGGTCGCGTACAGTACTGGATGTTAAATTGGGGGTCGCAACTTTGAAAGGTTGAGAACCACTGCTTTAGAGGATGCGGCCCTTTGCCTCACTAAGCAAGTGTAAACAGATCAATCCAGCCATATGTATTCTCAGATCAGTGCCACCGAACCAAACCACTGACCTGCTGCACACAAGACTGCTCGACTTTGTGATATGGAAGGAGACAATTCAGAGGTCAGAGCTGATAAAATACAATTAGTAATCAATAAAAAAAATCAGATCAAATCAGACTGAAGACCGGCGGATGAAACACACATGGGTGCTGTTTTTACAGTATTTTCCTTTCTGCTCAGAGGGTGTTGTGATTTGATTGGTTACCATATCAACAGGTGACTTTAAGTTGTGTTCCTAAATGTCATTGCTAATCAGCTGATGAAAACAGAGTGAGTCCTCATGAATGTCTTTCTTGTGGTTTAGAAGGATGTAAATGGCTCCCTCTGATCCTGAATTATAAAGAGGTTTACTATGAACATATGTGATTGTTTGTATCTCCTCTTTTTAATCAAATTAAAAATGTCACACAATACGCAAAGACTTAATCGACTCAGTTAATTCTCAAAATACAAACATCAACCCAAAATGACAGAAATGGGAAATTACAGTTGGCTGCTACAGGCTTATTTCATCCAGTAAGGAATGCACTTCTAGTATTTAGGCTGTGTTGTTTTTCATATTTTTCGATCAAAATGACCTTATCAAACATTAAGATCCAGACTAACTGTTTGATAAAGTTAACAGCCTGAGTACTTCTGATCCATCCAGCTTAACCTGCTTTCTTACAGAACTGCAGCTCTGTCAAAAAAGAAGAAGCAGAGCAGGACTGACCTTTTTCCTGAGGGAGCTGCTGAGTGTTCAGAGTCTGAGGACGAGTTTCTGCTGCTGAAGAGACAGTAAGACTGGAGAGAGAGAGAGAATCCAGGAGGTGGATCATGAGTGGCTCTGCAGAGTAAAAGTTTGACTGTTGTCACGATCACCCTGCAGAGTTCAGTAGGTGAGTGTTAGTGTGTCGGTGTCTCGGAAACTAAAACACAACAGAGCTGCCTCCTTCGTGAGAAAAATAAAGATCACCATGTGATTAATGCAACAAAAAGACTTATTTTATTAAACTCAGAGTATTCTACTGGACATTTGTTTAATGCAAAGATAATATACAAAATAAAAATGCATACGACACCACAGGAGGACTGTTTCATGACATCAGAAATTTCACATCCATCTGAGCAACTTCCAGAACAGTGGTAAAAGTGAGATGTCATTTTAGCTTTAATATCTTAATGTTTATTTCTACAGCATCAAATACAGACGATGATGTGCAGATTTCAAAGCATTGTCTTTACAGAAAGAGCTAAAAATCATCACTTATGATCATCTTCAAAAAAATCAGTGTTTGACTCACAGTGAGACAGCTTTGAGCAGGAACTTAACCAGGTCACACTGTGAAGAAGGTGGTTCAAAGCAGAGGGAGATGTCAAAGCTTAAAAAAATATCCCCATCAACATGAAAAGACAAAAACCCAAACATGTACTTTTAAATGATAACTGACGTGTACGTAAGTATGATAAGTCCATGACATGCACCTTTTTTAATTCGTTGTTAATTTGGCACTATTTGTAATTTATTCCAACAACAAGGTCAAATTGCTGTTCTGCTGTAACTAAGCAGGTGATTGAGTCAATTACTTCTTAGTATGTATTTCAGTTCCAGACACATCTGTATGTGGAAACTAGGATTTTTTTTATGTTAACATAAGTGGAGATACTCTAGCAGTCATCATAAATAAATGTATGAACCTGAGATTAGACATAAAATGACCTCTTTAATATGCTCATCCATAATTTGAGCTCCTGTTGTTTCTTCTTCATCTGAGGTTTAGGTCCTCACAGAACCATGGATCCACCTCAGAGAGAGCTGCGATCAGAATGGAGCAGGCTTTATTCCCTTTTGGAAGAACTGAGTTGATCACACCTCGTGCTTTTTCCGCACCGACTTTAGATTTGATCAACTGCACGTCCTCATTGTTTATAACTTTGTGCCGCAGGAGCCTTTCCAGGAGCTGGTTCAGGACTGAATCAGTCACTCTTTCAACAAACTGAGTCCTGACTGAGTGCAGTGTCTCCGCTGCATGGGGTCTGCTCTCTGCAGGGGCCCTCTCCACTGCTTGGACAACAGGATGCAGAGTTTCTCTTCTTGAACCTGGAAAATAAAAAAATACCTTTGTCCAATATTTTGTGTCTGTGACAACACAGATTTTACAGTTAAACAAGTGACATTATGAACCCCAAATTAAAAAAGAAGTTGAGTGAATGTTAACAATATCAACACAGTGATTTGAAAATCAATTAACAACCTTATTCCAACTAAATAAAGCACAAAGACATCAACTTTTTCCCTTTTTAAATGTATTATTTCTGAATTTTAAGCCTGTAACAGATCCAAAACAGTTGGGACAGCAGAGTGGTCAGAGCTGTGAATTATTATTATTTCTTCCTTAAAGTCTGTGAGCACGATGACCAAAGACACTTCATTGTTTAAGTACATGAGATGGAATTCTTTCAAAATAATGTTTGATGTTCAGCAGGGATGGGCAACTTTGGTTGCTCGAACATATTTAAGTTCAAATGTAAGAGGTAATACTTCATTTAGTGAACTAACCACAGGATTTGGGACTATTTTTGTCATGATCGTGTTTTTTTGTTAGTTGAGTTAACCATTTTGTATAATGTTTCATGTTTTTTCTCTTGTGCTTCCTGTTTAATTTGAAAAGTCACGTTTCTCCTTGTCTTTGTAGTTTTTGCTTCCTGTCTGGTGCTGACACACCTGATCCCTGATCGTTCTTCCCAGTTGTGTCTCATCACTGCGGTCACCTCATGTATTTAATCCTTATGTCTCCCCCTTTCATGTTGCCAGTTTGTTGTACCTCAAGCTTCATTCCAGCTTTCATAGTTCTTGTCTTCTCATGTAGAACTTCACCTTAGCTTGACCTTGATTCTTGTCTCACATTTTTTGACACTATTGCCTGATTTTTTTGACTGCTCCTCTGTGTACCAAACCCTGTCTGCTAAATCATTAAACCTTTAAAACCCTCCTTGACTCCTGTTATGGCGTATCCTGCCTGTTGGTTCTGGAAAATATACTGACTCACAGTAGTGTTTTTTTTTTTTTTTTTTTTTTTTAAAGGTTAAGAGTATTTATTGGCTCTTAAAGTTTAATTTTACTTCCTTTTACAGTTTTCACAAATTCATAACAGGTAGCTGTGTTGAAACCTTTTCCTCAATTATGGCTCCATTTTGAGGAAATGTCGATATTTTGCTTTCATCTCAGGCTTTGTAAGTTTCTTTTAATGAACAAACTGTTTTTTTTCTAATATTTTAAGCTGACTCATTTAGGTGGCAGGAAGGCCTCCAGTTTGTTGCCAAATGTTAAAGTACATCTCATTGTTTCCCTAATCCCCAGAAATATTTTTCAGGTGCATCTGCCTTTAATTTGAAAGTAAAACCCTTTATCCGTCAGAGAAAAAAACATCCCAAACAAAAGCAAAAGAACAGAGTTTTTACTTGTCAGAAACACGTCCCGTTTCCAGACTTCTCTCCCGTTCTGGTCCTGGACTATCAAAGTCACTTCCTCTGAGTTTGGAGTGAGGAAAACTTCAAATGTTGGATGAAAATTCGGTCCATACTCAGCGGAAAATTCTTCATGCTGAAGGAAGAATTAAAATCATAATCTATTAGAGAGATCATTGAATTAGACCATTTTTCTGATGCATCAACACAAATTAAAGGGATAGTTCAGTATTTTTGAAGGTGAAGTTCAATTAGATTTATGAAAATATTTATTTATTAGGGGTGTAACAGTACACAAAAATCACAATTCGGTACGTACCTTGGCCAGTTTGGTACATTTTCGGTACAGTATGGGAACAACGCAAAACTATTCACTTGTTTATTAAACCAAAAATTTGTCATTACACAAACTGAAAACCAAAATATATTCAAAGTGCTGCTTGGTAATACCAATGAGTTAAATAAATAAGCAACAAAATGTATGAAATAAAAAAAGAATTTCTTTATAAATTCCTGGCTTAAATGTGGATGACTGAGTACTTTATACCGGGGCTCAATCACCTTTAGCATTTGTTTTAAACCAGCATTTTCCACAACTGAATTATCTTAGACCTGATGCTATAAAAATGCAGATGGATGGCATTATTGCTTTGGCCCGATCTGAATTGTCTGGAAGAGGCTGCTTAAATGCAGGCAGCAGTTGAATTTGCACTACAGTGTTTTTTTTCCTGACCGCGGAAATCTTTACACTTGAGTGGAGCCGTTTCAGGTGAGTTAGCATGTTTGATGTGATGTTGGAAATACCCAACCTCAGTTGAATAGTATCGACACACCGCCTTCGTTTTATCCACCTGTCTTTCTCCGTTGTAATATTTCACCAGGAAGCCAGAGTGTTCCCAAACAGGAGATTTCAGCGACGGGGGAGGGTCTTCAAGCTCCGGTTTGTCGCTAGCAGTAGCCATGATGCACAATTCAGACACTTTTGTGGTTACGGAAGCTCTTTGATATTCGTCTTCTGATTGGCTCGCCGTGAGAAGTCACGTCTATATGATATGTACATGATCAAACCACGAATCACAGACCACTTTCCTCATGAATATTAAAAAGCCTTCCCTAACCACGCCATTCCTAGACGAGTACCCCCGTGTATATTTAAGTGCCATGTGCAGCGGTTAACGTAAACTTGTTTGAGTACAGCACTGTACCGGACCGAACGTCCATTTCCAGCTGTTCGGCACCAGTACATGTACCATTACACCCCTCTAATTTGATAATTGTGATGATCAGCTCTGCCCCTGTTAGGAGAAAGCTGGCGTGAATCCAAAGCTATATATTGTTGAAAATGCTGGCTGGATGTCTCATATTTACAGCGTCTATATTCCTCACATCCTCTCTGCTGTTGTACTACTTTGTCCAGGGTGGTAGGACATGATGGCCACTTGGTCATTTTTTTAAATTCATGAACAAACCAAGACCAAAGTTCACTCTAGAGGCAACAGAGAATTGTTCTTTTTTCCAGAGACATCAGGAGTTCAGGGCTCCATCTCCTGAGTTAAACTGACGCACAGACTGTGTGTGAAGGCTCTTTGTAAGCTGCTGTAGATTCTGCTGCAGTGGTCACTAGGCCTGTGTTCAAAAAATCGATACAGCAGGATATCGTCACGAATTTTTGCCGATACTTGCATCGATTCGCAGTTTAAAATATCGATATTTTCATAAATGCAGACACTGACTTTACAAGACGTTTTTCAAGGTGCAGTACACATAGTCGCCAGGGGTGGCGGTAGTGAGTTTTTAATATGCATTGCAGCGCACCCTTTTCCCCCAAACAGACAAAGAAGCATGGATGAGAAAGTTTACCCACCGCCGTCTAAGCTTAAAGCAAAGATATGGGCGCATTTTGGATTCTACAGAACTATCGGAGGTCGAGAGTTGGACATGAACTATGCAGTGTGCAGGCTCTGTAAATACAAGGTAAAATACTGCAGTAATACGACCAACCTCCATCTCCATTTCTCAAGACACCATCCAGAGCAACAGATGCTAACGGCGGGTGCTATGCAGGCTACATTCGGGAATTCTTTGCCGTCTCAACCAAAAATGAGTGACGCTTTAAAGTCCAAATACCCATCTACTTCTGCACGGGCACAGAAGATTAAGGAGGCCCTTTTATGCTTCATCTGTAAAGACTTACGCCCGTACAGCGTAGTGGACAACGAAGGATTCAGGCAGCTAATCAACGAGTGTGAACCACGCTACGTAATTCCCACTCGCCGGTTCATCACAGAAACAGCGGTGCCAAGGTTGTACAAAGATATGAAAGAAAAAGTCAAGGAAACCATCTCCTCTGCAGAGAGAGTCGCCATCACATGTGATGCTTGGACGTCGAGAGCAACACAGTCATATGTGACCTTTACATGCCACCTCATTTCTCCAGAGTGGGAGATTGTCTCCCTCGTTCTGCAAACAAGAGCTATGTTTATCAGCCACACCGGATCAAATATTGCAGATTTGCTTCAGTCTGTGATAGATGAATGGGGGCTTGGGGATAAAGATCCAGCTTTAGTGACAGATAATGCCTCTAACATGACCATTGCGGCAGAGCTGGCGAAGTTGGTGCATGTTAAGTGCTTTGCCCATAGTTTAAATCTGGCTGCTCAACGTGCACTCAAGGTGCCCACTGTGGCACGTCTCCTGGGACGCATTCGCAGCATTGTAGCTTTTTTTAGGAAAAGCACAGCCGCAAGCCATGTCCTGAAAGAAAAGCAAAGACTTCTGAATCTCCCAGAACACAAGCTCACGACAGATGTTGCCACTCGATGGAACAGCGCTCATGATATGCTGGAGCGGTTCATAGAGCAGCAGCCCGCGATTTGCGCTGCATTACTCTCTGCAGAGGTGCGAAAGAATGCCAAGGACTTGTGGACTTTAAATGATGCAGACCTTTCCTGTGCCGAAAATGTGGCCAAGGCCTTAAAGCCACTTAAAGTAGCGCATGTCATGTCTGAAGAAGACTCCAACGTTGTCTATCATTGCACGCTGCATGCTCAGCTTTGCCAAAGCGCTCCTTGCTACAGACTCTGCAGCAACAAAGGAGATAAAAAATGCTGTGTCCGTGGATCTTGGGAAGAGATATGTGAGCGACAAACCCTTTCTGTGCATGGCTTCAGCACTGGATCCACGCTTCAAAGCGCTACCCTTCCTGGAAGAGGCTGAAAGACAGGAAACTTACACCTCCATGGCAGCAGAGGCAGTCCGGATTTACCAGGTAAGGATGTGTTGAGTTAGTTTGAACACATTTGTTCTAAAAATTAGTGTTTTATTCACAATTATGATGATACTTCTACTATTAATAAAATGAACCAGTAATAATAATAATAGTAATGGTGGATATAATAATGATAGTGACAGTTATCATTATTATTATTACTGTTTAATCATTGCTGTGCTATATAACACAATGATAATAGTACACAACTCAGAGCCACTTTGTGCTGGCATCAATATTAGTCCTGTGTGATTGAATGATTGAGAATTTTATGTCATGATTTCAGATGAGGCACAGCTGTGAACCAGAAGAAGAAGAGGAAGAGGCTGAGAGTGGCTCATCTTCCCCACCCTGCAAGAGGAGGAATGACTCTCCCTGTGCTCTTGCTGATTTGTTTGGAGAGACATTTTCTCTTCCCAAAAAGAAGGACTCACTAGTGTCACTAAATGATCAGGCAGGGGATGAGATGAGAAAATACAAAGAGGCAAATCCACTGGCTCTCACTGGAAATCCACTCTGTTGGTGGAGGGAGCACCAGGCTGCTTTTCCCTTACTTTCTAACTTAGCCAGAAGTATTCTGTGCATCCCAGGGACCAGTGTAGCTGCAGAGAGGGTGTTCTCCACTGCAGGAGACATAGTAACAGCTCAGAGAAGTGCTCTCCGACCTGAGCATGTTGACCAACTACTGTTTCTGCACAAAAACATGAGAATGTATTAAACCTTAGCTGTCAGTGCAGGGTTTTAGCTTGTTCACACTTTAACCTCATGGATATTCCCTGCGAAAACTGATAACTAAAACCAGTTAAATGCAAGATATGCAAAAAAGGTAGCCTGTTATGTTCAAAGCTGAGTTAAGATAACATTCAAATGGCTATTTTCTTGCATCTGTCAACAAGGGATAATTTTCTTATGCTATAGTTTCTCCCATGGAGGACTATGTGGCACTATTTAGTTTGAAATTGCTGTTTCAGCACAATTTCATGTTAGCACAATGTTAACTGTTTACAGAAGGGTTGTTCTAAGTTTTGAGCACTTTATGTGGTTATCTAACTGGTATGCTTTTTCTTCAGTCCTGATAAGCCAGATTGACATACCTTCAAATGCATACTTTTTTCAAAGAAAAAAGAAAACAAACCAAAGAGGTACACTTTAAGTTAAATACTTATTTTATTTTGTTTTTTCTATTATTTATTTTTTTTACTGTAAGGATCTCTGAGGACTTTCAAAGTAAGTTGTAAAACCTGCAGCTATGCGGTCCTAAAGTTATTTAAAATAAAGGACTGTGGTGAATTGTGTAAAAGATGTCATTATTATTGTCATTATTCAAAAGTTACGCGTATCGCGATACGTATCGTATCGTGGCCCCTGTATCGGGATACGTATCGTATCGTGAGGTTGTAGGAAATACCCAGCCCTAGTGGTCACCTGCCTACATTGTGTTACTGGTGTGTGAGCTTGCACTGACTGGCTATATGTTTAAAAAAACATAATTATGTGAAAATTCACAGAAAAAATTTGGTCTGATGTTCAAAGACCCTCAGATAGAATAAGAATAGGTGTGGACCAGGGGTACTCAGTATGTAAAAAACTACATGGACTTGGTTTTGAAATGCTGGAAACAGATGTTACTTTGAGTTATGCTTAATATAACCAGGATCTTACCCTCTTCTTATTGTACACATTTTATCAACATGCTACAGGAAATGTATTTGTGATAAATCTGGCTGTGGCCACTGGAGGTGATATGATTGTCTCACCTCTGGTTGAATTTTGAAGCCCTGAGGAACACAGTGGAGGCTGTAATTTTGATCACAGTTGAGACAACATTTAGAGGAGATCTGAATGTGTGTAGCACTCCTATGCTGAGCAACAACCTGTAAAAGAAAAAATAAAACAAGGATTGCCCATTGGAGTTGTAATGACAGGATCGGGATACCTGATGAAGTGGCCATTGTAAAAACATTTGGTTTGTGTTAAAAAAGAGGAGTGAGCGTTTACCATCGTTTTCATTAAAACTTCATCACAGGGTGTTTTTGAGAACATGGGACTCATAGTCTTACCTTATCCACTTCAATGTTTTGTGGCAGCAGAAGAACATCGAGCACTTGATGTCTTCTGTTTGGAGGCCTGAGGAACAGCAGGACTTGGCCTTTTATCGGACTGAAACCTCCACAAACCTTCTCACAAAATCCCAGACCAGGCCGAAAGCAGAAAGATGAGAAACGTCCACGACCACATGAGTGTGAGTGACCTCCAGTGGAGTCAAAAAGTTCATCCCATCATCGGTGATGTGGACCACAGACAACAGGTCATCAAGAAGCAGAGCTGAGGAAGCAGAGAGTGGTGCAACTTTAGATTTATTGGATTAATGTTTCAAATAAGAGTCATAAATTCACTAACTACATCAGTTTGGGAGAACCTTAAAGATCTGCAGGTCTCCTCTGACCCTGGTCTTCATCTTTCCTGAGTATCATTGTGCAAAGAGGAGGACATATCAAAGAGGGATTCTGTCCTCCATAAATCAAACCATTTCTTCTTATTTTCAGGTCCTGCAGAGACGTACGCTCCTTTGTCTCCCTAATTTGTTCATGAGCCTCTTGTTTCCTGTTTGGTGCCCCTGAGTCTGCCTGCCAGTCACGTCATTGAACAGCTCAAGACTAAAGTCTTCCTGTAAACTGTCATCAAACTTGTTTAATTCTGTGGATCAGTCAGAAGGTCAAGGGTTTGAGTCCAGTTCTGTCTTGTTGAACCCTTTGTTGAGTTACTGGTGCACAGAATTGGGGAAACGACTGATCCCCTCTCTGTTACCTCTCCAAAGGGACTAAAAGAGGAGTGATATTGGAGAGTGGTGAGCGGGAAGACTCAGCGGGAGACAGGAACACCGAGAGTGAGTGTGTATGTCGGGATTGGCCATGTCACCCATGCCTTTCTGCAGCATGTACTCACACAGATGTTACAGCCTCACAAAATGAATGTGAATGTCTGGAGGTGTAAATGTGATGGAGCCTCATCCCGGCAGTTTTGTGTAACAGCACTGTGAAATTGAGACTGAAAAACACGCTTTTAATCACAAAACTAACATTCCATACTCACAACACAATTTCAGAGCTAAAATAATCACAAGTTCTCTCTGACCAAACATTACAGTCTGTCTTTTGTCTCTGATTCAAAGCATTGATCAAATATTCAAACCATAGTTTATTATTTTCATATTTCATATCTGTAACACTGCATTGTCTGTACCTTCCTCTGATTCACAGTGAGGGAGCTGCAGCTGACACAAAGCCCCCTCTGAACACTGGATGTCGAACAGCGGCCCAGCAGCCTTCTTGCCAGCTAATTGGAGGAGGCTCTCGTCCCATTGGATGGTCCTGTACTGAAGCTCCGCCTCCCCTTCTGTGACAAACACCAGTCCAGTCACAGCACACTGAAACACACCCTGACCAGGACACCTGAAACTAAAAACACCAACAGGCTGCATCAGCTTTAGCAAAACAGATTATTGCTCTGAAACTGATTGGATGTTGAGTAAAATTGGTGTTTGTCGTTCTGTTGAATGATTTGGAAAAATAAATCAAAACATTTTGGATCAATCTTATATCTACTTGAACAAACAAAAGGATTGTTCTATTAGCTCATTATCCTCTTTCTCCTCAAAAATGTATCACAATGATTATTGAAATATTAAACTGATGAGTGAGATTTCTCCTTGAAACTTCATTGATTATTCCATCTGTATTTGATACTGGAAAAACTGTAACACATATCCTTAAACTTGATTAATAGGGACAACTATCTAATGTCTTTAAAAGGAACCCCGACTGTAAGGACTAATAGACATAAATATGCTTAAATGTTTGTCTCAAACAAGAATTTGTTGTTAAAAGACATAAAGAATTGGTTTTTCTTTAAAAAAATACAGTTTAAAACACAATTTTTATCTTTCGGGCGCAGCCATTGCTTGACTGCCGCAATGCATTCTGGGTTGATGACGTAGATTGATTGCTTGGTGCCAATCATCTGGATTTCGCCGTTTACTCACTACTAGTCGCCGTAAGTCACTAGGTTTCAGGAGCAAAAAAAACTATAATAATGCCACATTGCGCTGCTTTTGGGTGCACTTTTCAGTCAAAAGGAAACAAGGAGAATGATGTTAGTCTGCCCAGCTTCCCAAAAGACAAGAAAAGAAGGAAGTTGTGGGAAATCGCTTGTGGGCGTAAACAACTTCCAAGATCGAGCCCGGTGCAACCATATGACGTCACTACCCAGACGGCATTGCGGCGTAAACAACAATGGCGACCTACGAGTGAAAATATTTTTTCAAATTTTATACAAACTAAGATATTTTGAGAGATTTTATTATCGTTCTTATGTAGCTGGTAAAAACACTGATCATTTAGGAAAATGACGTTCTGGTAGCCAGGGTTCCTTTCAATGTCTATCCTCACTGAATCCACTGAGTGTTTGGTGTCACATTAAGGAGGATGTTTTTCAGGGTTCTGGAGTTAACTAACTCACATATGCTGCTTCATTTGTGATGTTTAACAAACACAGTTTCATAAAGAATGAGAAAACTTAGTATCTCTTAAAAGTCCGAAAGGTTCAAGTTTGATATAATCATTTAAAATCAAGTTTTAAAAAGTTGAGAATTAAGCTCTGAAGAAAATCCTGTATGAGTGTCTTGAGTATAGAATCATTTAAAAAACAAGTTGATGAAAATATCAAATAAAAACCAACTCCCCATGAAATTTATTAAGTGATAAAATACTCAATTCAAACAACCGACAAACCGAAGCCCTCAAAAATCCAGCAACCTTCTAACTGTGAGACACGTGCAGTAACTGCCACCCTACAGAAAATAAGCGCAGTAATATATCATCTGTTTCCTGCTGACTGTCTCAATTCTCACTGGATCATCAGAACACACAACAGCTGATGCAGAGGCTGTTATTGTGTTATAATGAGAGAGATGGAAATGTAGAGTGCAACTTTTGTTTTATTGTGTTTTAAGGCTCACGCCTTTCAGGAAGTGATCCTTTATCAACTCCCTCCCTCCATGGTAACCTCATTATTAGATCAACTTTTAACAACTTTTCACAATTTAATCCATTTAAAACAAAACTTCAGAAGTGTGTTCAACAATAATGTATGTTCATGGTGACTTTGTCTGACATCAGTTTTCATGTCAAAAATGCTTTTATCATTACCACTATATTTTGATAAATAAAAACAATGAAAAAAATCTTAATCTTACACCACAAAGGTGCATCCTCTTCCTCACCTTTTTATCATCAACAATGGGATGAAGCTTTTCTTCCTCCTCCTCTTTATCAGTGAAGTCATCTGATGAGGAAAAGTGTTTCGACTTCGGGGCTGCAACAAAAAAGAAAGAAAAAGCTGAACTGAGAACATTTGCTCATCCTTGAATGTGACATACACAGTATGAAGGATTGATTTAGGAATGCAGAAATTTCAATTATACTCAACATTTTGTTTGTTCATCTGCCCTGATCCACTGTTCTCCAATCCTGCAAGAATCAACAAAACTCCAAAAGTCATTGACCTGATTTATAATAAACAGTTTTAATCATTTTCTAGTGCATACCCTTTTTTATTTCTTGTGCATACCCTTGGTTAGCAGAACAAACGTAAGATAACAAGGCCTGTCTTAAATCCTTCACTGACCTCACATTCTCCAGTCTGGACCGTGGACTCTGTACAAGTTCATGCAGCTTCCCTCCTGAATCCTGGAGCTCGTTTCCTCCCAGGTCCAGCTCTCTCAGATAGGAGTGCTCAGGTAACAGAGCTGAGGCCAGATTAGCACAGCTGATCTCTGACAAACTGCACGACCACAAGCTGAAAAAGGAGATTACTTCACTCATTTTGTGCCCCACCAACTTAATTGTTGAATTACTGTAAAATTGAGCAAAGCAAAACTTTCTGACTAAGACTTGATTAAAACTCCATGACAGAGAAATTTGTGCAGGGAACAATTTCAAAGAGAAAGTTGCTTTGCAAATAATTCTTAAGTAATGTTAGCTGATCAACAACAATATTAAAGAACACAAAACATTATCAAGAGTTTGACGATGAACTGGGCCAACAGATCAGACATCATACTTCCCTCAGAGACTGTGTTGACTCAGAACACATCAGAAGTCTCATTGGGTTGATTGAATTCTACAGGAAGAACTCTTAGGGCGTTTTACATGTTCATGACAAAAAAGTCCCCCTGAACCCATTACCCCCCTCCCAACATTTCTCTTTGTTTTGAACAAATTACACACTTAAAATAGGTACGCATTACAGTTTACTGACCTCAGAGTTTCCAGTCTGCAGTTTGGTTTCTCCAGAAAATCACACAGAGACTTCACTCCTGAATCCTTCAGATTGTTCCAGTTCAGCTCCAGCTCTCTGAGATGAGAGGGGTTTGACTTCAGTGCTGAGGCCAGAGAAGAACAGCTGATCTCTAACAGACTGCACCAACTCAATCTGGATGAAGAATTAATGATACGGTAAGGGTTAAAGGTCAAATTGATGACTCACATTTCTCTTGTGCTTCACATCACATAACAAAGCAACAAAAACAATAATCACAACAATAAATGGCATATTACTTTTTTAAAAAGAGAAATCTTCATGGAGTGTGTTTTAATGTTCATCGACTATACATTTCACAGTGACAATTTCTCTCATTAGTCTCTTTATTTACTTATTCAACACTCATTTGTTTGGAGGTGGAGCATCCTATTCTCTTTGTACAGAAGTGAAGGGAGAGGCTACTGTTATTTATAACTCTGTTATCACTTCGCAGTCTGTCTAACCTTGATATTTTTAACCAAACAGACAAAGTCAGGCTTTTTTATTTTTTATGTTGATCATCTTCAGATTTATTAAGGTGAAAACAGAAACAGCTACATCAGAAATACATTTAATTTTGGCTTTAAGGAGTTCTTGTTGGCAGAAACATGAGTTTCATCACTCTTTCTACAGTAAATTTCTCATTTGTGTGTAAAGTTGGCCAAATAGTCTGTGTAACTTCTGATTTGAGTTTATATTGGTAGTAGAGTGAGGATCAGATCCGGGGCACAACAAGGACAAATGATCAACCGCTTTTTCGGAACAGCTGCCAATATTTACAAGCAAATTCTCAGAAATAGAGGCCTGAAGTTGCTTATAATATGTGGACCTGGCAACTCTGGCATCAAGTTCTCTTGTGTGTCTGTTTGTGGCACAGCTCCTGTGCTGTGCCTGCTGAGTGAGGCAGGTCAGATAACAGATGTTAGATAACAGTGCATAATAACATGCCACATTTCACTGTTGGTAACTCCAACAGGGTCTAATATAGTAATTACTTAGATTACCCGCGACTGGAAAATAATAATTTTGTTTGTAACGCCTTCATTTGTAATGTCTTTACGCCCAACATGAAGAAGCACAGCAACATGCTGTACATTTATTTAGCCTTGACATCACAGAATATCGTGGTTGATTTTGTATCTTTTTCAATATTTGTGCAAATGTTTTGACAAATCAAATGAAATCAGCTGTCTGTCTCAGTCCAGCCTTGAGTTTAAAGATGATTTCACACAGAAATTAGTGATGTTCAGTTTGTTATAAATATCAACTTTTCTCAAGTTTTCTGAAACAGGAAAAACTGACAAAGGATCCAATTAAAACTTTTCAGCAGTTAAAATAAAAAAACAGGGTAGTCAGAATATGAACTATAAATAAAATCCTAAAATCTTTCAGTGGTGACCTGACCTCAGAGTTTCCAGTCTGCAGTTTGGACTCTCCAGAAAATCACACAGAGACTTCACTCCTGAATCCTGCAGATAATAGTTGTTGTTCAGCTCCAGCTCTCTGAGATGAGAGGGGTTTGACTTCAGGGCTGAGGCCAGAGAAGAACAGCTGATCTCTGACAGACTGCAGCGACTCAATCTGGATGAAGAATTAATGATAAGGTAAGGTTTATAGTAAGGTTAAATTGATGGTTCACAATTCTCCAGTGCTTCACAACACATAACAAAACAACATAAATAATAATCACAACAATAAATGGCTTATTACTTTTTTAAAAAGAGAAATCTTCATGGAGTGTGTTTTAATGTTCATCGACTATACATTCTTCAGGGACAATTTTTCTCATTAGTCTCTTTCTTGACTTATTCAACATTCATTTGTTTGGAGGTGGAGCATCCTATTCTCTTTATACAGAAGTGAAGGGAGAGGCTACTGTTATTTATAACTCTGTTATCACTTAGCAGTCTGTCTAACCTTGATATTTTTAACCAAACAGACAAAGTCAGGCTTTTTTATTTTTTATGTCGATCATCTTCAGATTTATTAAGATGAAAACAGAAACAGCTACATTAGAAATACATTTAATTTTGGCTGTAAGGAGTTCTTGTTGGCAGAAACATGAGTTTCATCACTCTTTCTACAGTAAATTTCTCATTTGTGTGTAAAGTTGGCCAGATAGTCTGTGTAACTTCTGATTTGAGTTTTTATTGGTAGTAGAGTGAGGATCAGATCCGGGGCACAACAAGGACAAATGATCGACCGCATTTTTAGAACAGCTGCCAATATTTACAAGCAAATTCTCAGAAATAGAGGCCTAAAGTTGCTTATAATATGTGGACCTGGCAACTCTTGGCATCCAGTTCTCTTGTGTGTCTGTTTGTGGCACAGCTCCTGTCCTGTGCCTGCTGAGTGAGGCAGGTCAGATAACAGATGTTAGATATCAGTGCATTATAACACGCCACAATTCATTATTGGTAACTCCAACAGTGTCCAATATAATAATTAGATTTCCAGCTACTGGAAAATAATAATTTTGTCGTCACGCCTTTATTTGTAATGTCATTACGCCCAACATGAAGAAGCACAGCAACACGCTGTACATTTATTTAGCCTTGACATCACAGAATATCGTGGTTGATTTTGTATCTTTGTAAATATATGTGCCAATGTTTTGACAAATCAAATGAAATAAGCTGTCTGTTTCAGTCCAGCCTTGAATTTGAAGATGATTTCACACAGAAATGAGTGATGTTCAGTTTGTTATAAATATCAACTTTTCTCAAGTTTTCTGAAACAGGAAAAACTGACAAAGGATCCAATTAAAACTTTTCAGCAGTTAAAATAAAAAAACAGGGTAGTCAGAATATGAACTATAAATAAATTCTTAAAACCTTTCAGTGGTGACCTGACCTCAGAGTTTCCAGTCTGCAGTTTGGACTCTCCAGAAAATCACACAGAGACTTCACTCCTGAATTCTTCAGCTTGTTGTCGATCAGCTCCAGCTCTCTGAGATGAGAGGGGTTTGACTTCAGGGCTGAGGCCAGAGAAGAACAGCTGATCTCTGACAGAACGCAGCGACTCAATCTGGATGAAGAATTAATGATAAGGTAAGGTTTATAGTAAGGTTAAATTGATGGTTCACAATTCTCCAGTGCTTCACAACACATAACAAAACAACATAAATAATAATCACAACAATAAATGGCTTATTACTTTTTTTAAAAGAGAAATCTTCATGGAGTGTGTTTTAATGTTCATCGACTATACATTTCACAGTGACAATTTCTCTCATTAGTCTCTTTATTTACTTATTCAACATTCATTTGTTTGGCGGTGGAGCATCCTATTCTCTTTATACAGAAGTGAAGGGAGAGGCTACTGTTATTTATAACTCTGTTATCACTTAACAGTCTGTCTAACCTTGATATTTTTAACCAAACAGACAAAGTCAGGCTTTTTTATTTTTTATGTCGATCATCTTCAGATTTATTAAGATGAAAACAGAAACAGCTACATTAGAAATACATTTAATTTTGGCTTTAAGGAGTTCTTGTTGGCAGAAACATGAGTTTCATCACTCTTTCTACAGTAGATTTCTCATGTGTGTAAAGTTGGCCAAATAGTCTGTGTAACTTCTGACTTGAGTTTATATTGGTAGTAGAGTGAGGATCAGATCCGGGGCACAACAAGGACAAATGATCAACCGCATTTTTGGAACAGCTGCCAATATTTACAAGCAAATTCTCAGAAATAGAGGCCTGAAGTTGCTTATAATGTGTGGACCTGGAAACTCTGGCATCCAGTTCTCTTGTGTGTCTGTTTGTGGCACAGCTCCTGTGCTGTGCCTGCTGAGTGAGGCAGGTCAGATAACAGATGTTAGATAACAGTGCATAATAACATGCCACATTTCACTGTTGGTAACTCCAACAGGGTCTAATATAGTAATTAATTAGATTACCCGCTACTTGAAAATAATAATTTTGTTTGTAACGCCGTTAACTGTAATGTCATTACGCCCAACATGAACAAGCACAGCAACATGCTGTACATTTATTTAGTCTTGAAATCACAGAGTATCGTAGATGATTTTGTATCTTTGTCAATATTTGTGCAAATGTTTTGACAAGTCAAATAGAAATAAGCTGTCAGTTTCAAATTTGAAAATGATTTCACAGATAAATTAGTGATGTACAGTTTGTTATAAATATCAACTTTTCTCATTTTTTTCTGAAACAAAAAAAACTGACAAAGGATCCAATTAAAACTTTTCAGAAGTTAAATTAAAAAACAGGGTCGTCAGAATATGAACTATAAATAAAATCTTAAAATCTTTCAGTAGTGACCTGACCTCAGAGTTTCCAGTCTGCAGTTTGGACTCTGCAGAAAATCACACAGAGACTTCACTCCTGAATCCTGCAGATAGTTCCAGTTCAGCTCCAGCTCTCTGAGATGAGAGGGGTTTGACTTCAGGGCTGAGGCCAGAGAAGAACAGCTGATCTCTGACAGACTGCACCAACTCAATCTGGTTGAAGAATTAATGATAAGGTAAGGTTTATAGTACAGTTAAATTAATGGCTCACAATTCTCAAGTGCTTAAACTGAAATAACAAAACAACAAAAACAATAATGAAAGAAATAAATGACAACTAAAGAAAGAAACAGCATAGGGGTAAAAAAATAAAAATAAAACTACAAGGGGTCAAAATCCAATATGAATAAACGTGTTTTAAGATATGAAGTTAATGTATTAATTTAGGTTCGGGAGCTGGACCACGCCACAAACCACACCTCTTCGAGACGGACAGACCACGCTGCACGCCGATCGCCTAAGACACTGAACCAAAAAGCAGTCAATTACCATCGATCCCGGATCTATATTCACGGTTCAGACGACGACTCAAGACGAGCTTCTCCAACCAGGCACCCTTGTCTAACAGCCAGATTCTGACCGGAGCCAGCCTCACAGCAGAGCCTTGTGGTCCGTGTGCCGCCTGCTAGCCATGTCCATACAGCTTCCGACCATGATATATCCAACTCCCCCAAGGTCTTCAGGCTAGAACCCACGAAGATCTTCGGACAGGAGACGATACACACAGCAGGCCTCCTCGCTCCACTCCGACCGCTCATCTCCAGTCAGCCGTGCATATCGTGCCGCGCGCCCTCATCCCGACCGGCATCACGTTCTCAGACCAATCGCCTTGTAGTAGGGTCATTTTGGAGCAAAACATGACCGCGGTGAGCAAAGGTCCGTTTCTCAATGGATTTGCCATCTAGGAGGGCTAAAAAACAAATTCAGCCGGGTGTAGTTTTTAAAATGGCTAGGAAAATTTTTTGGAGGTCAAAATCAAAAACGGCTGTCGCATTTAAATGGTCTTTTTTTAAGGCTCAACCTGCATGGATGGACCATAGATGTTTTCAGTCCTTATTTTGTGAAGGAATACATATCTCTGCGTTACATGATGAGTTGCACTAATTTTAACCTACAGATTCAAGAAGGCCACCACTTCTGGTGTTTCTTTAGGGCTTTGGGGGGATTTTTTGCCGCTTTTTGGGGATTTTGTTCAGTATTGTTAGTGAGTCTCTATAAGGTTATAATTGAAGCTTTGCTCATGGTGAATTGGATAATATGCAGTTAAAATTCACAGAAATAACATCTGAAGTCAATAAAGTAGATGTTTATGTGTGAACAACACTTGCTGATTTCCCACTTCCCATTTAATTGGACTACGCGGCTATGACTTTTCAGGTCTGTATCACAATTTTTTTGGCTATATTAAATTCTTTTGCAGTTTCAGACCCATGGATTCCTTTATTTCACTCCCATTTAAATTAATTGAGATTTACCATCACCATGGAAATCACTGGAACAAAGACATATGTGTGATGTCACAAGGAAAACGCATGAGGCCGCTTTTCAAATTCACCAACTACATACTGTGTATGAAAGGTGTGAAAACATCTATGGTCCATCTATGCAGGTCGAGCCTTAAAAAAGATCATTTCGTCGACAGCCATTTTGGATTTTGGCCTCTAAAAGATTTTCCCCGCCATTTTAAAAAATACACCCCAGCTAAATTTGTTTTTTAGCCCTCCTAGATGGCAAATCCATTGAGAAACGGACCTTCGTTCACCGCGGTCACGTTTCACTCCAAAATTACCCTACTATTCAGGAAGTGGACCATCGCTCGCCTCCGTCTGTTCCTGAAAACAAGGGGCATTCCATGCCACCGCACCGACCATAATCCAGGCTGATCCATCTCTGCTCAACTTCCATAAACACCGCCGCTTCATCTTACAGTCCCGCTTCCGGGTTCTCACCAGAGCCAATCATCGACGCTGCTGACGACACAGAGAGACATCCATGACGACACACGACCTCACGACCTCAGCTGCCAGCCCGCCTCAACTGCTCCCTCTGCTGGGAATCAGGTCGTATTACATTCACTCATTGACTCACCCTGCACTCGCAGGCTCACTATCATCCCGTGCACATGCATCCTTCCATCCCGTCCCCCTTCCTCTTTTCTATCAGCACAGCAGCCACATCTTGAAGCGTGGCTCCTTTCCTCCCGTCAAAGCCAATCTCATGAGTAGCCCAGTAGCTCATTGCAGATAAACCAGTGCTGCATTTCTGAATCTCCTCCATTTCCAACTTATCTATCCAATCAACCCTCCCTTCCCTCCCCACCCCCTCCCTTCCCAATCACCCAAATGCATTTCTTTTGCCTTTGTCAATCTCTTCTCTACAGCTCCCTCCATCGGGAATCAGGTCGTATTGCATTGACTCATCAACTCACCCTGCACTCGCAGGCTCACTATCATCCCGTACACATGCATCCTTTCATCCCGTCATCCCTTTCTTCTTTTCTATCAGCACATCAGCCACATCTTGCTAGGGCTGGGTATTTCCAGCAACTTCACGATACGATACGTATCCCGATACACGGGTTCACATAAATTGTGAACATTGACTACGCTTCATGCAAAATTCTTGACAAGTTTAGTTTTTTCTTATAAGAAGAAAAAGAACAAGGATGAGTTTTAAGTGGTTCTACAACTTGAGAGACCTAAATTCAGATTCTCAAAGATGGTAGACCTAAGTTCAAATTTAGAAAATATGCTTCATTATGTAGCTCGTCTTCTACCTTAAGCTGTGCCACTGTTAACATTATCCAAAGTGCATTTACAACAGCTGTCAAAATATTTAGGCTGTATCGATTCTGTAGAATCCGTATCGATACACGTATCCCAAAGGAGTGCGATACGATATTTTGCCAAATCAATATTATGAGCACAGGCCTACATCTTGCAGCGTGGCTCCTTTCCTACTGTTATAGCCAATCACATGAGTTCCCAGTAGCTCATTGCAGATAAACCACTGCGGCTATTCTCAATCTTCTCCATTTCCAACTAATCTATCCTATCAACCCTCCCTTCCCCCTCACCCAATTTTTTTTTTTTTTTGTCTTGTCAATCTGTTCAACTACTACAGTGGCTACAACAATGCAGCTATGACTGTGGCTACAACTATAGCATTACGCCTACAGCGGCTACAACCACATTCCCAACCACTACAACGGCTCAGCTCCAGCTTCAGCAGCACCAGCACCTTGAGCACCTCTTGCAACTCCAGCTCAATCACCACTCCAGCTCCTCCGACATGGCTCCATCAGCTCCAGCTCGGCTCCAGCTCGGCTCCAGCAGCCCAGCTCTGCTTCAGCTGATCAGCTCAAGCTGCTCCAACAGCCCAAGCTCGGCTCCAATACTGCTCCAAACGGCTCCAGCAGCACCAGCACAGCCTGAGCACAGCTCCAACAGCTCCAGCAAAGCTCAAGAGCACAGCTCTAGAAGCTCCAGCACAGCTCCAACAGCTACAGCACAGCTCCAGCAGCTCCAGCTATACCAGCCCCAGCACAGCTCCAGCAGAGCTCCTGCAGCCCCAGCACAGCTCCAGCAGAGCTCCAGCACAGCTACAGCACAACTAAAGCAGCTACAGCACAGCTTTAGTTGCTCCAGCAACCTCAGCATGGCTCCAATAGCCCCAGCTCATCTCCTTCAGCCCCAGCTCGTTTCCTTCAGCCCCAGCTTGTCTCCTTCAGCCCCAGCTCGTCTCCTTCAGCCCCAGCTCAGCTTCAACAGCCCCAGCATGGCTCCAACAACCCCAGCTTGGCTCCAGCAGCCTCAGTTCGGCTCCAGTCACTCCAGCACAGCTCCAATTAGGGTTACACATGACGAGATCAATGCAGTGGGCTGTTTTCCACGTAAAGCAGAGGCTGTCCAGCAGCAATCTTCGCTGACCTCCCCAGCAAGCAGTGTTTCACTTATTTGTAGTGACATAGTTGTCCTATACATTCGCCGCTACTAGCTGCAAATTGGTCTAAGTGAAAGTTGAAGCGTACTTGCAAAAATCAGTGTCCAGGCTCCATTCAGAGCTAAACTTATACAATCACTAACAGCCAGCCACTCTTCCCCATCCTGTCTTCCACTATCCGAACCCAGTTCTTCATCCATCTCCCACTCACTATTCGCCCCTCCCGCCTTCATCCCTTCCCAACTTTTGCTCCATCAACCTCCACTCTCCCACCTTTCTTCCCTCCTACCTTCCATCGCTCCTTCCTCCCCAACTCAACTACCAGAATCTTCATCCTTCTCCCACCAGCCTCTCTCCCCACCTCTTCTACTCTCCCACCCTCCATCACCACTCCCTCCCCACCTCTTCTACTCTTCCACCTTCCATCAGCCCCTCCCTCCCCACCTCCTCAACTCAAACCAGGTTCTAAATCACTCTCCCATCTTTCTCTCTCCCTTGTTACTCCTATTACTTAACACCAGGATGTGGCCAGAAATGTCGACTAACACAAGCCACTCCGTGCGAGTACTTCAATGTAGCACTTTACAAATGTTATCTATCATTAACATCCAACTAAACCCAAACCTTGGGTTAAACGATGCACTTGATGTATTCAGTTCTATGTGATGGTATAACAATACAATCCGACCAAAATATTGTAAATGGTAATTCATCTCTTAAGAGGGCGTAGGCTTCAAGCTTCAGGCTAAGTCAGGATATTGATCAATTGATTAAGTTTCAGTCTCCACCATCTGCCTGGACTCATTCACGATAACATCCACCATCTTTTGGGGGCCGAAATTGTCAAGGAGTCCATTCTCACATACTCCTACATCTCAGAAGTGGAGGAGATTCCTTGCGAAGGGCCTATACTCCCTCGACCATCACAAACCTTCAACAGCTATGGACCTTAGTTTACCTCCAGGAAGTAATCCTCCACAATCTCACTCCACATCAGACTGACATTTGAGTTCCTATCAGTTGCTCTGCTTCACCATAGCATAGGGCTGGACAATTAATCGGATTTTGATCGTGATTTCAATTTGCCATCTGACGATCATAGAAACATTACAATCAAAGAAAAATGAGCAAAATGCCACACAGTGTGGGGTGCCGTGTATGCAAGTTCCTGCGCTTCATAGCGCTTCTGTGTTCCACGTGCAGCCACAGCGAGTGTGTGTGACTTATGTGGATCAACAATACTGTATGTGCCACTCGCTGGTTTTAAATAAATTAATAATTGTGTATATTAATTGTGATTTCAATATCACTTAAAATAATTGGGATTCTTATTTTTACCATAATTGTCCAGCCCTACTGTGGCATCAACTCCCATCCATGTTACAGAGAGTAAAGCAACCGTTCATAGCTTCTTCTGATTCCCACTCGGGACATCTCAACTCATCCCATTCACTGGAACAACTTATAATCCGTGTCTGTCCATTCTCAGCTGATCTCCATTCAACATTACTCTTTTAGGGGGTCAAGATCAGCTCGGGCAGAACACGATGAGACGGGACCCCCACACTGAGTCTCCCTCTGCCTGGCTTATGACGTCCTTCCTAACGGCTCATCTCTCAACAAATCTCATGTCACATGTTCATCACTGTCATTCCTCATATTCCTAAACCTTCAGTAAAACTCCAAACGCATACTTTTGTGGTGTGGTCCTTGCTAGTGAAGTTTCCTAAGATTCAGTTGAAGTTTGCAGAATATATATATAATTGAGTGGTGAATGTACTCAATATTTGATTTACACTTTTGACTGTATGGTGGTCTTTAGCCTTTGGTCTGAGCCTTTGGACACCAAGAAGACTTGGTCCTGACCTCAGGGGGTTGACTGGCAGTGCAGAGAGCAAATCGGAGATAAAAAAAAAAAAGCAAGAATCTGTTTGTGCATGGCTTTATGGACAACAATGCATTTCAACATGTATGAATATGTCCATAGACACTCTGATATAAAACACCTTTGGCTGACAAATTTCTATATCTATCACATTAACAGAAGAAAGTACATGACAACAATGCTAGCAACATTGCTTTCTGACATTTACCTGGAGATCCTTTCACTATGCTGCAGCAGCACTGCAAAATGCTGTGTATGATATTTATTTAGCCTTGACACCACAGAATGTCATGGTTGATTTTGTATCTATGTAAATATTTGTCCTTTCACTTTGCTGCAGTAGCATCAGTGTTGACAAATAACTTTAAAAACTGTTCTTTTAATAGCAACAATTACTTTCCCTAAAAAAAATCTCCATCCATTTTATTAAAATGTGACATTGTATTTTGTTTTATGCCACTTCTTTTAAAAAAGAGAAATCTTCATGGAGTGTGTTTTAATGTTCGTCAACAACACTTTTTAATTTCACAGCGCATTGTTTTCCGTCTCTCAGTTTACTTATTTAACTTTCATTTGTTTGGAAGTGGGCCATCCTGTTCTTTATACAGAAGTGAAGGGAGGGTCTACCGTTATGTATAACTCTGTTATCACTCAACTGTCAGTCTAACTTAAATATCTTTAACCAAACAGACAAAGTCAGGTTTTTATTTAAGTATCATATTGATCCTCTACAGATTGATTAAGGTCAAAACAGAAACAGCTTCATTAGAGACACATTTAGTTCTGGCTATAAGGATTTCCTTTTTGGTGGAAACATCAGTGCTGTCTTTCTTTTAACATTAAATTTTTCATTTGTGCGTAAAGTGGGGCAAAATAATCTGTGAAACTTCTAAATTGAGTTTGCGTTGGCAGTGGAATGAGCATCAGATCTCTCCTGGGTTTGGGCTCACACCAAGGACAAATGAACAACTGCATTTTTGGAACATGCCTGAAAGCAAACCTGCAACTGCCAAAGTTTATAATCAATGTTTCAAAAAAAGAAGTTCCTTCTACTATGCAGACCTTGCAACTCTAGCATCCAGTTCTCTTATGTTTCTGTTGTCACTCTGCATCTATGTTGTCACAATCTCAGCCTCAGCCTCAGTCTCATCCGCAGCCTGTCACTCCAGGCTCCACTCTAATCAGTCCAGACTCACCTCACCTGTGTCGCTGTTCACACCTGCACCTCGTCTCCGGCAATCAAGCCAGCTACTTAAGCTCCAGCTCCACACTCAGTCGTTGTCAGACTGTCGTCGCACTCATGCTGAAAGGTCCAGACTTGTTTCCCGGATTGATCACCCGTTGCCAACTCGTTTCGTCCCAGACTCTGCCTCATACGCCTGACCCTCGGCCTGACTCCAAGGTATCGACTAGCTTCTGTCCTGCATTCACCCGCCTGTCTGAATCCCCGGCTTTCGATCCTGCTTCTGTCTCCTGCTGCCGAGCCCTGTCTGATCTACGTTGTGACCCACGTCTGGTATCTGACCCTGCTTCCGTCTCCCGTTGCGAGCCCTGTCTGATCTACGTGGTGCCGTTAGCCTGGTGTCTGACTCCCCGCCTGTCCTCGACTACGAGCTCGCCTGAACCACATCACCGAGTGTTCCTGAACACCTCCAATCGTCAGTGTGTGAGTCAAGCCTGCTTTAAAGGATTGAGTGAGCTTCTGCCTGTGCATCTCCTGGGTGGCTTAGCCGGTAAGGCGTCCGGCTACGGATCAAGTGGTCACAGGTTCGCCTCGCCCTCAAGCCACAGCCTGTTACGGTCTCGTCTGTGTGGCTCTCTGTTTTGGACACCTCTCTGTTTGCTGCCGCGGGTTGAAGCCCCGCTCAAGACGCAGCTTCACTCCGTTAAAAGACTGTGTGAGTCGTCACCTCTTTGTTTGCTGTCGCGGGTTGAAGCCCCGCTCAAGACGCAGCTTCACTCCGTTAAAAGACTGTGTAAATCGTCACCTCTTTGTTTGCTGTCGCGGGTTGAAGCCCCGCTCAAGACGCAGCTACACCCCTCTAAAAGACTGTGTGCCCCGTTGCCTAAGAAGATCTGGGTTAGCTCAGTTGGGAGAGCGCCCGGCCGCAGATCACCTGGTCTCGGGTTCGCACCCCGCTCAGAATTGTTTCTGGTTGTGCTGTTTAATAAAGACTGTCTATTCCTAACTTCACCTACTTGCTTCTGGGTCCTCACTGACACTGTTACATATGTAAATATTTGTGCAAATGTTTTCCCTACCAAAATGGAAATAGACTGTCACTTTCAGTCCAGCCTTGAATTCGAAGATGATTTCACACAGAAATGAATGATGTGCAGTGTCTAATAAAAATAAACTTTTCTGAAGTTTTCTGAAACAGGCAAAACTGACAATGGATTCAATTAATACTTTTGAGCAGATAAAAAACATTCATGTTTACGTTTGATCTGAGGCTGTCACTTTAGTGCATTAATTAGATTAAATAATTACACCGCAAATTAATGTGTTATAAAAATTAATCACAAGATTAATCATAGCACACAAACATTTTAATATTGGCCCGCTGAAGGACCCATACATGGCAGTGGCATGCCATGTACATGTGGGGAAAAATATCCAACAATATACAATAACAGAGGCATGAATCAGTTTTTGACAAGCAAAATAAGCTGATTTTAACATTGTAATGTGCTTTTACTCATTTTTTAAGAGGTAAAAAGTACTTGTTGGGGTCAAATCTTGTAAATATTCCTCTGCTGTGTTAAATTTAGTTGTTTTGGGGCAAAATATCCATCTGTGTACTATATCAGAGGCATGAATCAGTTTTTGACAAGCAAAATAAGCCTTTTTTTTACACTGTAATGTGCTTTTACTCAGTTTTTAAGTGGTAAAAATTTTATTTTTGGAGTCAAATGTTGTAAATATTGCTCTGCTGTGTTATATTTGGTTGTTTTGGGGCAAAATATCCATCAATGTATAATAGAGGCAAGAATCAGTTTTTAACAAGCAAAAGAAGCTGATTTTAACATTGTAATGTGCTTTTACTCATTTTTTAAGAGGTAAAATGTACTTGTTGGGGTCAAATCTTGTAAATATTACTCTGCTGTGTTATATTTAGTTATTTTGGGGCAAAATATTCATCTATGTGGTAAAAGTACTGGTTGGAGTCATAGTAATGTGTTTTTACTCATTTCCACACTGTACAAATCACTGTGTGTGGCCAATTACTCTGTTG
This sequence comes from Scarus forsteni, assembly GCA_036419115.1. Taxonomy (NCBI): domain Eukaryota; kingdom Metazoa; phylum Chordata; class Actinopteri; order Labriformes; family Labridae; genus Scarus; species Scarus forsteni. The sequence goes on from JAZDUH010000086.1 coordinate 484,723, forward strand.
AGGGATCTAATATAATTTGGGTGCAGAAAAAAGTAGCTCCGTCAGTGACACATATCTTTATTAGCGCTACTACAGGCCAGATTAAAATCACTAACTAGTCATTGAACAGCGATACAAGGCAAGTAGACATACAGGACTCTATCAATCACTAGTAAACGTAGTTAGATATTCATAAACAAACTGGTTGTTTGAATCCGATGAAACCTGCTGCAGAGCTGCAGAGCCACAGGAGCTGCGCGCACTTTTCAGCTATGACGGCTGTGCGCGCTCCCGTGAACCGGAAATCGGTTTGTTTTTCGTTCTTAATAAGCAATTAAAAAAATGAGACTGCAAAAAGGAAAACCGGGCCGTTATTTGAATTTGGGTTTCTCGTTTGGAAACGGAAAAAGGAACAGACCATGTGACTTGGTTTTTCGTTTTTGGTTTTGGAATCGAGAAGCGAAAAAACACGTGACGTCATTGGTTGATTCCTTCTTCGCTCCAAGTTGAGGAGAGAGAAAAGGAATATTGAAAAATAATAAAACGGCTCGTTTTATAGTCATTTGTAGTGGTTTTTCGTTTTTTGCATCCTGACAAGAAAACGGTTTTTCCGTTTTTCGTTTTGAAACAAATATCAAAATAATCGTTTTTCGTTTTTGGATCATAAAGGAATGAGGAATTATACGATGATACCCGGACCCTTCGGTCTCAGGAAAACCTCTGTGTCATTTCTCAGACCAAACTGCATCAGAAACCCCCCCTCAATAAAACCTCCTTCAGATAATACGGCCTCATGCTTCAAAATGAAAGTCATCAGACAAAAGACTGGAAAAACGGACTCAAATAAAAAACAGCCTCAGGTCGTAACAATATCAGAATCATCATATCATACATGTCAAGTCGTCTTGAGACGGCATTCAGCTAAAAAAAATCAGCTACTAGCAAACTTCCCATTTTCAAAATAAAAGCATTCTTCATTATCTCCTATTAGTTCTTTAACGCTTTTGTAAATTAGGCTCTTGTTTTGGAGCCGACCGGAAGTTTCTTCGATAGCATACTGGCCCGCTTAACAGAATGTCCGAAATACTGAAATGAAATTTGTATCTGTGTGTTTTATGGCTCAAATGACCATATTTTGGTATTCTACGTGGTGACTTTCTCGCCTAAAATGCTCTCTGAACTTTCAAATGTGGTGAATCAACAGAGATATTTGATAGCTTGGTAGCTGGAAACACTCGTTGACGACGCCATGTTGAAAAACGCTTTTAGTGCTTGGAGGACCACCGTAGCTCAGGGCTTCTCCCAAGGGGAGTGCCGGAGTGCTGCAGTCTCAAACCTCACCTTTAGATGTCACTAAAACTACACACTGGACCTTTAAAGGGTAATTTGAGTTGCCTGATTGAGCTTAGAATTTTCTGGACAAGTTGCCCTGACTTTGGTTTTATTCAGTCACCAATAAAAATGTGGATTTACAAATCTTCACTTCTTAGTGTATTCATTTGATTAGTACAATTTTGTAATATCCTAGAATTCAAATTCTTTATTTGGGTACTTTTAGCAGATATGAGATTAAAATGTGATTAATTAGATTAATTAATTATAAATCCGCTAATTAATAAGATTAATTTTTTTGATCGTCTGACAGCACTAGTTTGATTGTATCTCATCTATGTATAAAATCTGCTTTATCTAAACCTTTTATTTCCCTGTTCAAAGCCTTATGGTTATTTATTAATATTATTCTGAATGTCTACATAGCAAGCACTTTCATATGGATGTTAAATTAATGCAAAAACCATCCAATGGAAGCTGTCCCTCAGGCCTTTGACCAAAAATGGTGCCACTGTTACCTTCCTTTGGACACGCCCCCTCACTCCCTGTCAGCACATCACTGGTTCAGACGACATTATGACTGAATTGACACACCCCTACAGAATTTTGATTGGCTGACCCAGATGTGGCTGCACATGACTGGTCAAATTTTGTAACTGTTTAACTTTTTGACATTTCTAAATTTTTTTCTCCATTTCTGACCGACCCTATTTAAGTAATGTGTGTAATGCATTTTTGATGACCCTGATGAAGGCCACAAGCAGTAACGTGTGGGTCTAACTGTTTCCTGAGCTACAAGTGTTGCTGGAGCTTTTCTGATCTCTTCAAGTCTTTTTCTCTCCAAGCACCTTGAAAGTTGATGAAGTTGTGCCAGAACATTGGACCTTTAATTTTGTATCTATGTAATTATTTGTGCCAATAAACCTCTGTACAGTCAAAAGTAATCAGCTGTATGCACCTGATCCTGTCCAGAGAGTTTAGTTACAGACTGAGGATCACGCTGCAGTTTTTCATTGGAGAATGGAGATAAAAACAAACATAGGCTGACAAAGCTGTTTAATACTTCTGTCATGCATAATACAGCAGAATAATTTTGATCTTCACTGGGAAGTCTTCACATTTATACTTTTGTAACTGAACAAAGTGTCAACTTTTTAAGGATAAAGATGTTCAAGACTGATTTAAGTTCCATACATTTCAAAACAAGATAAAAAAAAAATATTACCAAGACCATTAGTTGTCAGTCATTAAATAGGATTGTGAGTTTGACAAAAAAAAAAAGAATATTTATGTGAGCTAAAGCCATTTCTCTGACCTCAGAATTTCTAATCTGCAATTAGGGCTCTCCAGTCCAACACACAGCAGCTTCACTCCTGAATCATCCAAGATGTTGTTGGTCAGATCCAGCTCTCGTAGATGTGAGGGGTTGGACGTCAGAGCTGAGGCCACGATTTCACAGTCATCTCCTCGAAGGTTACAGGAGGATAGTCTGTTGATATGCATATGTGAGGACAAAAAGTTACACTTTCAAATAAATCTGTTAAATTCTCATGTTTTTAAACATATTCTCAATATCTGCACATGAGCCAAAAAGTTTATCATTATGTTTGAATATGATACTGTATGTTTAAATTACCCCTTATTTTCAACTCCATCCCATACATTTCCATGTACTTCATGTATAGTTTCAATTTTTTTTTCCAAAATTCTACAGCTTGACTTCCTATGGAAATTTTCTGTTAAGTTCCAGGAAATTTTCCACTCCTTTTAAATCCTCATCATAGTCACCTGATGTTAAAGGGAAACTCCGGTTTTTTGACACCTGGACCTCTCATGCTCTCTCACTCAGACAAACATCGTCTTCTCCTTCATGAAGTTATTGATCAACGATGTCGCCTTAGAAGCTTCAGCGTAATCTCTGCAGAAATCGCTCGTCTCTACCACAGCCCGGCTTGTCATTGCAGAAAATCCTCCAGAGTAGTCGCATATATTTGATAGATCCATCGCTCCAGCGGTCTCAAGTCCTCTGAGCAGCTCATCTATCCTCTTCTTTGCTATGCGCATCCACAAGCGCGCCGGTTAGCATTATTTCTCCTGTTCGTTGTTCAGAGCCAGCTGTTCGTCTCTCTTGACTTCTTTAGCTCCTCGTCCGGGCTCAGACTCAAACATGGTAGCTGACTCTTACTTAAATATTCTGCCAGTGCTCAGCACATGGCAAGTATTTACGGTCTGTTATGGCGTCATCAAAGTTTGTTTACACGGAGTACATCTGAATGATGGAGAGAGCTGGACGAACAGCTGGCGATGGAGATAGCGAAATGGCGAGCAGAGATTATGTTCCCTGAAGCTCGCTATGAAAACATTTGGAGTGCCAGACAGTGTGCTATCTCAGAGCTGGACAAACGATGGCGTGCGAACAGAGAGATTTGCTGGAGGATTTCTGCAATGGAGTCTATCCAGGAATATATGTCTGACTATTTCTGGAGGATTTCTCTGCAATGACAAACCGGCTGCTGGAGAGCTTGAAGTAGGATTGAGATCGGTTGAATCTCTGAAGTTGGTGAAGGCTGTCAAAGTGTTTGCAGGAGTGTAAGAGTGAGTAAGTCCCTCTGCTCTTGAAGGACTCTAAATAACTTCTGATCGAGTGAGTAAAGATGTTTTTTGCACAAATCTCTGACTAAAACAAAGGTGTCAAAAAAATAAGTTTTGGAATGTTTTGGATAAATGTGAAAAGAAAACTAAGGAATGAACAACAAAGATCTTCCCCCAGTGAGTGAACTCTTCAGCTTTGGGAATGTTAGCTAAAATAATTTATATGAGAAATGTTTTTGATTATGAAATCAACTTGCACATGACTGACGTTCAATGGTAATCACTTCTGGACTTACACAGCCTTCCTGCAGTTTCTCACAGCAGGAATCAGTCGTTTTCGACCCTCCTCTGATGTTTTGTACTGAGTCAGGTCCAGCTCATCCAGAACCTCTTCTGACATCTGCAGCATGTAGGCCAGAGCAGAGCAGTGGATCTCTGACAGTTTGTTCTCTGCTCTGTTCTCTGACTTCAGAAACTCTTGGATGTCCTGATGTACTGAGAGGTCATTCATCTCCATTAGACAGTGGAAGATGTTGATGCTTCTGTCAGGGGAAATAGACTTATTCTCCATCTTTAGGTTTTGGATAACTTCCTGGATCACCTCTGGACTGTTGTCTGTCTGACCCAGAAGATCTCCTAACAGTCTTTGATTTGACTCTACAGACAGTCCATGAAGGAAGCGAACAAACAGGTCCAGGTGACCTGTTTTACTTTCCAAGGACTTCTTTAATGATAGCTTAAGGAAATCATCCAGAGTCAAATCAGCATTTTTACATCCCAGAAACGCCTTCAAAACTTTTCTGTTGCTGCTTGTTAGGCAGTTGAACATGTAGACTGCAGCCAGGAACTCCTGAACGCTCAGATGGACAAAGCAGTAGACTGTTTGCTGGAAGATCACAGACTGGGTCTTGAAGATCTCAGTACAAACTCCTGAGTACACAGAGGCCTCTGTGACATCCAGACCACATCGCTTCAGGTTTTTTTTGTAAAACATGATGTTTCCATTATCCAAATGTTTAAATGCCAGCCTCCCCAGCTTCAAGAGAAGCTCCCTGTCAGATTTGGTAAGTTCTTCAGGATTGCCCTCATCATACTTTTGCTTCTTCCTCCTCGTCTGAACCATCAGGAAGTGTGAGTACATGTCGGTCAGGGTCTTGGGCAGCTCTCCTCTCTGCTCAGTGCCCATCATGTGCTCCAGGACTGTTGCAGTGATCCAGCAGAAGACCGGGATCAGACACATGATGTGGAGGCTCCTGGATGCTTTGATGTGTGAGATGATTCTGCTGGACACAGCCTCATCAGTGAACCTCTTCCTGAAGTACTCCTCCTTCTGGGCGTCAGTGAAGCCTCGTACTTCTGTTACCCTGTCAATGTATGAAGGAGGGATCTGACTGGCTGCTGCAGGTCGAGAAGTGATCCAGATGAGAGCTGAGGGAAGTAGATTCCCCTTGATGAGGTTTGTCAGCAGCGTGTTAATCGATGATTTCTGAGTCACATCAGACACAACTTTCTTTTTCCTGAAATCCAGTGACAGTCTGCTTTCATCCAGGCCGTCAAAGATGAACAAAAGTTTACAGACAGCCAGGGTTTCTGCTCTCATCTTTTGTAACGCTGGATAGAAATCATGGAGCAGCTTTAGAAGACTGTACTGCTCATGTCTGATCAGGTTCAGCTCCCTGAATGAAATCAGAATCACCAGGCTGATGTCTTGGTTTTCTGAGCCCTCTGCCCACTCCAGAGTGAACTTCTGCACTGAGACGGTCTTCCCAACTCCAGCAACGCCATTCGTCAGAACAACTCTGATGGGTTTCTGTTGGTCAGAGAGGGTTTTGAAGATTTCATGGCACTTGATTGAAGTTTCATGCCGGGTCTTCTTCTTGAATTCTTCAAGCTGTCTGACTTCATGTTGGGTGTTCACCTCTTCACTCTGTCCCTCTGTGATATAGAGCTCAGTGTAGATCCTGTTGAGGAGGGTTCTCCTTCCTGTTTCTTCACTTCCTTCAATAACATGCTCACATCTGCTCCTCAGACGGACTTTATGATCATCTAAAATCTCCTGAAGACCACCTGTCACTAAAAAGGAGAAATGAGTATTGACAAAAACAAAGAGACTTTGACAGTTTGATCAATTTTGATACCAAAATATCTGAGAATATAAATCAGTAAACAATTAAGAACCTGTATTTCACCTTAAAGGGGTAGGTCTGTTTTGTTTTTTTTTAATTGGGGGTGGGGGGTATCAACCATGGATGGACGGATGGATGGATGGACAGCTCAAGGCCCACGGCACGAGTAAATGTGATCGCCAACAAAGCAAATGAACAACTCTTGTCTGAGAGGAGAAAGTCAGGTATAGATTCTTGCCAATACATAGCAGTAAACTGTGCCACTTAAAGCCTTATAATGGCCCCACTTCAGGAGATTTTTTTTCTTTTTGTAAATATGTGCAAATAAAATATGTTTGCTTGACTAGACACTAAAGTAAATGTGCTGTAACTCTGTTTATCTATATTATGTACTAACTTAGACTCTTTTAAGCTTAGTTTCTGTTTTGTTCTGTCAGTCAGGAACTGAGCAACAGGCAGTGATGTCACGTGACTAAACTAGGAAGTGAGAAAGTGACACCACGGAGGTGTATCATGGCATGTGAGTGAATCCGTGTTCAATTTTGTTTACGTGTTTCATTTTGTATGTGCGTCTAATGGGCTCAGTGCGTTTAGGCACCTCCCTCAACTGTCCGCTGTTACGTACATAAGACATCTATGTATGCTTTGTTAATGTAATATCTACCCACACATCTGCATGTGCAACCGTGTGCTTTTTGTGCAATATTGCATTCAATCTTAAACTTTATAATCCTGGGCTGTAGGCACTGTGCAATACAATATAATGGTGACCTGAGCTCCAGGGCAGCTAGCCATGTACACTTTCGTGTTTGGCACTTAAGCACTATGGCACTTTACAATTCATTGAGGATTATTTCCACGGTCCCCAGACTGACAGCCTCTGTTAATGCTTGGACTGTATGTCATCTATATTGTTGCTCTGTCTTTTAATATGCTCTGTCTGTTTTATTCCTATCTTTGATGTTTGTTTTGATTTTTATGTGACACCAACCTGGTAATTGGACTGGGGATGGAAATTAGCTGCTTGGCTATAATTCCATTTACATGTAAATTTTAATCAATGCATATTTTCCCATTTTGAATGAATGAATAAATCCTGAATCCTAAATCCTGCAGCATCTGATATTTGTCTTAAACTGTTGCTTGCATCGTGGGTGTATATATTTAGTTTGATCATGGTCTCTTTCCTACAGTGGCCCTGAAGCTCAACACAGTAAGCACAACAGCATTAAGCAACCAGAAGAAGGAGGTACTTGTGGGCCACATCAGTCATTGCTGATTGGATGAGTGTGTGTGAAGAGAGAGGCAGAGGACTTGGTTGGACAACAGCCACGCTTAACCTTTGACCAGGAGGTGATTCTGCACTGAGCCCCTTCAGCTCGGGATAGAAACATCACAAACATAATGGCCAAAAACTCTAAGACAAAAGGGAAGTTCTGTTCTCATGTGACTGAAAACAAACAAGAAAAAAACTAGGAAACCACAGAGCCGAGGTGCACTTTGAGATGAAAGAGAGACAAAAAGCTCAAAAATCAAACCTAAATGCTGTGTAATATGTCTCTGTGTTGTTTTCATTTCATTGAAAATGTGATTCATCACCTTTACAACTAGGTACAGCTTGTAAGGATCCTGCATTCATCAAATGAGCAACACAGCAAAAGTTCCAAAGAAAACGTGTCAGCCCTGGTACCAGTTTCAAACTCAGGGCCAAGTTCAGTGAGACTGGAGAACTCAAAAACAGACTGCAAAGTGGATAAGGAAGACAACACCCCAACAAGATCATTCATCCTGTCCTTACGGAGAAACTGGAGGCTTTGTATAAGAGGGATTTTTGGCACATTTTTGGGGGGGCACTACCCACACTTTTAACTGAGTTGCTCAGGCCTAGAATGAATAATCCTAGCGAGCTGTACCTTGTTGCAAAGGTAGGAATTCAAAGATATAAATTACAACCCCAACTGGTATTTAAAGGGGGAGAAATAAACTGAAATAACCTTTCCAAACTTTTTTAGGAGTGTATTTCATGATTCTGACAGCTGCTTGTTGCTTTCCTCTCATCAGCTGTTCAGGCCAGAGTGCTGCAGTGGGATCAGTTTGTGGTCACTGAAGCACAGACTCTAACTTTCCTGGATATGACAAAGATGGGTCACTTCTGTGTTTATTCCAGATGTAAAAAGGTCATAGTATGATTTCCATCTCTTGATGTGGGCCTTTGCCAGCTGTCTTGTTGTTTTGAAAATGAACATCAGGACATCATTAGTGGACATCATTATCTTTGTTTCCTGTGCAGACTGATGGCCTGAACAGCTGATATGAGCACGTCACTGGCAGAAGGAAACATAGCCCATATGCTGCATCACAAAACAGTCTGACACACAGGGGCTTCATCGAATGACATGCTGTACAGAATATTATTATAGCGTCTCGTCAAGCCAACAGTTTTTTAATGACTGCAAGGTATCATCCAGAGTCCAAACCCAGCTATCTCCGCTCTGGGTCACAGTGTAAAAAAATGCACAATTGGCAATTATAGTGCCATGGACAGTGAAAAACCAAACTTCCAAAAACATGAACTATCCCTTTGACTCTGGTCCACATATTCAGTTTTGAAGACTGCTTGTGTATGCTTATGTGGTCTTACTTTGTCCAGTGCTGGTCTGACCGGCTGTCTGTGGTTCATGTCCTGTTCTGAATGGGGAGATAAACCGTCTGTAGATCCTGTGTCCAAAGCTGGTAGAGACTGGATCCTTCAGGATGTCCTGACACACTGAAGAGTCCTCCTGCTGCTCCTCTGTGGTAACACCTCCCTGCCTCTCTCTAAAAGAAACACAGTTCAAATTTGTGTTTAGCCAGATGGGAACTTATTGGTCTGAGGATGTTTGTATTCCAAGTAACACAGGCCATCCAACAAAGGTCGGTTTTAGATAAAAAAAGAAATACGTGTCACTGTGATCAGTTCATTATCAGCTCTCTTAAGTTGAACTTTATACAGCTCACCCAGTTTACACTGATCATTCTTCATCTGCTAACGTCTCTTTTCTCATTCATGTTTCCAATAATTGGGGGTGTTTAATGATTGACAGTTGTTGACATTTGTGCTGTTACATATGCAGATACCATGAAAATGCAACAAAGTGCAAAAGGCTGTTCATTGACAAGTAACAAAGTCCATGAAAACAACTGAGATGGAAAACAACTTTTTTGAGTAACAGTACCACACGGACACAACGACCACATCAACCAAAATGTTGATGTTTCAATTATGCATCAGGATGAGAGAGCAACAAAAGAATGTGAGTGCGCACACAATAGGATGTATTACCTCGGCGATCATGTACCTCCATGTCAAAAGAATCAATGTACAGCGCGATGGGGCTAGGCTAACCAGCACTGCTATGACAAGTCCCAATGTAGCGATGTAAAAGTAAAAAAAGTTCATCTATTCAGGTGATGTCGCGGTGTGTGCAGCATCAGCCAATCAGCGGTGTGTATCGCGTGGCCGGTGCAGTTATTCATCCGGATAGGCAGCACAACGGTCAGTGAGGACATTTGCAAACGGACACATTTGCAACAAAGAGGATACTGCTGCATCAGGGAGCTGCAGGTTTTTAGTGTTTGATGAGTTTTGTGAGGACCACACAGCTGGAATAAAAATAACCACCCTATTATGGGGATATATATGATTATATCGCGGTAAAACTTCGCGGGACGGACGTCACCGAGGGATGGCGGCCGACCAGGACCAAACAGGTAAGCTATTTATGGGCGCTACATGACGCTACACGGCGCTACATGGCCTTAATCTGAAATATCCTGCCTCTTTGGGTTGTGTTAAAGTTCAGCTTCCTGCACTGACCGTCCTCCCCCGAGATCATTCTCTCGCTCACTCTTCACAGTTCTGTTGGAGAGCTGCAGGGCTTGCACACTGTGGGTACTGTTTGTTATTTCTTTGCTCTTGTTTTATGAAGGAATAAAAACCATAAAAATTGGATGTAGGTAAAAAAAATACATTCATCATGAGTGAATATAAATTACACTTCTGACATTGGTGGATGGTGCAGTGATGTGTTTTGTTCTCCTCTTTGTCTCAGTTCCTGCAGCTGATGCTGCTTTCAACAAAGATATCACAGAGAGGAAGAAGAATAATTCTGCAGAAAACAATGTCATGTCTGTACACCACAGATAAAACCTTAAAGAACTCACTGACAAACGGATCTGCCTGCAATGAATGCCAACATCAGATTTTTGTCTGCAGAGTTAAAGAACTGTTGCATCTTTTGATATCGTAACTGCAGAGGAATGTGACAAGACATCAAATAACCCCTCAAGGGAAGATTTTGTGTTACAGTTAATGAATCATTTAGTGGAGGAACTGATCACTATTTCGTCTCTCATTTAATGGCTCTGTCACATCTCCAGGTTAAATTCCCCTGTTGTTTCTTCCTCATGTGTCATGTCTTGTCATTCCCGTTTTATTTTGAAAGCACTCATCCTTGTCTCTTGTTTCAGGCTTTGTTTCCTACCCTCCCCTCTCTGTGTTTCCCTGATTGCTGATTCCTTACACCTGTGTTCCTTCCTGCGTCTCCCATGCTTGTATACCTTATGTATTTTAACCCGTCTTCCCCTCTGGTTCTTGGCTAGATTGTTATTGTACCTCGTGTCTTCACTCTCCAGCATTATCCATCTGTCCTTCAGTGTTCAGAACTCACTTAAGTATATTTTTGACCTCACATTTTTGCCTGCTGATTCTGAATTAAATGCTTTTTGAAATTTTGGACTTGTCAAGTCATGCTTTTGGGTCCTCCTCGGTGTCAGTATGGGCACAGGTTCTCCTAATCTTAAAAATTGAGACCAGTCAGGAGTGAACTTGTTTTGCTGAATTTGAGGCTAAATCCTTAATAATTTGTGGTCAAATATTTCTGGACTAAAAAGACTGTTTGAGGGAGTTTTTGTGACATGAGAGGATAAAAAACATGCTTGGATATGAATGAGATGTTAGTTAAGACTCTGACTTGATTTTAGGTCTTCTTTGGACAACAGCAGTTTACAAACTATGTAGAATCAAAGCATTCAGCAATTTCTAGATACGATTTCAAGCATCAGAGTTTTTCGCACACTAAACTGGTGACTCAGTTTCAATGATTTTACTAAGTTAGATTTTACATAAACACCCACTGGCCATTTTATTAGGCACACCTGTTTAAACAGAAATGTCTCAATTGGCACAAGATCCACTCCCAACAAATCTAGCAGCTTCAATATTCCATTTGACTGTCTTCCATCTCCCCCTCCCCTAAGGTAATGAGTCTGGGTTTCAGCCTCGACAGCACACCCTCCTTCACATCACACATCAATCAATCAATTAATCTTTATTTGTAAAGCGCCAATTCATAATAAGTGTTATCTCAAGACACTTTACAATAGAGCACAAAGCTCTTCATTTTATGGATACACATATATGCATAGATACATATACAGACCTGATCAAAATCTGAAGACCAGTTAAAAAAAATTGCTAGAATATGCATTTTGCACATTTGGACCTTAATGAGATTTTAAATAGAGCTGCAATATCCAAAAGCAAGAAGGGGGAGTGTGACAAAAATCACTTTGAGAAAGTAATTTATTGAAAACAAGTAAACTGAAATAGGCTGTTAATCACCTGATCAAAAGTTTAAGACCACAGGCTATTAAAGCCAAAATCTGCTCAAAATTTTTATTTTCTGTCAGGCATTCACACGGTCATACCTTCCTGATGGCTAAAGCTAAAAAGCTTTGTCTTCTTGAACGTGGTCGGATCGCTGAGCTGCATAAGCAAGGTCTCTTGCAGCGTGCCATTGCTGCTGAGGTTGGATGCAGTAAGACAGTCATTCAAATTTTTTTGAAAGATCCTGAGCATTATGGAACAAAAAAGTCAGGTGGTAGACCCAAAAAAAATTACACCTGTGCTGAGCCGGAGGATCCAATTGGCTGTCCGTTAAGACACAGGGCGGTCCTCTACCCAAATTAAGGCCCTTACTGGTGCCGACTGCAATGCAATAACCATCAGACGGCATCTGTGGGAAAAGAGTTTCAAAAACTAAAAACAAATTCAAAGACCTCGTCTCCTTCAACGCCACAAAACTGCCCGTTTAGACTTTGCCAGGGGGCATCAAACATGGGACACTGAAAGGTGGAAAAAAGTTTTATTCTCTGATGAGAAAAAATGTAACCTTGACGGTCCAGATGGCTTCAACGTTACTGGCATGACAAGATCCCACCTGAGATGTTTTCTACCCGGCACAGTGGAGGGGGCTCCATCATGATCTGGGTGCTTTTTCATTCAGTGGAACACTGGAGCTTCAGGTGGTGCAGGGTCGTCAAACGGCGGCTGGTTACGTGCAGTTGTTACAGAGGGCATCCCTCATGACAGAGGGCCCTCGTCTGTGTGGTAACAGCTGGGTTTCTCAACAGGACAACGTTGCAGTTCACAATGCACGCTTGACGAAGGACTTCTTCAGGGAGAATAACATCACTCTTTTGGACCATCCCGCATGTTCCCCTGATTTAAATCCCATAGAGAACATGTGGGGATGGATGGCAAGGGAAGTTTATAAAAATGGCCGTCAGTTCCAGACAGTTGATGCCCTTCAAGAAGCCATCTTCACCACTTGGAGCAATGTTCCCAATAGCTTCCTGGAAACACTCGCATCAAGCATGCCAGAACAAATTTCTGAAGTGATTAACAAGAATGGTGGAGCTACTCATTACTGAGTCCTACTGAGAAACATTTTTGTTCTGGTTTGGAGAGTTTTTTGTAATTTTTTTGAACGATGGTCTTAAACTTTTGATCAGCTGATAAACAGCCTATTTCAGTTTACTTGTTTTCAATAAATTACATTTTCAAAGTGCTTTTTTTCACACTCCCCCTTCTTGCTTTTGCATATTGTAGCTCTATTTAAAACCTCATTATGGTCCAAATGTTCAAAATGCATATTCTAGCAATTTTTCAACTGGTCTTCAGATTTTGATCAGGTCTGTATACACATAAAAATACACATATACATACACCGTATAAATATATACATCCAACACCCAACACGAATCCATATAGCCAATCATGAATCCCTCCAACATCGGGGCAAGAGAAAACCGTCTGTTAAGCAGCAGGAAAACGATGCTGTGTTGTACATCAAAGAAATAACCCGCTCAGCCTACTTCCACCTCCCAAATACCAACCGCCTCTGTCCCTCCCTCATTGCAATTCTGGTCAACAGTTTTGTCACCACCAGACTCGACTATTGCAGTTCCCTTCTGTTCAGTTCCCCCAAGAAAATCCTCCATAAACCTCAACTGGTCCAGAACTCAGAAGCTCACATTGTTTCAAGGGCTCTATCCATTCATCACATCACAGGATCCTGCAGCAGCTCCACCGGCTCTCTGACCTCATTAACATCTCTGTACCTGCCCGTGCCCTCTGATCCTCTTCCTCTGCCCATCTGTCTGTCCCCTCTGATGGTCTGGTCACCACAGGTCACCCAGTTATGGACCCCACTTCCCCCTGACCTCTGCAATACTGAATCCTTACTCTTATTCAAAACCTGTATGTTCAGATTCTCCTCCTCCCTCTGATCTGCTGCACTGGCTATTATGTTGTATTATTTGTTTTTGTGCTGTGAGGGTTCTCCAGCCTCAGCTCTCTGCTCTCCCCCTCCCTCATGGACTCACTCTGCAGGGGCGTGTTCTCTGACGCTCTCCAGCTCCCACACACCTGCTTCCCATCTCCTAATCAGCGCTCCCTATTTAATGAGGCTCCAAGAAGAAGGAAGCACGAGTGGATTGCACTCTAAACCCCGGTTTGTTGTCAACTCGTCTCTTTTTGTGTCTTACCTGCAGTTACTCTGGCCTTAAGCCTTAGCTCTTTTCCAGGGGCGTTTATGCCTTTTTCTTGGCCTTTTCGGAAAACTGTTTTTGTATCTTCTCATCTAATCGAACCTTTTGCTCTCTTTTTCCCAGGTCTTCCACGAGCCCTTGCCACCGCCTTCACCTGTATATACACCTTTGTTCACTGTTGCCTGGTTTTTGGAGCCACCAAATAAATCACTTTAAACTGCTTTCTTCAGTGTCTGTTTTTGAACTTTTGGATCCACCTTAAAACACTCTGGGTGATTCTGTGACAGCAAATCCACTCGTCATTAGTGGAAACAGCCAAAATGGAGCAGCTGAAGGAAGCAATCCAAAATCAAGGATTGTTACTGGGGCAGCATGAGAACATGCTTAGAGGAGACGCTGTTCAAGATATAGTTCAATTTAACAAGATCTTTGCCAATTTTCTTTAATAACGAGATATAGTTCAATTTAACAAGGTTATCAAGATCACTTTCTATCATGACATCTAAATATTTTACGCATGTTTTGATCATCAATGGTAAATATGATCAGGAAAAGGAGGGGCTGAATTAGAATTTGGGAGAATTTGTTCTCTTTGACTGATTTATTTTAAATGTGACTTTTACCGTTTCAGACCTTGTCAGAAATGACAAAATATCATCAGCATAAAGTGAGAACTTGTGCACTGTCCCTCCCACATAATTCCCTGCAATCTGAGTTTCCTCTCTTCCCCATGTTTGCCTTTTTACTTTGTCCACCATGTGTTACTGTTTGTTTCATTAATGACCTGTGCTAAATAGTTTTTTGGTGATTTTTTTATATAATTCATATTAAAATGTATTTTTTTTCAGCAGTACTGGTTTGAGTTGTGAAATAAATATTTTTTTCATGTTTTTCTTAATTACATATTTAAGTATAATTTTGTTGCATTTATACATATTGCTAATGGACAAATTTGTCTGGATAGCACTGCTCTGCAATGAAGGAGCTGAGATGCAGACAGAGAAACAGAGGGCAAATTATGTGTTTTGTGTCTCCTGCAGACCAAATAAAATGCTATAAACCCTGTGTCGGTCTCCACGTGCCCCAGTCGCATCTTTTAAAAATGCACAAAGTAATGTCTTCTTGTTTGACTGCTGTTCCTTTATATGCCAAGCTAAAAACCTGTGCTCTTTGTCTCCTAGTTCACAATAACATAGTCTTGTTCTAAACACGACTTTCTCAGGTTTGTAAGTGGCAGAAATTTGATAATGATTTCTCTTTAAAATCTAAATTTTGTGTAAACCCACTGATCCGATTGGAAAGTGGTCTTTTTTTCTTTCTGATATGATGAGCTTCTTGTTCAACCAGAATTATAATCCCATGTGTGAAACAGGAATACTTTAAGAAGCTCTGACAGATTAAGAACTGGACAGCACCAAATTCCTCTCTGAACATCCCTACCTTTTGTCTGAGACCCCAGGTTTACAGCTCAAATCTGGGGGGTCTTCTCTGGACCACTCACTCTGCAGAGACTTGGCACCATCCTCCTCTTCCTCCACACAAAAACTCATCTTGTGTCCTGCATTCAGTCAGAGAAACAGCCAAAATGAGCTCAGGACAGTGAAATAATGAAAGTATTCTGCTTGTTCTTGAACAACAAAAGGTTCTTAGTTTTTTTTCTTCAGCCACCAAAACTGCGCTTAAATATTTTTGACTCCACAATTCAAAGGTAGAAGGTACAGACAAAGACACTCACCCTCTGGTCTCTCCTTTGTGTGGTTGTCTGTCTCTGTGAACCAAACTTCAAACCCTTCACAATTTATTGCTTCATCTCTGTTGTTTGACCAGATTTCAGTTAAGCTCCGCCCCTTTGATTCACAGGTCATCACATGCCCAGGTATGTGTGCTTTAGGTTGTATCAGTCTCTTTGCCTGAACAGGTTTTTTACTTACAGGGCAGAGTTTGTGTACAAAATTAAACCAAGCAAAAGTATCATGACACGAGGCAGAAAGGCTGCATTCAAAAACAGGCAAGGTTCTTAACTATGAAGAAGAATGAACTAGAAAATGGGGGTGACACGAGGCTAAAGACATGAGGTAGTGAGGGGTGATGAGAAAAGGTCGGGGAGAAACACTCTGTGACAAGACAAGAACAAGCCCACAGTACCATGCTGTTTTCAGCACAGTACTGTTACTGCTGCTTTCAAGATTTTTAACTATTTTATTCAGGCCATAGATTGCAAAAATATTGCGTGGCACCTTTTGACTTGTCTTAAGCATTTAATACTGTAGATCACACACTTCAAATTCATACACAGCGTAAGATCAACAGATGAAGCCAGGCTTACACCTTGTTTGTAGATTTTTCATCCTACTAAACACAGTGGGCCAGATCCACAAAGAATGGATTGCCCCTGCGAATAGCGCCATCATTTGTGTTGTCATCATCACAAATAGCTCATGCAATCTGCCCTGTTGTAGCGCCTTATCCTCAAAAGAATTTGCTCTCATGATTTGCAGGCACAAACACGCCCAAATAGTTTGGCATCTGAGCGCACTTTATGCCTCTGACTGCAATAATCCCAGTGGCATATAGCTGGCTCTGTTCCTGCATTCTTCGAGATCGATGTCTCCTACACTGGGCAACGGCACAAGAACAATAAGCAGTAACAGCGACGTACAAGACATGAACTTGCAGCTATAGCGAGTAGTTCACGTTAGCTGAAGTGCTGTAGCAGGTCAAAAAAAAAAAAAAAAGTTGGGCTTGAGAGCACAAATGCATGCGAGTCATGCAGAGATGATGGGGGGCATGAGTCGGACTGCTGCTGCTCATGAGGCCAGAAATGCTTGTTGTAAGGGGGGAGAGTCAACCTGAGCCACCTGCACATGATGGCAATTAAGAGGCAGGAAAGAAAAATAAATGTAATTTATAATAACCTCATTTGGCATTGACATGTTTTTTTTTACGTTTTCTAATGGTTAAGACTTTATATGTTGATTTATTTATTATATTGTCCTGATTATCTTTAATAATATAAACATATGATAAATAATAAATAGAAACAAGTTGGCGCAGAGCTGTCCATGTTCCGGGATCTTCTTTACTGATCTATTTACATTGCAGCAGAGCTGTCTGTGGTCCTGTCTTTTGGTCAGCATAAAGCCCACTCTGACCTACCACTGAGGCCGCTGATTTGCTATTGTCAGGACGAGAAGCTGAGTTGTATTTATTTCTCAGGCTTGTGTTGGTATTACTGATTTATGCCCTTATTTAGTGAAGCACTCGGCATTTAGTGGACGACTCTTACCTCCTGAGACACAGACGTCAATTGTTTAAATGTCAAAGTATTAATTGTGCCCCTGAAGAAAAAAAAACTTCTAATTATTTATTATGACCAATAAGTGGTTCAAAGTGGTCAAAGGACCATATGTTCATAAGTGTCGTTTTTTGTCTTCTTTTTTCTGTTGTTCATTCCGTTTGTTTGTTTGTTTTTCTTTTAACCTTTGTTATTGAAACTGCCAAAACAAATGCAAAAAATACAACTCAAATGATCAAAAAGTGGTCAAGGGCATCATAGGGTTTTTAACAGTCTGTATTTAGACAAATTGTTCATGTTTACTAGGCTTTGCACCGATCATATTGGCTATATCGGATCGGCCGATATTTGGCATTTTTTGTAATGATTGGGATCGGGCGTCACGTCATAAATCACCGATCGATCAATGACGTCATGGTCGTGTTGAAATGTTTAAAATCTGTCTCATTTACTCCAAACTAGTTTCACAGCATCGACATGTTTATTTGTTTGTATCCGAGAGCTAATGATTCATGATTTTAAAAAAATTTCATTTTCGTCTTCGTGCCTCTTCCTGTTTTGAGTACTGTCGCTATGTGACGGACAATAAAGTTTCTTTGAATCTTCAGCAACATCCGGGCGACACAAACAAAGATGTCGGAAGTGTGGAAGTTTTTCAAAGTGAGAGAAACAGACATAGCACTGTCTTGTTATTTGTAAGTGCCGGTTATGTTTAATCCATGAGACCGAGACTGCCCTGTGCTGTGATGCTGGCAACCATTTATTAAACACCCCGAAAACACAAGTCTCCCAAGCCACATGAGGGCGTTTGAGGGGCAGCGCCTAGAATAAACCACTACCATAACATCTCCCTTTCTCAGTACGTTATGAACAATAACGTTACATCAATATTATTTCAATTTACAATGCAGGGACATAAACATTGCATCTTATTTATACGCACTGCTAACAATTCAGGCTGTCATAATAACTTCTTTCTTAGCTCATAAACAGAACATTTTTTTTCTTTTAACTTGAATAGGATTAACTGTTATTAATGCATTTGGTGTGAACAATTCTTGTAACATGAGCCACGATCTAACTATGAAGGTGGGGTAGACTACCCGAGCCTTCAGCTGAGTGAGGGGATTATTCTGCCCCGGGCTGGTCACTCAGCGATCGAGAGTACCTTCTACCTAGGTCAAAGTCCTTAAGGTACCTCGGAGGATTTCTCTCTCTGGTTGGATACCGCTTCTCAATAGGATGGTTGTTTGAAGAATCTGGGAGTCGAGGAGTAGTGGGAACATCCAGTGATGGGTTGTTCTGCAGCACGGGAACCGGGGTGTCTTTGGGTTCAGTCTGTGTCTCTGTGAGTGTGACGAGATGACTCCGATTGCGGCGCAGGAGTCCTCTCGGAGTCTGAATCAGGTAAGACCGAGGTGTATCCGCTCTGGATGTTACTGTCCCGTTGTCTTTCATGTCTGTGATCCAAACCTGATCTCCTGGGTGAAGTCTGGAAAGGTCATGTGCTCGGTGTCTTCGGTTGAACCATTTCACCTGCTTATCTCTCTCCCTCTGTTCACTCTCTCTTAATGAGGTGATGTCAGTCCACCCTGGTTTGAGGCAGGCTGGAAAAATGGGCACTGTAGTACGAAGTTTTCTTCCCATCAGGAGCTCTGCAGGGCTGTGGCCGTTGGCGAGCGGAGTGGCACGATATGCCATGAGTGCAAGATAGGGGTCGCTCTCTTTCTGCAAAAGGTTTTTCACTGTTCTCACAGCTCGTTCAGCTTCGCCGTTGCTCTGGGGAAATCTTGGACTGGAGGTGGTGTGGGCAAAGCCCCACTCTGAAGCAAATGTTTGAAAGTGGTCTGATGAGAACTGAGGGCCATTGTCACTGCGCACCTCCACAGGAATGCCATGCCTCGCAAAAACGGACTTCATGTGTTCAATCACTGCAACAGAAGTAGTGTGTGTGAGCTTGGCTACTTCTATGAATCTGCTAAAATAGTCCACTAAAAGCAAGTACTGGCTGTTATTCCATTCAAAGAGATCAACTCCAACCAACTCCCACGGATGTGTTGGGAACTCTGTGGGCAGTAGTGTTTCTCTGTGGTGTGGCCTCTCTTTCGCGCATGTGTCACATTCAGACACTAACTTCTGAAGTTGTGCACTCAGTCCTGGCCACCATACCGACTGCTTTGCTCTCTCCCTGGACTTTGCAATGCCCTGATGACCTGTATGCAGGCGGTCCAACATGTCCTTCTGCAGTGATTTGGGAATGACTATTCGTGTCCCTTTTAACAGTAGGCCATCTTCGACTGTGAGGTCCCCAGCGTGCTGCTGATAGGGAAAGCATGGACCTGCTATTTTGTGTTTGTCCGGCCAGCCATTCCAGCAGTATTGTTTCACTTGTTTTAGTATATCGTCCCTGTCTTGGTGTTCTCTGATTTGTTGTAATCTTTTCTCTGTTGCAGGCAGATTAGTGACGATCTGGTGTGCGTACAAGTCCATTTCTTCTCCTAATGTTTCATCACGCACCCCCTTTTCTGGTGCTCTTGACAATACGTCTGCTGTTGCTATACATTTGCCAGGCACATGCGCAATGGAGAAAGAGTATCTCATTAATCTCATTCTCAGTCTTTGAACTCGAGGTGGGAGCTCATCAAGGTTCTTTGAGCCCAAAAGTGGAACTAAAGGTTTGTGGTCCGTTTCCACATGGAACTCCATGCCTATGAGAAAATCTGAGAACCTCTCACACGCCCAGGTTATGGCCAGGGCCTCCTTCTCAATCTGAGCATACCTTTGTTCTGTTGGGCTGAGTGCTCTTGATGCAAAAGCGACTGGTTTAACTTCGCCGTCTTCCTGCTTTTGTAGCAGCACAGCTCCGAGTCCAAAGGAAGATGCATCTGCAGATACTGTTGTCTGTGCTTTTGGGCAGTAGAGAGCTAAGTTTGGTGGCCTACTCAGCTCTGCCTTAATCACGTCAAATGCTTTTTGTTGTGCTTCACCCCAGCACCACATGCTTTTAGCACTCAGCAAGTCCCTCAGTGGCTGTGTCTTCTCTGCGAGGTGAGGTAGGTATTTTCCCAAATGATTAACCATTCCCAGGAATCGCCTCACACCACTGACGTCTGTGGGAGCTTCCATATTGCTGACTGCTTTCACTTTTTCTGGGTCTGCTTTCACTCCAGTGCTGTCAATAATCTGTCCCAAAAACTTAATGGAGGTTTTAGAGAACTCACATTTCTCTCCTCTCAGTGTCACTCCAGCCTTTTCGAGCCTTTTCAGAACTGCCTCCAGTCGTGTGTCGTGTTGGGCTTGTGTTTCAGCGTACACCAGTATGTCGTCCATCTGGCAGACCACCCCATCCAGTCCCTCCAGGAGCTGAGACATCCGTTTCTGGAAATGTTCGGGAGCAGATGAGATGCCAAAACAGAGTCTATTAAAACAGAATCTACCAAATGGCGTGATGAATGTGGTTAAGAGAGCAGAATCTCTGGACAAGGGGATTTGCCAGAATCCTGAGTTTGCGTCAAGTTTTGAGAAGATCTTTGCATCTTGAAGCTGTCCCAGAGTGTGCTCCACTGATGGTAACGTGTCGTTCTCGTTTGACAGAGTTATTCAGTTTTGTTAAGTCAACACATACACGCACTTCCTCCTCTGATCGCTTTGGAACTGGAACCATCCCGGCACACCAGTCGGTGCGCTGCTCCACTCTTGAAATAACCTCCAGCTCCTCCATGCGAGCTAGTTCCTTCTTTACTTTTGGTAACAGGGGTAGTGGGACACGCGGTGTGGTCAGCGCATAAATGGCTTTGCATCTTCTTTGAGTTCGATCTTATATTCCCTCTCCATTTTGCCTAAGCCACTGAACAGTTTGGGGAAACGCTGCTTCACTACCTCTACTGATGAGAGCGACACTGCCTCTACTCTAGTCACCAACCCGAGAGCCACACTTGCTGGGCGACTGAGTAATCCCTGTATCAGATCTGCTACCACATACACTGCCTGTACTGTCGAGTTATTGGCTGTGCTAAGGTTAGCTGTGAACTTCCCTTTCACTACAAGAGGCGTCATGCCAGCCCCATAAAGCTTCAATTTAGTTGGCTGTAGCTGTGGCCTTTGTGCTAGAGTATTGTACACCTTCTCAGGGAGGACAGTTACGTCTGCTCCTGTGTCAATCTTGAGCCCACAGTCTAGGTTGTTTATTTTAATTGTAGTTACCCATGCATCGTCTGACTTATCTGATGCCACTGATCCTAAAAATGCAACTTCACTCACAGTGTAATCTTCATTACCTGCAGCCTGGATTTCTCTTACTGCTCCTGATCTACACACTCGTGCATAGTGACCTTTTTTCTTGCATTGATTACAAAATACATCTCTGGCTGGGCAAATGTGTTTGCTGTGAAAGGGTGCTTTACCACATCTGGTGCACTGTTGGGTGTTATGAGTTGTATTTCTTTCTTGGGGTTGTTTCATTGTTTTCCATGGTTTGTTGGACATTTTGGTGTAAGTCTTTGTTTTAGCTTTAACACTGTCCACATTGCAGGGGTTTCCTTGCTTGAAGTTGTTTTTCAACAGATCCTGCTGCTTCTTCACAAGCTCACTCTGACGAATTTTCATGACCGCTCTTTCCAGGGTAAGCTCAGCATCCATCTGTAGTGACTCCGAGTTTATCACATATTCCGACCACGAGTCTGTCTCTGATCATTTCACTGTGCAGGGCAATCAGAGCCGCAGTGCTCTGCCAGAGCATACAATGATGTAATAAAACTGTCTGCAGTCTCTCCTATTTCTTGTTGTCTTTGATTAAACTTTGCATCGTTCAAAAATTACATTTCTTCTCATGACGAAATGTGCCTCCAACCTGGCTACCATCGTCTCAAATTACCCGCCTCCATATCTGTCAGATTCAACGAAGTAAGCACATCCTCTGCTTCTTCTCCCATAGTATAAATCAGCGTGTTCACCTGGTTCTCCTCTGGCTGTAGCTCGAGCCCAGAAGCAATCCTGAATCGTTCGAACCGTTTGATCCACTTTGGCCACTCTTCTGGCTTTTTAAAGTCAAACTTTGGTGGCGGTGGAAACTGAAATGCCGCTGGGGACGCCGCTGCTGCTGCCATTCTGTGAAGCGGTCTGCGCTAACTGCTCTGCTAACGTGTTAGCTCTGGATAGCTCGGCACTTACTGCACTCGTTTCTTCGAGCTTGCAACGTGAGTTCACTCCGGTAAGTAAGAGCAAGTCCTTCTTCTCTTCTCTCGCCCCTCCCGGCCAACTTCTGACACCATGTCTTGTTATTTGTAAGTGCCGGTTATGTTTAATCCATGAGACCGAGACTGCCCTGTGCTGTGATGCTGGCAACCATTTATTAAACACCCCGAAAACACAAGTCTCCCAAGCCACATGAGGGCGCTCGAGGGGCAGCGCCTAGAATAAACCACTACCATAACAAGCACAAGCTATCTGCAGTATATGCAACGCTACAGTACCTCGCGGGGGAACATCGGCAAAAGAATTCAACACGACAAATTTAATCAGGCGCTTGGCAAAGATACATCCGGAGGAGCATGTCGAGTTCAAGAAACGCAGTGCGGAGAAAGAAAAAGAAAAGCAAACTCCGAAACGGATGCTAAAGCAAACAACTTAAGACAGTGCTGCTCGTCCGTATAGTCGGGACAGTGAGAAGGCAAGGGGTGGCACCATAGACTGTATCCATGGGTGGCACAAGGAGGCTGCTGGAGTTCATTGTGCTGTCTGACCTGCCGTTTAATATTGTGGAGAACCCTGCATTTCAACAGCTGCTATCTTACTTTGATCCACGCTACCGCCTCCCAGGGCACACGTATTGCGTTGAGACTATTAATTTCATTGATATGCTGCAGTATGTTTGAGGCAGCATTACTGTCCTTAATTTGCAGTATTAACTTGTTACAGGAAAGTAATTAATTACAATAAAGTAATTTAATTACTATAAGTTGTGCTAATTATTTTTGTCTTGGGTTATAATTTTGATTGTCCAGACTGAACTTAACCAAACTTGTCAGTCCTTTAATGCCCTCCAGAGGTCATTGATGTTTAACCCTTGTATCTCAGTCAGATTGGGGCATGACAAGATTGATACTCAGGAAACAGCACGTAAGTATACAAGTACATAAACAAGTACTTTAAATATTGCTCCTCGCGTGATCGGATCGGTGATCGGTGATCGGTTTATTTAAGCTCACTGATCGGTGATCGGCCCAAAAATCGTGATCGTGTAAAGCCTAATGTTTACTTAAAATGGTCACAGAGACAAACACAGTGGGCTATATTACCGTCATCCTTGATGTCATCTAGTCGCGTAAGGATCATGTGGTCAGGCAACCGCTATCTGCAAATGATTTCATTATCTCTTAATTCAAAAAGTGATTCTCTCCTCTGACAAATCCTTTGTGTGTGCCTGCCATCTCACCTGTATCGGTGCCCTTGTCTGGCTACAACCACTGCTGCCATGATTAGCGGAGAGTCCTGGCTTGACCACCCTTACATAGGCTCTGCTCCACAGTTACAACAAACTCAGTGCAATATGCAATCATTTTGAGCGAGAGAGAGAGAGAGAGAGAGAGAGAGCGAGAGAGAGAGAGAGAGAGAGAGAGGGGGAGGGAGAGAAATTGCACAGATTTTATATACGGGTCTCACAGGTGGTAATTTGCACAGTAAACTGCGTGTGGCAATTAGCACTGGTTTAGATTAGGTGGTAGTATGTGCTACGAGGCTCATTTGCATAGGAAGGGGGCAATTTTGTGCTGAATTGATTAACATTCCCTAATTTACATGCATGCACATTGGACCAGTGCAGGTAGGAGCAGCAGTACAGTTTGGGTTCAGTTTATGACATTTCACCCTTTGAGTATGCTTTGAGGATTGCATACTTTTTTTTTTTTTTGTCATTTGCACAGGTTTATCGGTCACATAAGCAGTGCAATCCTTTTGAGGATCTGGCCCAGTGTGTCCAAGTGAGTGGCTCCTCCTCCTTTCATGAACATCACTAAAGAAGTACTTCAAGGTTCAGTCCTGGGACCAATTTTATTTACTATTTACACCAACAACTTGTGTGATCACTTATGTCAATACCAATTTATTGCTGCTCATCCTCTCTTGCCCAGGCTTTAGAATTTTTACAAACTGTCAAAATATGTTCAAAATCTAAATAGAAAAAAGGTGAGGACTCAAAACCAGATAATCAATGTTTTACTAAACACCTGAAACAGGATCTAAGACCAAAAACTACTCCTTTACAAAAAGTCAAATTAATAAACAAAAAGCTTTCACAAAGACTAGACACTAGGTGTAAAAGAACTGAACGAACACTTCGGGAAGAACCCAAATGTAAATCTAAGCAAAACAGGAACAAATGGAAAACTAACAAAGAGGGATTAAAAACAAACCAACACTAATATTGTACAAAAAAGAGCAAACTCTAAAAAGTGTCAAAGAAAACAGGTTCAAACAAAGGAAGACAAACGCTGGAAACTAAACTCATAGTACAAATCAAAACCACTACAAAGTACAACACAAGAAAGAAAACTAAAAAATGCTAGAGGAGCATGAATTATCAACAGGAAGACACTGGAGACAATAGACTTTCTCAGGGAGTGTGACAGGAAAGATGGATGACCCAACACTGAGAACACAGAGACTAAATACACTGGAGACACATTGAGCACAGGTGAGACTATCACACAGGTGGAGGGAATCATGATCAGGGAGACATACAGAAGGGAGGGCAGGAGAGCAACACAAGGAACACAGGGATTCCAAAATTACAGAAGAGTATAAGGGCCATGTTACATGGAGAAAATAATTTGGGGAAAGTTTTGATTAAAGTTGAAATTTCAAGATTAACGTTAAAATGACAAGAAAAAAATAGAAATGAGGGGAATAAAAATGAAGTACAATTTCATGAAAAAAGTTGAAATGTCCAGAAAAAAGTCAAAATGTTGAGAAGAAAAGCTGAAATGTTGGGAATAAATTTGTATGTTGACCTAATTCTTATTGTAGCATCTCTAGTCCTAACTGAATTGGGAAAATGAGACGCCAACATCACCTAAGTTCATGAGGAGTAAAAACCTTAATGACCCACAAAAGGAGTTAGTGTTGATTTGAACAGATGACAGTTTTAATGCCTAGACAGCATCTACAAATATATACAGCAGTGCAAACAAAAAACAAAAACAAAATAGAGCTGTGTAAAAATAAACAAACAAAATCAAAATAAATAGTCCATGTAGTTGGGCTCTCCAACTCTGACGCTTCTTTTCAAGGGGAATATCAATGTACTTAAGTTCAGTCTTACACGTCCTGTATCTATGTCAGTTGTATTTGCTACAACCCGAGTAGGTTAACAGTGCGTGAGTATCTTATCAGGAATCAGGGAAAGTGAATCAAGCAAAATCCGACATCCTCTGGCTGGTCCCACGGCTGGCCACACCGCTTCCAAGTAGGGATGGGAATCGAAAACTAGAGATGCACCGAAATGAAAATTTGTGGTCAAGCCGGGTTTAATAATAAATAAATGCTGGGCCGAATACCAAATACCAAACCGAATATCCAATGCGGCGGCAAAGTAGTTCACTATATTTTTTGATAGTGCATTAATAGTTTAGAGTACATTTTTAGACATGTTTTTAAAAGAAAGTAATTGTTTATTAAATATTTTGACATTTTTTAATATTCCAGTAGAGTAATACTCAAGAAGCCCAACAAAGTTTTTCATTCATATTAAGCCTTCAAACAAAACAAAACATGCATTAAAAAATATTAATGTCCACTGATGGATATATACCAATAGACCAATAATACCAACAATACTGCTTTAAAGCTGTCACTTTATATTCAATATTTGAATAACCGATCAAATATGGGAATAAATATCCATAATGGAATTGTAAATAAATATTTGAATGTAAAATATTGAGTGTGGGGACACATCAGGCCTGGAGCAGTGGATCGTTCCGTCCAACAGAGGGCGCCAGAGCGCAGCTTGACCCAAAGACACATCCGTGCTCTCTCGAGCTAAAGAGTTTGGCCCGAGTGGAGCGGACGGAGTGGACGAAACAGCTCTAATTAGGGCTTTAACTGTTCTGAGGAGAGCTGTGTGGAAGTAGTTTTGGTTCAACACCGTTTATGGCAAACTTAATTTCAAATACCATGCAGTTTTCCGGAAAGTATAGTTCAGACTTTCGTCCACCACTTATTTGTGGGCTCAGCCGCCAGCTTTTCACCCAAGTTATACGGCCGAGTGCAGCGGAGTCGACAAAGAGTTTAACCCCATGTGACTGTGTTGTTTTCGCAGGGTGGATAAGAGAGTGTTTGACTCTTACTGAGGGGGGGTACTATTCGGCCTTGTTATTACCTCACTCCACCGAAGACCGAATATGGCTTTTTTTGCACTATTCGGCCGAAAATATTCGGCCTCCGAATGTTCGGTGCACCCTTATCGAAAACCAATTCCAATTGAGAATCGGTAACAGTTCCATCAAAGAATATCATTTATCTTTATGCGAATTAATTCCCTTATCAATTCCTTTCACTGACAGGGTTCAGAAGTGTCAGAATTGTGGCTTAATTTTAATTACACCTACTGCACAAGTGAGTGGAAACACCATCAACTTGCAGAAGCAGTTATCTATACTGTGATGCACTGTTTGGCATTGTTGCCACTGAAAATGAGACCATTTGTCCACATGCGAAATTTGCTGGGATCGATAAGGGAATCGTTAAAGAATTGGATCGATTAGCCGGATCGTTAACAGCATTGGTATTGATAAAATCTTATAAATACCCATCCCTACTTCCAAGACCACCTCAGACTCACTGGGCAAAGTTCGCCATCACTGTTCATCAGAATTTCTCGTTGCACAACAAAAAAAAAACAACCTACACAATAAGTGCAGAATTGTAAGTTCTTCTATTTCTAACATGAGACTTCATTAACTTCTTAGTTCCTTTAATTATTTTATAATGTAAATCCAAAGACCAAGGAAATACTTTGAATAATCATGAAATAAATTGTTTTGCATCATAACTATTAGTGCGTATAACCACAAAATATAAATGAATTACTGGTCATGAATTACCTTTTATCAAGGTACCTTAGCAAAATACATTTTTTATTTATCCTTTTAACCAGTTTTTACTCAGTATTTAACCTCTTTTTAAAATAGCTTTTAAACTTAACATTTGCCTTTTAACTCTTTTAAAACACATTTTTAATATTTTACACATTAAACATGAAAATGAAATGAGGTAACTTGTAATTTTCCTTAAAACTACATTTTTTCATAACAATAGGAAACGTAAACATATTTATAAAATGAACTATTCCATAAGTGGCTTAAATCCATTGAAACAAAATGATTTCATATCATTAAAACAGCTGAAATAACCCTTTATGGTTTTAACACACTGTCTGGGCCGCATTAGCTTTAAGCTTAGCGATTAGCATGAGCTAGCACTCCTCATTAGGACAGCATACCCTGAACACTGATTACCTGTTAGCGTTAGCATCCCGTGCTAACGATTAGCATTAAACATTTGCATTCTCGATCTTTTTAAACCATTAAAACTATACAACAGTGGACAATAAAGTGCAGTGTTAACATTGTAAAACCCTTTAATAACCCTATTTGGTCTTATAGTAACAGCATTTGTTCATAAATAGCTTATATAGGCCATCTTCTCACAATGGTTAGCAACACAACAGACGAGCATTCAACATGGAGGTTAACTCACCGGAGTCTCTCTGTCATGAATAACTCGACAGAATTTATCTTCCTCTGGTTCACAGCTCGGTTTCTGATAAGAGAACAACTTATTAACACCAACTTCAAAGTCTTTAAATGAAATGTGCAAGGGTTATTAATTATTTATGGGTTTTTATACCAGTTAAGTTCATCGCTGAAGGCGAAACGTCTGCAGCGCGAAGATACAGGAAGTGACATCACAGTAACGCAGAGGCTGCAGGTATTACTTTTTTGAATGCATTTATGCTTTGTTTAGAGCGACATCTAGTGGAGAATAAACAGAACTCTCTGTTTAGACGGAAACTATGGGTTTAGTAGCCCTATATTTTCTATGGGTTATATCATCTTTCGACTTTTGTTCACGAGATTGTAACTGTAATTCAATCATTTTGACTTTAATCACAAAATTGTGTTTAAACTTTATTATTTCAACTTTTCTCTCATCATTTGGACTTAAACATCAAAACATTGCTGTTATTCTCGTCATTTCAACTTTAATCTGCTTAAAATTATTTTTTCCTTCTATACTGGCTCTGATGCTCTTCTATACAAAACAAAACAGGAAACATGAGAGAAAAGGGAAACAAGACACAAAACAAGTAATTTAAGATCAAAAACAGGACCATGAGAGAAAGAAAAGGAAACACAAGAGGTCTAACCAAGGAACATAATACAAAATAATACTGAACTACAAGTACCATGACACAGACAACTTTTAATACAGTTCAGGCTCACCTACAATCACTTGTATTGTTTTAAAATGCGGAGAAAATTAAAATCATGTTTTGTTCACACAAGTATGAAATAACAAAGCCGGTCAGGACCATTACAACGATCAGTGGCAAACAGACAAAGCTGGTCACCAGTTATAAGGACCTCGGCTTTCAAGCTCTCATTTAGACTCACATTGCCAACCTGGTCCATAAACTGAAGGTGAAACTTGGATTTTATTATCAGAATAAATCATGTGTTTCCGTCAGAGCTCGGAAATATCTTTTCTCTGCAACATTTCTGTCATTGATTGATTATGGTGATGTCTTGCCCATGGGTACCTCCACTAAATCTTTCTAGTCACTGTTGATCACTGCGCACTGCCTTCTGTAACTGGCTGAGGTCATCTCACTCCCCGCTGTGAGCTCTGTGCCAAAGCTGAGTGGCCCTCCCTGAGCTCAAAGAGGTAAACCCACTTGATGATGTTGATTTATAAATCTCTCCTTGGCTCGGCTCCATCCTACCTGTGTTCTCTTCTGCAGAGATTGAAGAGTACCTACGCCTTAAACTCTTGTGCAATTTACCACTTAATTGTGCCCACAGTCCAAACTCAACTGGGGAAACAGGCTTTTTGATTATGCTGCCCTCACAACCTAGAACATTATACAGACTGAAATGAAAATGTCAGAAATGGTTTCATTCCGTTTTTTTTTCTCACTGGGCAGTGAGGATCCTATAAGCAATGCCTGTGAATTTGAACTGTTACTGTCCCTTAAAATGATCACTTTTACTGTGAATTTGTTGAATTATTTACCATGTTTATTGTTTTTTTTTATTTATTGCCTTAAACTTTCATCTTGAACTTGTATTTATTATGAGGTGTGCTGATGACCTCTTGGCCACTTCACCCTTGTAAATGAGATCATGATCTCAGGGGGAAATTATCTGTTTAAATAAAACCTAAAAACAGAACAAACAGAAATAAGAATTAGTGAATTTAAAATAAAACAGAAAGAACAACACAAAAGGTGACAAAAGTGAACCTGACGGACATGACAGCTTCCTACTTAAACCCTACGTATCCACCGCAGATGTGATTGCAAGTAGGTCAGCAAAAAAACAGAGTCTCTTTTTATGAGTTCAAGAAGACAAAAAGATAATTGTAGAAGATAACACAGTGGAAAAAACAAGCACACAGGACCATGAGTTTCTGAAGAGTTTATCGGACAACTGTAGGCAGAGGCAGGCGAACACTAGCTACTGACTCCCAAGCTAGTTAGTTGTGGTGAGCTTTGTCCATGTCTTACTTGTTACTGCATGCATGGTTGAAAGAATGTTGTCTGTCTCTATGTTGTCATGGACTCAGGAGTGAGGCAAGACATGAGGAAAAGATAGTTGACATATCCATTTAAAAAATTTGCTGGTCTACATGAAAAGACAAAAACACAAAAATGTCATTTTAAATGCTGTTTATTACCTCGTTACTTTGTCCATGACCTGCCCTTTTCTTGCAATTTCTATGTTAAATCAGTATAATTTTCTGATTTATTCCAACCACCATGTCCCACTGGTGTTATGGTTTAACTTGCTGCTGTGTTAACTGGTGATTGAGTAAATACTCCTTTGTTTATATTTCAGTTCCAGACACACCTGTTGATTTTGATCAGATTCTGTTATTAAAAAGTTTTGTGGGCACTCTTGTTGGTTACAACAACCACAGTAACCACAGAGCAAGTGCCCATGGGTCACCAGTCAACATGGTGACTTGGGAAACAAAAACACCAGATCAGGGGCCTGTACTACGAAGCTGGATTAGCTCTTAGAGAGATAACTTCCTGGATAAGTTTCAGGTTTTCCGCACTACGAATGTGGATCTCTTTTTATCCAGACACGTTGCCCCGGTAACTGATGCTGAACGCCCAACCTGGTCCGGAGCAGGTTAAGTTCCAGGATAAGAGCTCACGGGGTGTGACAGACCGCCCGCTGACCAATCGGTTCTCTCGGGCGGGCATAAAAGACCACACAGTCACCAATTTGCTGTCTTGGAAAATGGCTTGCCCATTTCTGCTAGAACCGTTAATGTCGGTGCACAAATTGTAAGAGGAGCGCTTGCCGGGAGTGTTTTTTCGTGACCGAAGTAATCCGCTTGATTGACATTATTTCTCAATGTCAGTGATAACGCTTTGATCCGAGGATGTTTACTTCTGATAAAAGACACATGCTGATAATTGTACTGAACTTTATTATGGATAAAGTCAAGTAACAATAATTTTGGTTTAAAGTTCAATTACAATTAGCCTACATAAGTAATCATCATATCTTAAATGTTGTCTAATGTAATATGATCTCCAAATTTTGGTAGTAACACCATGACACCGAGGGACAGAATTTTGTTGGAACAAATATTTTTAAATATCTAATTTACGTTTAATTTCATTCATAGATTTATCCCAGTGTTATCAACACTGTCCATTTATTATTTTTATTAACAGAAAAGAGGAAATGTTTTACACTGTCCAATAGCGGTGGATCATGACAGTGGGACAAATGTTGTTTTAGATCCAAAGTACAATAAAAGTGAAATTAAATATTACATTTAGGCTAATTAAATTACATTTAAAATACATAAAAATAATTATTCGTCACCATTTAAAAGACTGTTTAATTACATAATTTTAGTTTAATGTGGATGAGTTCTTTATTACATTTTCAGCGATTTGTGTTTCTGGAAAATGTAGGGCCATGTTTTTCACCGTGTTGCTCCTGGCCTGGATAATACTGCGGTACTCCTCATACTTTTGCAGGATTATTTGCTGCTCCTCCGCCGTGAAGTAGGCTGCTCTCTTCTCCATTGTGGAAAATGCTCCGGGGCCGCTAACCGCGCCCATTTTATGTGTGCGCGCACAGATCCCAGCCAGATTCACTTATCGAGTTGATAACGAGCCTCGTAGTACAGCAGATCTGGATGACGGAGATCCAGTGAAGTTCAGCGAGTTGTCGCAAAGTTATCCTGGATGACTTAATCCAGCAGAGTACAGGCCCCAGGTCCAAACATCGGCAGCGTTTCTATCATCTGGGTGTTTTAAAGCAGCATCACAGTAAAGAAGGGACAGAAAGTCTGTGTTGGTTTATAAACAGCTGAGATTTCAACACTTAAAAAAGTTGAACAAACGCCCGCTGCAGCACATGGAGACAGCAGAGAGAAGGTTACACTGAGTGACATCACCACGCAGAGATCTTAAACACAGTTTACATGTGGACAGAAGGACAAAATGGACAGAAAAACCTGTGATTTATAAAAACGGCCTTGGAGATCACTTTCCATGCTAAGTCATTGAACAGCAGGGTTAACCCTCTGGCGACTGCAGTGTTCAATGTGATCACTTCACTGCCGCTAATCATCAAAGTTGAAAAAGTTGATCTTCTCAGGCGATGTCGGTGTGGCTGTGCGGCAACAGCAAATCAGTGGTGTGTGCGTGTGATGATACCGTGACTGAAAGGGTTTTATTCCAGACTACAGAGTAACAATCTATGTCAGGGTGGGAAACATTAGTCAGTGAGGACATTACTGCCGCCTCGACGGACCGCAGAAAAGTCACAGACGATGCTGCCGCAGGGCCATCAGCAGCAGTGTTTTGTGTTCGTTAAGTGAGTGAAAAAGGAAATGTGACGGATGTGTCGTCACAGAGCCACGGCGATGGCTGTCAGTGACCAAAATAAGGTATTTACGGACACCCAATTATTGTCGAGAGTCGCGTTCGGTGTGAATGGAGCTCTAGACAGAGTGAAAGTGGAGGTAGATCAGGGGTCTTCAGTCTGTGGACCTAGAAGGATTATTTAACATGATAGTGAACATACTTTAGCAGTCATCAACGTGAATATATGAACCTGAGATAAAATGTCCTCTTTTACATGTTCATACATAAATTAAGCTCCCATTCAGGGATGAACCAGCTACGAAACATCATGCCATCCCATAGTTGTTTCTTCTTCTTCATCTTCTGAGGCTTCACGCTCTCCAGACCAATGGATCCACCTCAGAGAGAGCTGCCATCAGAATGGAGCAGGCTCTGTTCCCTTTTCGTAGAACTGCGTCAATCACATCTCGTGCTTTGTCCGCCCTGCCTTTGGATTTGATTGACTGCATCTCCTCATCATTTATAACTTCATGCTCCAGGAGCCTATCCAGGAGCTGGTTCAGGTTTTCATTACTTACTCTTTTGATGAACTCAATCCTGATGGAAAGCACTGTCTCTGTTGTCGCTGCAGAGAACCTGTTCACTGTAGAGGTCTGGCTCTCAGCAAGAGCCCAGCTATCAGCAGGGACCCTCTGAAATGAAGTGGTCCTATCCACTGTTTGGACAACAGGTTGCAGATCTGAACCTAAAAATAAACCAACAAATAATACCTTTGTCCAGTATTTGGTGTGTATGACAGCACAAAGTTTAAAGCTTAAAGGAGAAATATCATGCTGATGCATGATTTAATACTTACATATAATATAATAAATTTGAAAACAAGACCTTACACCCCCTTAATTTTCAAAAAATCAGATATTGTATTTTTTCTGATATCCTAGAACGAGATTTGATGCTTCTGAAAATAGGTAATTGCGAGATGTCCACGAGATTTAAATCGTCGTGACATCACGAGGTACATTTCTTTTTATTGGAGTAATCTGATAAAACACTTCCTCCTCTGTGATGTCCATTCACCACAAAACCGTCACCGAGGAACACATCTACCAGCAGCAGTATATACAGTCATGGAAAAAATTATTAGACCACCCTTGTTTTCTTCAATTTCTTGTTCATTCTAATATCTGGTACCACTAAACATATAATACAATGAACACAACAAAAAATGCAGCTGGTCACATAATACTTTATGTCCTATTTGACATTCTTAAGCTTAATTGATTCCCAGGGTATATAAGAGGCCATTTCATGTCACAAGCAGCACTGCACATGCAAAGGCCCAGAGTGGTTTCCTGCTTACATTCAAGCCGTAGCACAACTCAGAAGTTGTCAGCTCTCACATAATGCCTAACACAAAAGAATTATGTGAAGCCACAAAGGCAGCCATCTTGGCACTGCTGGAAATTGGCATGAGTGAGAGACAGGTAGCAAAAAAACTGAAGATCTCCAAGACAGCCGTTCATTACAACAACAAAAAACCAAGCTGAACATGGCACTACCAAATTGCTACCTGGCAGTGGCAGGAAACGCTCTTTCTACCCCACGAGATGACTGCGTGCACTCATCCGCTCCTGTGTCAGGAATCGCCAGACCTCCAGGGACCTTAAAAATGAGTGGGCACTGTCGAGAAATGTGACTTGTTCAGCAAGGACAGTTCGAAACCGACTTGTTGAAGCTGGTTTGAAGTCACACAGAGCACGCAAGAAGCCCTTCATCAATGAAAGGCAGAGGAAGGCCCGGTTACTCTTTGCTCGAGACCACAAGGATTGGACTGTTGATGATTGGGCTAAGGTTCTCTTCAGTGATGAATCCAATTTTGAATTGATGCCCACTCCAGCCAACTTACTGGTTAGGAGGAAGCCTGGAGAAGCTTACAACCCAGACTGTCTTGCCCCTACAGTAAAACATGGGGGTGGATCAGTCATGATCTGGGGTTGTTTCAGTCTGAGTGGAACAGGGCAAATGCAATTGTGTGAAGGCCAAATGAACCAGGTCATGTACAGGACTACCCTTGAAAACAGTCTTCTTCCATCAGCTGGAAAACTCTTTCCTGCCTCGAATGACTGGATTTTCCAACAAGACAATGCCCCTTGCCACACAGCAAGGTCAGTTAAAGCCTGGATGGAGAACCACAACATTCGCACCTTGCCTTGGCCTGCTCAATCACCAGATCTTAATCCAATTGAAAACCTGTGGAAAATCATCAAACTCAAAATGGAGAACCACAAGCCCAAAAACAAAGAAAATTTGTTTGAATTTGTCCAACAGGAATGGGCTGCTGTGACAGCAGAACAATGTCAGAAGCTGGTGGAGAGCATGCCAAGACGCATGGCTGCAGTCATCAAAAACAATGGTTATGCAATCAAGTATTAACTCTTGTGTGTATCATGTGTTTAAAGCAAACAGAAAAGAAAACATGGAATGCTTAAAAGTAGTGTTTTTACAATGCCATAGCTATTGATGTAAGAATTCAAGTAATTTTGGTTATTATCAAGAAAACCATGGAAAATGAATAGTTCTTAGTTCTTAAATTAAACTCTCATGAGCTATTTTTGTTGTTATCATTATAATTGTCCAAACAAATGTACCTTTAGTTGAGCCAGGCATTAAAATTAACAAGAAATTGAAGAAAACAAGGGTGGTCTAATAATTTTTTTCCATGACTGTAGATCCCTAGCTCACAGTCACTCATTACCAGCTCTGGCCTGTAGGGGGACTCAATACGCGGTCGCTGCTTTGAGCCTGCCGGAGAACACAGTAGAAGAAGAAGGACAGGCTGACTCAACCCCCAATAGAACTGACCAATCAGAGCACAAAGGGCTGTGACGTTGCGTGGTAACTGTAGGTCATCCTGAGATCCGAGTGTTTCAACGAGAGCTTGATAATGGCCTAAAATGAGGATTTTGAGATCGCTATTGTGGGGCAATGAAGGAACTAAATGACTTGTACTGAGGGCAGAAATGCTTTACAGGCATCCTAGTCTGGCATCGTGAAAAGGAGAAACAAGCATGATATGTCTCCTTTAACAAATGACATTATGAACCTCAATTTCAGAAAAAATTTGGATGTTGAGAAACTGTTATCAACACACTGATTTGCAAATCAATTTACAACATTAGTCCAACTATATATAGCACAAAGACAATGTATTTAGTGTTCCAATAAATCAACTTCATCCTTTTTTAAACATATTATTTCCAATTTTTAAGCCTGCAGTACATCCAAAAGAAGTTGGGACAGCAGAGTGCTCAGGCCTGTGAATTACTACGTTTTCTTCCAGAAAGTCTGTAAGCATCTGATGACCAAAGGCGCTTAGTTGTTTAGTACTGAAGGTGGAATTCTTTTAAAATCATGCATGATGTTCAGCAGGCATAGGCAACTTGGTTACCATTATATATTTAAGCTTAAATGTAAGAAGTAACACCTCATCTAGTGAGCTCAACACAGATCTCTGGCCTGTTTTGGTATTTTTATGACAAAGGTTAAAGAGTTTTTATTTGTTCCTGAAGTGAGTTTTACTTCCTGTAGTTTTTGTTTTCACAAATACTTAAAAATGAGCTGCACTGAAACAAGTTCATCCATGTTTGTCAGGAAATGCTGCTATTTTTGGTGTTTCATGGCAGTTTTGTGAGTTTCCTTACATGAACAAATGTCTCTTTTCTCATATTTGGAGCTAACTGGTGGACCACATTTAGGAGGTAGGAGGGTTGCATGTGGCTGCTGTGCCACCAGTTGCCAAATCCTAATCCTAATCCTAAATCAGTTTTCTCCAGGTGCTCTGGTTTTCTACAACAGAAAAACATACATCCTAATCAAAAAAAAAAAAAAAAAAGCACAGAGTCATTTTTACCTGGCAGACGCACAAGCCGTTTCCAGACTTCTGTCTCGTCCTGGTCCTGGACAATCAAAGTCACTTTCTCTGAGTTTGAAGTGAGGAAAACTTCAAATGTTGGATAAATGTTTGGTCCATACTTGGCAGAAAATTCTTCACGCTGAAGAAATAATTAAATAATAATCCATTAGAGAGATCATTAAATAAGACACTTGTTCATGATGCATCGACTCGTATTAAAGGTATAGTTCAGTTTTTTTTAAAAAGATGTATTTCTTGCCTTTATTGATAGGAGAGAGACAGCGGATAGGCTTGTGAAAGGGGAAGAGAGAGTAGGAGAAGACATTCTGCAAACTGGTCACAGGCGGGATTCGAACCTGGACCGGCAGAAGCAACTACATGGGGTGCCTGGTTGCTGACCACTCCGCCAAACCAGCACCCCATAATTCAGTGTTTTTGAAGGTGGTGTTGAATGAGATTAATGAAAACATCAAATTAACCACAGTGATGATCAGCTCTGCCCCTGTTGGGAGAAAGCTGGCATGAATGCAAGGCTTTACATTGTTGCAGAGGGCCAGAACTCTGAGGAATTAAAAAAATCAGGTGGAAAAAGGAATGTTGGCTAACTGTTTCATATTTACAGCATTGATATTCCTCACATCCTCTCTGTTATGTAATGCAGTAGAAAGCTGCTCATATTTCCAGAGACAGCAGGAGTTCAGGGCTCCAACTTCTGAGTTAAACTGACGCACAGACTATGTGAGACAGCTCTTGGTAAGCTAAATGTTTGTACTTGGTTTTCAAATGCTAGTAACAGATTGTGCCCAGATAGGAAGTTAGACTCAATAGCAACAGGGGCAATGTGGCTGCTAATTCGTAGCAAGCATCATGATATGGGGATGTTTCTTGTACTATATTGTTGGTCCTATTTATTGCATACCAGGGATCATGGGTCAGTTTGAGTCCATCAGAATACCAGAAGAAGTCATGTTGCTGTATGCTGAAGAGGAAATGCCTGTGAAATTGGTGTTTCAACAAGACAATGACTCTAAACACACCAGCAAGCGAGCAAAATCACGGTTCCAGACAAACAAATTTCAAGTAATGGAGTGACCAGCACAATCCAGGCCTTTATCTTAATAAAAATGCAGTTCATGAAGGAAAACCAAGTAATTTAGGGCAACTGTGGAACGTAGTACAATTGTTTTGGGCTTCTGTACCTGTTGACCGGTGCAAGAAGTTGGTCGGCTCCATGCAACACAGATGTGAAGCAGTTATCAGAAACCGTGGTTATGCATCTAAATATTAGTTTATGATTCTCAAGAAAGTTGAACCATCAAGCAATTCTTAGTTTATATACCACATTTTGAGTTTTTAAATGAAGATGTCAACAATTGCAATTTTTTTGAACATTATATATCTTGACTTTCGGTAAATATCAAACTCAATAACTTTTTCAAATTCTCATGCTTTGAAATAGAATGTGCAGTGTCCCCAATGCATTTATGTGTATTAAAAAAGAAATTAATTAAAGAATTTTGAGGTTTACCACCTTTTTAAACACACTGCTTTTAATATGAACGTGACTGCATATAGTTGGTTGGTGTGGTGAGGGCTCATGGAGGCACAGTGAATAGAAGGAGCAGAGGCCCAAGGTAAGTATACGAGAGACAATCCAAAAAACACAGAGTACACACAAGGGCAAAAAACTCCCAACGGGGGACCAAAAAGCTTAGCTCAGTCACAATGTGTTTAGAGCTAGAGAGACAGTCAACAAGCCAATGTAGAAGTAGAAATCCACCGGCGCTGGAGATGAGTCTACAAGCCAACTTTGTAGGTGCTGCTCATGAAGTGATTCCCATCAGGTGTGTAGCTGCAGAGGATCAGTGCAAGGGGAAGCCAGGCCCACTCCCCATGGAGCAGTCAGGCAGAGGACTAATAAAAGCCTCAATGGAGGCAAAAACAGCCCAATCAGGGGCAGAGAAGGGGGAATCCACATCGTCCCTTTTCTTTAGGCATACTCCTGTCAACTGTTTTTTTGCTACTCATTTAATTAATAATAAGAAGGGTAAAGGTGCATTCACACCGGACGCTACCTGTACTACCTTGGCGATCACTCTCCATTCAAAGTCAATGTACAGCCACGATGGGGCGGGGCTAACCCTCCCGTGATGCGACAGCCGCGGACAAGACGATCACTTCACTGGTCGAGCAATGTCAAAGTTAAAAAAAGTTGATCTATTCAGGCGATGTCGTGTGTGGCTGTGCAGCATCAGCCAATCAGGGTGTGTGTACGTGTGACGGTGCAGTTATTTATCTGGACTACAGGGCAGATGACTTCCGTCTAGGCGGAACTAATCTCAGTACTCAGGACATTCCGCCTAGACAGACAGCGGTAAACTCACAGATAATGCTGCTGCATCATCAGCTGCAGAGTTTTGTGTCTGATAAGTGAGTGAAAAGGACACAGCTGGAATAATGTCCGCTTATACATCCTATTATGTGATATATGATATGATCGCGGTGAAACTCGAGCGGCCCTGACGTCACCGAGAGACGGCAGCCGTTACCAAAAGGTATTTATGGACACGCGACGCTACTCAGTGGGCGACGCGACTTTGGTAGCTGGGTCGCTTGCGGTGTGAACGCAGCATTAGGGTTAGGGATTTAATTGAAGTTAATTACTATTTTTTTGGGAAATCATGCTCTCTCGCCTGGGGACTTTGTTTGGACCCTGTGCCCTTTATGGCTGGTTGATGTATCCAGTATATTTATATCCTGGGGTGCAAGTTCCCAGGTGGCGTTGTCGTTGTTCACACCTCCACTACTCACCTTGCCTTAAGATGTTACTTTGAGTTATGCATAATATAACCAAGGTCTCGCCCTCTTCTTATTGTACACAGGTTTTTAACATGCAGCAGGAAATACATTTATGATAATTCTGGTCATGGCTACTGGAGGTGGATATGATTGTCTCACCTCTGGTTGAATTAAGAAGTCCTCATGGTCACAGTGGAGGCTGTAATGTTGGTTACGGTAGAGAGAACATTTGGAGGAGCTCTGGATGTACTTAGAGCCCTCTTGTTGGTTACGAACCTGCAGGAAAATAAAAAAAAAGATGGCTCATTGGAGTTGTCTTGAGGGGATCGAGATATCTGATAAAGTCACCACTGAGAGAACAGGAGAGAGCCTTCACCACCTTTTTCATGAAAATATATTCACAGGGTGTTTTAGTGAACACGTAACTTACCTCAGTCAGAACAACGTTGTGCGGCAGCAGAAAAACATCGAGCACTTTATCCCCCTTGTCCAGTGGTCGAAGGAACAGCAGGACTTGGCCTTTTATTTGCTTGAATAACCTTGTCACCTTCTTCCAGACCAGGCCAAAAGCAGAAAGATGAGGGACGTCCACGACCACATGAGTGTGAGTGACCTCCAGTGGAGTCAAGAAGCTCATCCCATCATGGGAGATGTGGACCACAGACAACAGGTCATCAACAAGCAGAGCTGAGGAAGCAGAGAGTGGTGTAACTTTAGATTTATTGGATTAATATTTCAACTGAGAGTGATAAGTTAATTAACTACATCAGTTTTGGAGAATCTTAAAGATCTGCAGGTCTCCTCTGACTAGGGCTGGGCAATATATTGATTACATCGATTAATTCAAATTATTTTCTGCAGAAGATTTAAATTTAAAAAGCAAGATCTTTTTCATTCACTAACTTAAACTGTAAGCGGTTGTAAAGTTTGAAGATATATAAATAATATCATAGTTTATATTGACAAATCTGCCTGTGTTAGAACAATATAATCAACATTTTATGGCACACACTTTAATTTTAAGAGGGAAATTCCAATTGGCTCTGGAATTCATTTTGACAACATAAAGGCAGAGCTTCATTCATGTCATTTTTGTGTCAATTGGAGGGTTTTTTTTCTTTTGAGAGAGAAAAAAATCGATTAAAATTGTAAATCGAGTTTTATGAGGAAAAAAATTGTGAGTTTATTTTTTAGACCATATCGCCAAGCCCTACCTCTAACTCTGGTCTTCATCCTTCCTGAGTATCATTGTATAAAGAGGAGGACATATCAAAGAGGGATTCTGCCCTCCATAAATCAAACCATTTCTCCTTATTTTTTTGTCCTGCAGAGACTCTTGCTTCCTGTTTGGTGCCCCTGAGTCTGCCTGAGTTGAGGGGAGTCTGTTGGTTATTGACAGCAGTCACGTCATTGAACAGCTCAAGACTAAAGTCTTCCTGTAATGTTTCATTATTGATTCAGTGGGCAAGTCTGTCGATACGCTGCATCAGTCAGAGAACAAGGGTTTGAGTCCAGTTCTCTCACGTCTACCCCTCTGTTGAGTTACTGGTGCATCATGGGTGAAAGAGCACAGCTATGTTAACTAATACAGACATGATTAGCAAAGATCATTGACCATAACTGCAGGAAAGCTGCTGTGATTGAGGCACACAGAATTTGCTCAGATGGGTGGAATTTGCATTATTTGTTGCTGTGGTCCCCCCAAAAAATCACATTTCACAGAAGTCACATTCACACTGCTGCTTCAAGCCGGGATATTAACGCCCCTGTGACATTTCACCTCCACTGTGACCATCACAGTGACAGAATTGAGGAAACGAGGATCCTCTTTGTTACCTCTCCAGAGGGACAAATAGAGTAGTGATATTGGAGAGTGGTGAGCAGGAAGACTGCACGGGAGACCGTGAGTGAGTGTTTATGTCGGGATTGGTCATGTCACCCATGCCTTTCTGCAGCATGTACTCTTGCTTATGTTACAGCCTTGCAAAATGAATGTGAATGTCTGGAGGTGTAATTGTGATGGAGCCTCATCACGGGAGTTTTGTGTAACAGCACCGTGAATTTGGCAGACTTAACATTTTTAATCACAAAACTGACATTACATGCTCACAACAAAATTTCAGTGCTAAAAAAATCACAAGTTCTCTCGGACCAAACATTACCAGTCTTTGTCTCTGTTTAACAAAGCATTGATCAGATATTCAAACCATAGTTTATCATTTTCATATTTCATATCTGTCTGTACCTTCCTCTGATTCACAGTGTGGGAGCTGCAGCTGACACAAAGCCCCCTCTGAACACTGGATGTCAAACAGCGGCCCAGCAGCCTTCTTGCCAGCTGATTGGAGGAGGTTCTCGTCCCATTGGATGGTCCTGTACTGAAGATCCGCCTCCCTTTCTGTGACAAACACCAGTCCAGTCACAGCACACTGGAACACACCTTGACCAGGACACCTGAAACTAAAACACCAACAGGCTGCATCATGAAACTGAAACTGATGAATGTTGAGTGAAAAGTTCTGTTGAATGGATTGGAAAAATAAACCTAAATTATTTTTATTTATCTTTTAATTTCTACATACAGTATTTAAAGAAACAAATGGAATTTTATTTCTCAGCTAGTTATCCTCTTTCTCCTCAAAAATGTATCGCAATGATAACTGAAATATTAAACTGATGAGTAAGATTTCTTTCTGAAACTTCATTGGTTTTTCCACCTGTATTTGACACAGGGGCTGGAAAAACTGGACCACATATCCTTTAACTAGATTAATAGGGACAACTGTCTAATGTCTATATAATGTCTATCCTCACTGAATCCACTGAGTGTTTGGTGTCACATTAAGGAGGATGTGTTTCAGGGTTCTGGACTTAACTAGCTCACATGTACTGCTTTCCTGTTCACCAGCCCCTATTTATTACTTAACGGTATTTGTAATGATGATCTTTGTGGATTTTTGCTGCCACTTTACTTGCATATTTATTTTTGTATCACCTTAATATAATGAACTCTGCAAAAGGCATGCATATTATTCACTTGAACATTAGAAGCTTGTTCCCTAAAATTGACTTATTGAGAGTATGGCTCACCTATAATAAACCTCATGTAATAACTCTTTCTGAAACCTGGTTAAACAGCAACATCTCTGATGATGAAGTCACTATTGATAACTACACCTTATATAGAAAAGACAGGGGCTCAAGAGGAGTGGGTCTTTTGATATATCTATTCTCAAATTTGACTGCAGAACCTATTTTACCAACTGTGAGTCCTCAACTTTTTGAATGCTTTTTTGTCAAAATTATTCTACCTGAGAATAAACGACGTACCATAGGAAATATTTATAAACCTCCCAATGCTCTACCTGAAAAACTGAATGTATCCTATCCTCTATCAACTCTTTAGACTGCACCAATGAAAAAATCATTTTAGGTGATTTCAATTCCAACTGGACAGATCACTCATCTCGTAATGATCCTAATCTTTTTGACAGCATTAATTTAACCCAACTTATAAAGGAACCCACAAGAATTGGTCCAAGTTCTTCTTCTCTTCTTGACTGGATCCTAGACCCTCATCCTGACAGGATCATACAGTCTGGGGTATTACCTGACTCTTTTAGTGATCACTCTGTCATTTTTTGTGTTTGGAAAATCAAAATGCCTAATTCTCCTCCCAAATTCATCAAAGTGAGAAAAACTAATATCAATGTTGAACTCTATATTCAAGATATACTAAACATCAGCTGGGAAAGATTTCAACTTATACCAACTGTTAGGGATGCATGGAATTACCTCTATACAGAGCTTGTTGAGATAATTAATAGACATGCTCCCTGAACAATAATTAAAGTCAAAGGACAACATTTACCAAAGATTAAAGGAGATCTTATAAACTTATTTAAACAAAGAGATCAGGCTTTGAAAAAATACCATACAACAAATGACTTGTCTGACTTGAACACTTATAAAGAATTCAGGAATAAATGTAAAACCAATACTAGAAATGCTAAGGCAAATTATTATAAGGACTGTCTCTCAAGTCATT
Organism: Scarus forsteni; assembly: GCA_036419115.1. NCBI lineage: Eukaryota > Metazoa > Chordata > Actinopteri > Labriformes > Labridae > Scarus > Scarus forsteni. The sequence goes on from JAZDUH010000086.1 coordinate 527,794, forward strand.
TCAAGAAATAAACAATAAACAATTTGTGATGTTTAACAAACACAGTTTCATGAAGAATGAGAAAATCCAGTATCTCTTAAAAGTCAGAAAGATTCAAGTTTGATATAATCTTTTAAAATCAAGTTGATGAATCATAAAATAAGCTGTTGAAGTGTTTTTGATGTGTCATAAGATTACCTGTATGTAGAGCCAGTCTGCTCAGGTGAGAAGGATGATGGAACCTGTGGAAAAGGTCAAAGTTCACCATTTTAAGGGACACACCAACTCCCTGGGAATATATTAAGTGATAAAATACTGAATTCAAACTTTTGTGCTCAAATTACACACAAATTAGTTGGAATTCACTACAAAATAATCACCCATCCATCCATTATCTACAACGCTTATCCCACTCAGAGTCACAGGAGGCTGGAGCCAGCTGACATTAGATTAAAGCAGGGTACATCCTGAACCAGTAGTCAGCCAATTACAAGGCCACAGAGAGAGACAGACAACCATTCACACTCACATTCTAACCTAAGTGCAATTTAGGAGGAAGTCAGAGTGTCCAGAGAGAGGCCACACGTGCACAGGAGAACATGCAAACTCTATAGTGTAGTAATATATTATCTGTTTCCTGCTGACTGTCTCAATTCTCACTGGATCATCAGAACACACAGCAGCTGATGCAGAGGCTGTTATTGTGTTATAATGAGGAGATGGAAATGTAGAGTGCAACTTTTGTTTTATTGTGTTTTTATCATCAAGGCTCACGCCTTTCAGGAAGTGATAATTAATAAAACCCTTCCCTCCATGGTAACCTCATCACTAGATCAACTGCTAACAACTTTTCACAATTTAATCTCTTTGAAAACAAAACTTAAAAACAGTGTTCAACAATAATGTATGATCATACTAATTTTGTGCGACATTAGCTTTCTATGTCAAAAATACCTTTATCATTACCATTATATTTTGATACATAACAACAATGAAAAAAAAATCTTAATTTTACACCACAAAGGTGCATCCTCTTCCTCACCTTTTATCATCAACAGTGGGATGAAGCTTTTCTGCCCTCCTCTTTAAGACTGACGTCATCTGATGAGGAAAAGTGTGTCGACTTCAGGGCTGTAACAAAAAGAAAGAAAAAGCCAAGCTGAGAACATTTGCTCATCCTAGAATGTGACATATACAGTTTGTAGGAATGATTTAAGAATGCAGATATTTCAATAATACTCAACATTTTGTTTGTTCATCTGCCCTGATAAACCGTCCACTGATCCTGCAAAGAATCAACAAAACCCCAAAAGTCATTGACCTGATTTATGATAAACTGTTCTTATTATTTTCTTGTGCATACCCTTTTTTTATTTCTTGTGCATATCTGTGGTTAGCAGAACAAACATAAGATAACAAGGCCTGTCTTAAATCCTTCACTGACCTCGCACTCTCCAGTCTGGACCGTGGACTCTGTACAAGTTCATGCAGCTTCCCTCCTGAATCCTGGAGCTCGTTTCCACTCAGGTCCAGCTCTCTCAGATGGGAGTGCTCAGATAACAGAGCTGAGGCCAGATTATGACAGCTGATCTCTGACAGTTTGCAAAACCACAATCTGAAAAAGGAAATTATTTCACTCATTTTGTGCCCCACCAACTTAATTGTTGAATTACTGTAAAATGCAGCAAAACAAAACTTTCTGATGAAGGCTTGATTAAAACGCCATGACAGAGAAATTTGTGCAGGGAATGATGTTGAAGAGAGAAAGTTGCTTTGCAAATTATTCTTAAAGCTATGGTGTATGATTTGGAAGCTTGATACATCTTAATAACACCGTTTATAAGGCCGTCATGGTCCTATGATCCAATCTGGGCAATATAAAGACCAAAAAGAATGAAAAAATCCATTCAGCTGCAAAGCAGCATAATAGTTGACCAATCCGAACCGCCGATTGGTCCGTGAGTCTATCCAATCCCCTGCCTCCCCTGCTGTGCACCCTGGTACCGCCTCCTCCCCTCTACCTCGCTTACACACCGGTGAGCACTAGCTGCACAGCTACTGAAGCGTCATGGGGCCGGGAGGCAGCTTCTGCTACCCTCCACATCGAAGAGAAGGAAACGCAAAAGTTTCGAGGAAACGGCTGAAGTAAGGAAGAAATATGAGCAATACAGGTCCCAACGGAGACTCATAATTGGCTTATCGTATGGTGGAAGAAGCTGCAGAATGATTTGGGATTGTTGAACATCGCGGCGGCAGCCAGTGACCTAACGGCTGGCCGCAGCATGGGCCACGGGCTGGCGAACGACCGGAGCTCAGACTGCAGAGCTGCCCGCGGGTTGAGGACTGTGCGCCGGCTGGCGAACGGCCACAGCGCCGGCTGCTGTCAGACTTTCAGCACCGCTGTTCCGCCCCTGGTTGAACAGGTAATAGCTTTGTTTACTACAGTGGGAGATGTCTGCTGAATAACTCTGGTTAGTTTGTGCCTATATTGGCTAATGACTGGACGTTGTTGGTCGGAGCGGGTAGGCTCTGTCAATAGATGTTAGCCTGTTAGCCCCTCATCGTTAGCATTGTAAACTGAGCTGGTGAAGACAGGCCGAGAAAGATAAATTCTTCCCCACAATCGGCTCTGCTCTGGCGACGCCAGACCCACTTCGCCGCTGGTCCAATTGAAACGGCTACTGCTGTGTGTTACAAGGGGGATGACTGTCGTGTTTGTTACTTTCAGTTGAGTTGAGTTGTTTTTGGTTGTTCTTGTTGTTATGCCAGCTGGCTTGTTGCTCTATCGGAGGGGGCTTGTTGTTATGAGGTGACACGAGCTGGGGGGGGGGGGAATCTTGGAACATTGAGGGGAGGGGTGAGGGAAGGGGGGGCAGGCTGCGTTTTTCAAATCTGTCTCAACAGTCAAACTGGTTTTCAAATCGTCGACCATAGCTTTAAGTAATGTTAGCTGATCAACAAAAATATTAAAGAACACAACACATTATTAGAGTTTGAAGATGAGCCGGGCCAATAGATCAGACATCATACTCCCCTCACAGACTGTGTTTACTCAGAGCACTTCAGAAGTCTCATTGGCTTGACTGAATTCTCCAGAAAGAATTAGAGCGTTTTACCTTTTAATGACAAAAAAGTCCCCCCAAACCCATTACCCCCCTCCCAACATTTCTCTTTGTTTTGAACAAATTATACACTTAAAATATGTATGCATTACAGTTTATTGACCTCAGAGTTTCCAGTCTGCAGTTTGGACTCTCCAGAAAATCACACAGAGACTTCACTCCTGAATCCTGCAGATCGTTGTAGTTCAGCTCCAGCTCTCTGAGATGAGAGGGGTTTGACTTCAGGGCTGAGGCCAGAGAAGAACAGCTGATCTCTGACAGACTGCAGTCACTCAATCTGGATGAAGAATTGATGACAAGATAAGGTTTATAATAAAGTTAAATTAATGAATCATAATTCTCAAGTGCTTCACAACACATAACAACACAACAAAAACAATCATCACAAAACAAAATGACAATAAAATACAGAAACAGCACCGTGGTAAGAAATTACAACAAGGGTTCAAAAGCCAATATGAATAAATGTGTTTTAAGATGTTTTCTGTAATGGGCGCAGTTTGAGTTAGATAGATTGCCACAGCAACGCATGAATTTAAAAGTTTATATTTTATTTTAATATGACTGCTTATTTGTTTTCATTTACATGCAGTCTTTAAAAGGAGGTCATACTGTTAAATGAGTAAATTATATGTTAGAAAGAAGATGTTTATCTGTTTTGTTGTCCTGTCGACAAAGTATTTTATTGAATGTCACATGACATTTTCTTTCGAAAACCTGCATGCAGCAACAGAGAGAGAGAGAGAGAGAGAGAGAGAGAATGGCGGGTACTGCAGAAAACTTTATCATCCCGTTCTTTATTCCTAACTGCTGGTCAGCAGGCGAACACAGTAAATATTGTTTACATTGTTTGTTTAATCTTAGGAAACAATTATGAGTTATGAAATATGTTTGTTGACAATTGAATGTCAAATGATTTAGCCAAGGGCTAAAACCCTGTCTTATCTGTTCTAGTTTTCACGGTGTCTCCTTGGTGTATCTTCTGTGAAGATTAAACTTGTTGTGGACATCAGTACGAATCGTGGACCTTTTACTGACCAGCAGATATATATCCAAAAGCTTCAGTTAAAGCTTGCAGTATATACTTTACTGTGAAGTGTTCTCGACATCTGAGCAACAACTTTGACTGCATGATGGTCTTTAGCCTTTAGTCTGAGCCTCTGGACACCAAGAAGACTTGGTCCTGACCTCAGGGGGTTGACTGGCAGTGCAGAGAGTCTGTGCATGGCTTTGTGGACCAGGATGCACATCAACATGTATGAATATGTCTGAAATACAGACTGTTGTAAACACCTTTGGCTGACAAATTTCTATATCCATCACATTAATATAAGAAAGTATAAGACGACAATGCTAGCATCTTTGTCTTCCTACGTTTACCTGGAGATTGTTTCACTATACTGCAGCAGCACTGCAACATGCTGTGCATTATATTTATTTAGCCTTCACAACACAGACTATCATGACTGACTTTGTATCTATGTTAATATTTCTCCCAATTTTACATTTGCACTTTAAGAAACTGTCTGTTTCAGTCCAGCCTTGAGTTTGAAGATGATTTCACACAGAAATGAGTGATGGACAGTTTGTTAAAATATCAACTTTTCTCAAGTTTTCTGAAACAGGAACAACTCACAAAGGATCCAATTAATACTTTTCAGCAGTTAAAATAAAAAACAGGGTAGTCAGAATATGAACTATAATTAAAATCTTAAAACCTTTCAGTGGTGACCTGACCTCAGAGTTTCCAGTCTGCAGTTTGGACTCTCCAGAAAATCACACAGAGACTTCACTCCTGAATCCTGCAGATTGTTGTGGCTCAGCTCCAGCTCTCTGAGATGAGAGGGGTTTGACTTCAGGGCTGAGGCCAGAGAAGAACAGCTGATCTCTGACAGACTGCACCAACTCAATCTGGATGAAGAATTAGTGATAAGGTAAGCTTTATAGTACAGTTAAATTAATGGCTCACAATTCTCAAGTGCTTCACAACACATAACACAACAAAAACAATCATCACAAAACCAAACTAGAAAGCACTCGGAGAGCGCTGACCTCCACCAGCGCCACAGTCCTCAGTCATATTGTCATTCTCACCATAAATATTAGTCCTACCTTTATTTCATCGAAATATTTAGATTCCTTGACCATGAAAACATACCATTAGCAATTGGATTCAGCATGATATCTATTTTAGTTCAGTAGTTATTCACAGAAACCACATATGTTGCCATGGCAGCCAGACGCTGATCCAGATCAACACCAAAATCGAATCAGTTCTTTCTTTTCTCATGCTGAATATTTCCTGAAAATTTCATCCAAATCCATCCATTACTTTTTGAGTTATTTTGTTCGAACGAACAGACAGACGGACGGACAGACAAACTCTCCCGAAAACATAACCTCCTTGGTAGCGGTAATGACAATAAAATACAGAAACAGCATAGGGGTGAAAAACTGCACCAAGCGGTCAAATGCTGATTTGAATGAATGTGTTAGAAGATGTTTTCTAAAAGCTTCACTTGAAGTTTGCAGAATATATTTACCTCCGCCAAGGAGGTTATGTTTTTGGGAGAGTTTGTCTGTCTGTCTGTCCGTCCATCTGTGAACAAAATAACTCAAAAAGTAATGGATGGATTTTGATGAAATTTTCAGGAAATGATTAGCATGGGAAAAAGAAGAAGGGATTCGATTTTGGTGTTGATCCGGATCAGTGTCTGGCCGCCATGGCGAAAAATGTGATTTTGTATCTTTGTAAAAATTTTTGTAAATGTTTTGCCATATCAAATTAAAATTAGCTGTCTGTTTCAGTCCAGCCTTGAGTTTGAAGATGATTTCACACAGAAATGAGTGATGTTTAGTGTGTCATATATATCAACTTTCCTCAAGTTTTCTGAAACAGGAAAAACTGACAAAGGATCCAATTAACACTTTTCAGTGGATAAAATACAAATAGGGTAGTAGGAATATGAACTATAAATAAATTCTTAAAATCTTTCAGTGGTGACCTGACCTCAGAGTTTCCAGTCTGCAGTTTGGACTCTCCAGAAAATCACACAGAGACTTCACTCCTGAATCCTGCAGATTGTTGTTGTTCAGCTCCAGCTCTCTGAGATGAGAGGGGTTTGACTTCAGGGCTGAGGCCAGAGAAGAACAGCTGATCTCTGACAGACTGCAGCTACTCAATCTGGATGAAGAATTAATGATAAGGTAAGCTTTATAGTAAGGTTATATTAATGGCTCTATTTTATCAAGTGCTTAAACTCACATAACAAAATAACAAAAACAATAATGAAAGAAATAAATGCCAACTAGCGAAAGAAACAGCGCAGGGGCAAAAAAAAAGTACAAGGGGTCAAAAGCCAATATGAATAAATGTGTTTTAAGATGTTTTCTCAGTGCTTCAGTTGAAATTCACAGAATTTATTTTCCTGTGAACAGTGTTTCCAACATCTGAGGTACAACTTTGACTGCATGATGGTCTTTAGCCTTTAGTCTGAGCCTTTGGACACTAAGAGGACTTGGCCCTGACCTCAGGGGGTTGACTGGCAGTACAGAGAGAAAATCAGAGATAAAAAAAACAGGCTGTTTGTGTCTGGTTTTATGGACCATGATGCACATCAACATGTATGAATATGTCCACAAACACACTATAAAAACACATTTGGCTAACAAGTTTCTATATCGTTCACATTTTTTATTTATTTTTTAATGTTTTTTAGAAAGATAATTTTATTCATGAGCTTACTCTTTTCTCAGACGACTGAAGAACACGTTGTTCCAAACTGAAGACAAAGCAATAACTGTAAAGAATGAAGAAACATCCTCTACTATCTGACAGGCACAGTCCTATTGACTTGGGGCAGCCACACAGAATGTAGAAATAATTAGACGGAAAGCAGATGATCCAGAGATCCTTTCAAATCAAACATGGTGAGAACTTTAGTCGAATGAATCAGTCGTCTCTTGTCAGTTTTTTTGTGAATCTCAAGGAGAGCCTATCATTGAGGGTTGAATATCCACGGTCACACGCTTTGGTCAAAACTTAACCAAACATTACACTGATTGCAATAATGGACATTATTATTATCTTTAATGATTCTCCTTGTATGATAAAATCGCTGATTTCATCACATGCAGCGCTGTGAATCTGAAACAATGAAGCAAAGATAACCTAAGAGAATTTACTGCATTGTCAATTCATTTCAAACAAAGAACTATATACTTTTATATATATTACCCTCCACTTTTACTTACATGGACTTCACAACTGTATCCATATAGACCTCTCACTTTGTCTCCCACCATGCTGCTGTCAGCAGAGCCCAGTCCACAGATGGTTAGAGAAAGAGTGGAAGGAATGTGTGTGAAGCTGAGAGTCCTTTATTAAATCCTCCGACCATGGTTGATTTTGTATCTATGTAATTATTTGTCCTTTCACTTTGCTGCAGTAGCATCAGTGTTGACAAATTACTTTAAAAACTGTTCTTTTTAGTAGTTACTATTTACTTTCTCTAAAAGTAATTTATACAAACAGGATTACTTCTTCATGAATGTACTTAATTACCAGGTAAAGAAATTGTGTGTTACTTTGTTGAAAAAGCTTTGTCTCCCTGAATGGCCTTACTCTGGCTCTGTGTCCTTCTATGTTGTTACTTGGCCGCCAACAGCAGTGCTGCCATTATCAAAATCGTTATTTGTGTACTTGGTCACCAGCTTTAAGAGTTACTCACAACAGACACAAACACTTTGCTCTCAGACATAATGTACACTTCACATGTATGTTCTTGTCTCATACATCATTAACCGTGAGGTAGTTCTTGTCTTATTATTATTATTATTTTATTTTATTATGTTTTTTTTTTTTTTTTGGGCGGCACGATGGCGCAGCTGATAGAGCGCGTGCCTCACAGCAAGAAGGTTCCTGGTTCAATTCCTCGGTCGGGAGGGCCTTTGTGTGTGAAGTTTGCATGTTCTTCCCGTGCATGTGTGGGTTCCCTCCGGGCACTCCGGCTTCCTCCCACAGACCAAAAACATGCTCATTAGGTTAAAGGAGACATATCATGCTGATGCATGATTTAATATTTACATATAATATAATAAATTTGAAAACAAGACCTTACACCCCCTTAATTTTCAAAAAATGAAATATTGTATTATTTCTGATATCCTAGAACGAGATTTGATGCCTCCGAAAATAGGTCATTGCGAGATGTCCGCGAGATTTAAATCGTCATGACGACACGAGGTACCTTTCTTTTTATTGGAGTAATCTGATAAAACACTTCCTCCTCTGTGATGTCCGTTAGCCACAAAACCATCACCGAGGAACACATCCACCAGCAGGGGTATGTAGGTCCAGAGATGTCCACGAGTCTCTGATTTAGAGTCCGAGTCGAGTCACGAGTCTTTGACCTCGAGTCGAGTCAATTCTCGAGTCTTTGAGGGGCAAGACTTGACGAGTCACAAGTCTTTGATCTAGAGTCCGAGTCGAGTCACGAGTCTTTACACACACATATATACATGTATGTATATATATGTGTATATATATATATATATATATATATATATATATATATATATATATATATATATATATATATATATATATATATATATATATATATATATATATATATATATATATATATGATGTAGCCTCTGGCAAATATACAATTTATCCAAATTTCTATTCAGACTTTTTTTTATCTTCCTGAAAAAGTTTCTTCTGTGCTCATGCATGCCATGGTCAGATGCAAAACAAACTTGCCATGAGCAGCCAAAAAGAAACTATATGGTATTTAACAATACAATAAAATAAAGTAGTGAGAGGTGGTAGCCGTGCTGTTGGAAGTTTGTGTAGCAGTAGGTCAATACAAAGGGTAGCAAAGCTGGCGGGGGAGCATTTGTGCTTGACCTGATGGTTGGTGATGACTGACTGACTGATGACTGATATGTGGGTGGGACAGAACCTCAAATTCCCCGAAAGCCGTGCAGCGCGGTTTTGCCCTGACAGACCCACTGAAGGCGCAGAGCAGAGCCGTGGCATAGGGGGAGGGCTGATCCCCAAAGAGACACAGGCTCTCGAGAATAGCAATGTCACACGCTCATAAAACATGTTATAGACTGAGAAAAGAAATAAACAACACTTCATTTCGCTTCTCTAACCCTTTGCTGGTCCCAACCACACAGCTTTGTGAATTATTCAACTTCTGTCCACCTATAGCCGTGCAGAAAATATGTTTTGTGTAATGTATGCAGTGTTATATATTTCTGTACCTCTACGGTGCACTTTTCTTCGTCCATGGTGTCATGCTGTTTCTGGGACCCTCTGACCGACTGCTGACCTTCCGGTTTTGACGTAATAACAAACATCTGAGGAAATTTACATTCGAGAGTCTGTAAATCGTATTTTATTTTGAAACTTCCGGATTCCCCACACGGTGACTTCCCTGTCTGGTGCTTCCTTAACGACACAAATTTACGAGGTTTGGAAGCGGCCGCGGAGGGGGAGAAAAGTGAGGCGAGGTAAGAGAGGGACAAACGCTCCCAGCACACTCAAAAAACCCTCCATAAAATTAAGATTACCCACGAGTCTTTGATCTCGAGTCGAGTCAATTCCCGAGTCTTTCAGGGTCGAGTACGAGTCAAGTCTGGAGTCTCCAAAAATGCGACTCGAGTGCCACTCGAGTACGAGTCTTTAACTCGAGTGCCCATCTCTGTGTAGGTCCCTAGCTCATATTCACTCATTACCAGCTCTGGCCTGTAGGGGGACTCAATACGCGGTCGCTGCTTTGAGCCTGCCGGAAAATACAGTAGAAGAGGAAGGACAGGTTTGCTCTACCCCCGATAGAACTGACCAATCAGAGCTGTGACATTGCAAGGTAACTGTAGATCATCCTGAGATCCAAGTGTTTCTACGAGAGCTTCATAATGGCCTAAAATGAGGAATTTGAGAACGCTATTGTGGGGCAATGAAGGAGGAGACTGACAAATCCATTACATTACCCTCCAGTAAAAGGGAAGAGGATCTCTCTATTGCTCCTGATGCCGATTTCTGGGCTACAATCTTAGGAAACATTTATTTTATGACCAAAAACACAAATCTCCTGCTCATGCAATATAAAATCATTCACAGAACCCCCTATACTGCACAAAAACTGTTTAAGATGGGTTTTAGGACAGAACTATGTTCATATTGCACACAGAACTGTCCTGACACCTACATTCACGCCACCTGGCAATGCGCACCTGTTAGGCAGTTCTGGATAAAAGTCACAGAGTCCCTATCTCTCATTCTGGGAAGCCACATCCCACTATCTCCCTCACTCTGCTTACTTGGTGACGTATCTTCACTTAATTTCTACTCAAGCAAAAAGAAACTCTTTCTTGTGGCCCTAACCATTGCCAAGAAAACGATCCCCTTAAACTGGAAATCAAGGAACTCCTTAAATTTAGCCCAGTGGAAAAATCTCCTTTCTGAGTGTGTTTCCCTGGAAAATCTGGCTTCCCCTCTAAACCACACTGCAGAACATCAGGACCACTGGTCACCTTTTCGTGATTTTCTGCACACCTAAACCCCCAAGTATTTAAATCCCACTTCTATTTCTATTTCTTTTTTTTCTGCCTGCCAATACCCTCCACACGCGCTCATACACACGCATACACACCCACACACACACAATACACAACCTAGTACTGCCGTTCTGCTCTGTTTTGCTCTTTTCTCTTTTTTACCATTTGAAGTAGCACAGGTCCCTGGGACCCCAAGACGATAGTGAGTATATGGTGAGTATACTCTGGTGATGGTGGTCGGGGGCATCTTTCCATCTAGTTACCCAGTTCTGACCCGCTGCCCTCATCCACTACCCGAACCAGGGTCTTCATCCCTTTCCTACCCCCCCTCCCACACCCACTACCTGAACCAGGGTCTTCATCCCTCTCCTAACCTCCCCTCCTCCTCCACTACCCGAACCAGGGTCTTCATCCCCCCCCCCACACACACACTTCCACACCCACTACCCGAACCAGGGTCTTCACCCCACTCCCACCTTCCCTCCCACACCCACTACCCGAACCAGGGTCTTCATCCCATCCCCCCTCATCCATACATGACTACCCTGACCAGGACTGTAGCCCCACCAACCACAGACTGGCCCCTTTTTACACCACCGGGGGCCCCCTGAGGCACTGTCCGGATCTTAACTCCCCGTTGGAACGCAGGCAGAGAACGGCACCCACTGTCTCCTGGGCGGTGACCACAGGTGGCCCCCATCTTTGGCATTGTCCCCTTGTTTAGCACAGTTGAGCCAGGATTTAACCTGGGACATCTGGGTCGGGACCCAGCACTCTACACATGAGCCACCCTCTTCATACACACCACATACTTCCAGTATGGACTTGCATCAGCACAGCACTTGAACTACTATCTTAAACTAACTACAATACCTGTTTGTTCTTCTCCCAGTTGTCTTGTCTTGTCTTGTCTGTCACTATTTCCCCTTCTTTCACACTGTGGTGTGGCACGGCCCTCCCCTTCAGCCCCCATCAGGGGTTAAATAAAGTTTTATATGATGGAGTAGCCTACAGGGAGGGCTGGTGATGGACACTATAGCAGTGAATCATATTCACATATCTCTCACTGCTAGAAAAAAAATGCATTAGTCTTTCCAACGCTGCCACCACACATAGTGCTCAGCTGTAAAGATAATGCAGACAAGGGAAAAAAAAAAAAAAAAAAGGCTTTACAGGCATCCTAGTCTGGCATAGTGAAAAGGAGCAACAAGCATGATATGTCTCCTTTAATTGGTGACTCTAAATTGCCCTTAGGTAAGAGTGTGAGCGTGAATGGTTTTCGGTCTCTCTACGTTGCCCTGCAATCGACTGGCGACTGGTTCAGGGTGTACCCCGCCTCTCGCCCAATGATAGCTGGGATAGGCTCCGGCCCCCCGCAACCCCGAAAGGTATAGCCGGGTATGAAAATAAATGAATGAATGATGTTTTTTTTCTTCCTGGCAATATACTGTGTAAGCCACCTTGGTTCATGAGTTTTCATATGTTTATTCATAAAAAAGGGGAAAAGAGGAAACTGATGTTGTAAAATAAAGTTAAATAATATTGAAAAGGTTGTATATCTATACATATATATATATATATATATACAGATATATATATAAATATACATATTAGGGCTGTCACTTTAGTGCATTAATTAGATTAATTAATTAAACACAAATTAATGCATGAAAAACATTAATTGCAATTAATCGTAGCACACAAACATTTTGATATTGTCCAGCTGGAGGATCCGTACATGGCAGTGGCACGTCACTTCACACATGCGTCTCTAGTCAAACCAAACAAAGCCCAGGTGACAACAGGAATGGCATATTTAAGATTTAGTCTTATTTTATTTTTGAATTAATTTATCTATACTTGTACAACATTTTTTAATAATGCATCAGACATAGTTGGTTTGCTGGATGTTCTCGACCTTTTTCTTATTTTGAATTTGATTTATGAAACACACTTAAAGTGTAATTTGAGTTGCCTGATTGAGCTTAGAATTTTCTGGACAAGTTGCCCTGACTTTGGTTTTATTTAGTCACCAATAAAAATGTGGATTTACAAATCTTCACTTCGTAGTGTATTCATTTGATTAGTCCTGCACTACAATTTCGTAATATCCTAGAATTCAAATTCTTTATTTGGGTACTTTAAGCACATATGAGATTAAAATGCGATTAATTAGATTAATTAATTACAAATCTGGTAATTAATTAGATTTTTTTTTTTAATCACCTGACAGCACTACTACATATATATTTGTATGCTTCATTTCTCCAATAAAAAGATAATTTAAAAAAAAAGAAACTTCTAAATTGAGTTTGTGTTGGCAGTGGAATGAGCGTCAGACCCCTCCTGGGTTTGGGCTCACACCAAGGACAAATGAACAACTGCATTTTTGGAACATGCCTGAAACGCTACCTGCAACTGCCAAAGTTTACAAGCTGTTGCAGTGACCTGCCAAGGGACTGCAGATGCAAATTAGCTTCAAGCTAACTCTGGTACAATGCATCAAATGGTGACATTTATGTTGAATATTGTACATGGTCCCTTTTTAAATAAATTAAATCAAATCAAATAAAAAAAAGATGCAACTCTAGCATCCAGTTCACTTACAGTGGGAGGAAAAAGTAAGTACACCCTTTGTAATTTTGTACATTTCTGCCTAAATTGGTCATAAAATGTGGTCTGATCTTAACTCAAATCACAAGAATGAGTAAACAGTGTCTGCTTAAACTAATGCCACCCAAACAATTACATGTTATCATTTTTTTATTGGCCATAAGATGTAAACATTCACAAGACAGGGGGGAATAAGTAAGTACACCCTTGGATTCAATAGTTGGTTGACCCTCCTTTGGCAGCAATAACTTCAACCAGACGTTTCCTGTAGCTACAGATTAGGCACGCTACTTGATCAGGATGAATCTTGCACCATTCCTCTTCACAAAACTGCTGCAGTTCTACAAGATTCTTGGGGTGTCTGGTGTGAACAGCTTTCTTGAGGTCATGCCACAGCATCTCAATTGGGTTTAGGTCAGGACTCTGACTGGGCCACTCCAGAACATTTATTTTATTCTTCTGAAACCGTTCTAAAGTTGATTTGCTTCTGTGCTTTGGGTCGTTGTCCTGTTACAGCACCCATCCTCTTTTGAGCTTCAACTGTCTGACAGATTGTCTCAGGTTTTTCTGCAAAATATCTTGGTAAACTTGCGAGTTCATTTTCCATTGATGATGGCGAGCTGTCCAGGCCCTGAGGCAGCAAAGCAGCCCCACATCATGATGCTCCCCCCACCATACTTAACAGTGGGAATAAGGTTTTGATGATGGTGTGCTGTTCCATTTTCCTCCACACATGACGTTGTGTGTTCCCACCAAACAATTCAACTTTGGTTTCATCACTCCACAGAATATTTTACCAGTTGCTGTGAAGCATCTAAATGCTTTTTGCAAACTTCAAAGCGTGCAGCCATGTTCTTTTTAGACAGCAATGGCATCCTGCGTGGTGTTCTCCTATGAAACCCATTTTTGATTAATGTTTTACACATTGTAGATGTGTCAACAGAGATGTTGGCATGTTCCAGTGATTTCTGTAAGTCTTTCGCTGACACTCTAGGGTTCTTTTTTACCGCATTGAGGATCCTGCGCTGTGCCCTTGGAGTCTTCTTTACAGGGCGATCACTCCTTGGAAGAGAAGCAGTGCTGAACTGTCTCCATTTGTAGACAGTTTTTCTCACCGTGGATTTGTTAACATCAAGACTTTTAGAGATGGTTTTGTAACCTTTTCCAACTTTACACAAATCAACAATTCTTGATCTTAGGCCTTCAGAGAGTTCTTTTGAGCAAGGCATGGTGCACATCAGACAGTGCCCCTCATCAAGAGACAACTCTTACCTGGTGTGTGTTTTCCAGTGGGCAGGGCAGCTTTAAGCCACACCTTAGTAATTGAACTTCAGGTTGGCTCACACCTAACTCATAAATTCGACTAACTAGCTCTTGGAGGATCCTCAGGCCTTCCTCACACGAGGACGGCACCGTATTGTCTGAGCGTCAGCATCAAAACATGTATTGTTGTTTACAAATCGTATTGTACATAGGCTTGTGTATTTACTTGAGAATGCAAAATCCACGCCTGGACGTACCTATGGGTTCCCACGCATGCTCCCAACCCATATTGCATGCTGGGTAATGTAGTTCTTGGGTTACTACACTCGTAACATCACAGTTCTGCTCTGAGGTGGATTCCACGTCAACAAGTGCTCATGCACGCGTAACATGCTTCATCTCTGCGTGAACCTTGTTGCTGTTGTTGCCGTAGCTGGTGTTGTTGGTGTTCTGTGAGCAAATGTTGGTATAAAAGTCGTAGCAATATTTATAGCTGCTGGAACAAGATCAGAATCAGCCCGGCTGCCGCCATTGTTGTTGTTGTTGTTGGAGTGTGTGACAGCGTGGGTTGGGGGGCTGGAAGGAGGAGGGGTGCTATGAGGTCACCGTCTTTTCCGGACTTATCTGTTTATACCAACTACGGCATGAAGACGAATACGCAGCTATCCACCTGCGAACCCGTTTTCAAAAAAGATGCGGAACATGGACAAATACGCGTCTCCGTGTGTAAGTATCACCAGATCGATAGTTTATTTTACCGGAGTCTTACAAATTCGTACTCGTGTAAAGTCCACCTTAGTCAGGGGGTTGTACTTACTTATTCCTCCCTGTCTTGTGAATGTTAACATCTAATGGTCAATAAAAATACGATAACATGTAATTGCTTGGGTGGTATTAGTTTGAGCAGACACCGTTTACTCATTCTTGAGATTTGAGTTAAGATCAGACCAAATTTTATAGCCAATTTAGGCAAAAATGTACAAAATTACAAAGGGGGTACTTACTTTTTCCTCCCACTGTTTGTCTCTGTTTGCATTCTGTATCTATGTAAATATTTGTGCCGATGTTTTGCCTCCTAAAATGGAAATAAGCTGTCAGTATCAGTCCAGCCTTGAATTCAAAGATGTTTTCACACAGAGATGAGTGATGTGCAGTTTCTTATAAATATAAACTTTTCTCAAGTTTTCTGAAACAGGAAAAACTGACAAAGGAGCCAATTAATACTTTTCAGCAGATAAAAAAACATTCATGTTTTACATTTTATCATATGTCATCTATGTTTAGAATCTGCCTTATCTAAACCTTTGTATTTCCCTGTTTTATGCCTTATGGTTATTTATTAATATTATTCTGATCGTCTACTCACCAAGCACTTTCAGATGGATGCTAAATTAATTCAAATACCATCCAATGGAAGCTATTCCTCAGGCCTTTGACCAAAAATGGTGCCACTGTTACCTCCTTTGGACACGCCCCCTCACTCCCTGTCAGCACCTCATTGGTTCAGACCACATTATGACTGAACTGAAACACCCCTACAGAATTTTGATTGGCTGACCCAGATGTGGCTGCACATGACTGGTCAAATTTTGTAACTGTTTAACGTTTTAATTTTTTTTTCTCCATTTCTGACCAACCCTATTTAAGTGATGTTTGTAATGCATTTTTGATGACCCTGATGAAGGCCACAAGCAGGAACGCGAGGGTCTAACTGTTTCCTGAACTACAAGTGTTGCTGGAGCTTTTCTGATCTCTTCAAGTCTTTTTCTCTCCAAGCACCTTGAAAGTTGGTGAAGTTGTGCCAGAACTTCTGACCATTGATTTGGACTGATGTGATTATTTGTGCCAATAAACCTCTGTACAGTCAAAAGTAATCAGATGTATGTACCTGTTCCTGTCCAGAGAGTTTAGTTACAGACTGAGGATCACGCTGCAGTTTTTCATTGGAGAATGGAGATAAAAACAAACATAGGCTGACAAAGGTGTTTCATACTTCTGTCATGCATAATACAGCAGAATAATAATTTTGATCTTCATTGAGAAGTCTTCACATTTATACTATTGTAACTGAGCAGTGTTTACTCTTTAAAGAATAGAGATGTTCAAGACTTGTTTACGTTCCATAAATTTCAAAACAAGAGAAAAAAAATATTACCAAGACCATTAGTTGTCAGTCATTAAATATGATTGTGAGTTTGATCAACAAAGAATATTTATGTGAGCTAAAGCCATTTCTCTGACCTCAGAATTTCTAGTCTGCAATTAGGGGTCTCCAGTCCAACGCACAGCAGCTTCACTCCTGAATCATCCAGGTTGTTGTTGGTCAGATCCAGCTCTCGTAGATGTAAGGGGTGGGATGTCAGAGCTGAGGCCACGATTTCATAGTCATCTCGTTGAAGGTTACAGTCGAATAGTCTGTTGATATGCATATGTGAGGACACAAAGTTACACTTACACTTTGTCCCCCTCCCTGTTGTCTTGTCTTGTCCTATCTGTCACTATTTCCCCTTCTGTCACACTGTGGTGTGGCACAGCCCCCCTTCAGCTCACATCAGGGGTTAAATAAAGTTTGTTTGATGGAGTAGCTTACAGGGAGGGCTGGTGATGGTCACTATAGCAGTGAATCACATTTATTTACTCATCTCTCACTGCTAGAAAAAAAATGCATTGGTCTTTCCAAAGCTGCCACTGGACACAGTGCTCAGCTGAAAAGATAATGCAGACAAGGGAAAGAGAAAAAAAAAAGTTAGACTTTCAAATAAATCTGTTAAATTCTAATGTTTTTAAACATATTCTCAATATCTGCATATGAGCCAAAAAGTTTATCATTATGTTTGAATATGATACTGTATGTTTATATTTCCCCTTATTTTCAACTCCATCCCATACATTTCCATGTACTTCATGTATAGTTTCCAATTTTTTTTTTCCAAAATTCTACAGCTTGACTTCCTATGGAAATTTTTTGTTAGGTTCCAGAATATTTCCCACTCCATTTAAACCCTCATCATAGTCACCTGATGTTAAGTACATTTTGACTTCCAGGCTGACTTTTGCTGAGAATGTACTGTATATGATAAATGTGAAAAGAAAACTAAGGAATGAACAACAAAGATCTTCCCCCAGTGAGTGAACTCTTCAGTTTTGGGAATGTTAGCTAAAATAATTTATATGAGAAATGTTTTTGATTGTGATATCAACTTGCACATGACTGATGTTCAATGAAAATCACTTCTGGACTTACACAGCCTTCCTGCAGTTTCTCACAGCAGGAATCAGTCTTCTTCCCCTCCTCTGATGTTTTGTACTGCCTCAGGTCCAGCTCATCCAGAACCTCTTCTGACATCTGCAGCATGTAGGCCAGAGCAGAGCAGTGGATCCCTGAGAGTTTCTTCTCTGATCTGTTCTCTGACTTCAGAAACTCTTGGATGTCCTGATGTACTGAGAGTTCATTCATCTCCATTAGACAGTGGAAGATGTTGATGCTTCTGTCAGCAGAAATGAACTGATTCTCCATCTTTAGGTTTCGGATAACTCTCTGGATCACCTCTGGACTGTTGTCTGCCTGACCCAGAAGATCTCCTAACAGTCTTTGATTTGACTCTACAGACAGTCCATGAAGGAAGCGAACAAAAAGGTCCAGCTGACCTGTTTTACTTTCCAAGGACTTCTTTAATGACAGCTTAAGGAAATCAATGAGAGTCAAATCAGCATTTTTACATGCCAGAAACGTCTTCAAAACTTTTGTGTTGTTGTTGCTTGTTAGGCAGTTGAACATGTAAACTGCAGCCAGGAACTCCTGAACGCTCAGATGGACAAAGCAGTAGACTGTTTGCTGGAAGATCACACACTCAGTCTTGAAGATCTCAGAACAAACTCCTGAGTACACAGAGGCCTCTGTGGCATCCAGACCACACCGCTCCAGGTCTTCTTTGTAAAACATGATGTTTCCATTATCCAAATGTTCAAATGCCAGCCTCCCCAGCTTCAAGAGAACCTCCCTGTCAGATTTGGAAAGTTCTTCAGGATGTTCTTCATCATACTTTTGCTTCTTCCTCCTCGTCTGAACCATCAGAAAGTGTGAGTACATGTCAGTCAGGGTCTTGGGCAGCTCTCCTCTCTGCTCAGTGCCCATCATGTGCTCCAGGACTGTTGCAGTCATCCAGCAGAAGACCGGGATCAGACACATGATGTGGAGGGTCCTGGATGCTTTGATGTGTGAGATGATTCTGCTGGACACAGCCTCATCAGTGAACCTCTTCCTGAAGTACTCCTCCTTCTGGGCGTCAGTGAAGCCTCGTAATTCTGTCACCCTGTCAATGTATGAAGGAGGGATCTGACTGGCTGCTGCAGGTCGAGAAGTGATCCAGATGAGAGCTGAGGGAAGCAGATTCCCCTTGATGAGGTTTGTTAACAGCACGTTAATCGATGATGTCCGCCACATCAGACACAACTTTCTTTTCCTGAAATCCAGTGACAGTCTGCTTTCATCCAGGCCGTCAAAGATGAACAAAAGTTTACAGACAGCCAGGGTTTCTGCTCTCATCGTTTGTAACGCTGGATAGAAAACATGGACCAGCTTCAGAAGACTGTACTGTTCATGCCTGATCAGGTTCAGCTCCCTGAATGAAATCAGAATCACCAGGCTGATGTCTTGGTTTTCTGAGCCCTCTGCCCACTCCAGAGTGAACTTCTGCACTGAGAAGGTCTTTCCAACTCCAGCAACGCCATTCGTCAGAACCACTCTGATGGGTTTCTGTTGGCCAGAGAGGGTTTTGAAGATTTCATGGCACTTGATTGGAGTTTCATGTTGGGTCTTCTTCTTGAAATCTTCAAGCTGTCTCACTTCATGTTGGGTGTTCACCCCTTCACTCTGTCCCTCTGTGATGTAGAGCTCAGTGTAGATCCTGTTGAGGAGGGTTCTACTTCCTGTTTCTTCACTTCCTTCAATAACATGTTCACATCTGCTCCTCAGACGGACCTTATGATCATCTAAAATCTCCTGAAGACCACCTGTAACTTAAAAGGAGAAATAAGAATGAACAAAAAAAGAGACTTTGACAGATCAATTTTGATACCAAAATATCTGAGAATATAAACCAGTAAACAAAAGTTAGGGGTAGAGACAATGGATGGATGGATGGATGGACAGCTCAAGGCCCACAGCACAAGTAAATGTGATTGCCAACAAAGCAAATGACCAACTGTCCTCCGAGGGGAGAAAGCCAGGTAGATTCTTGCCAATACATAGCAGTAAAAAGTGCCACTTAAAGCCTTATAATGGCCCTACTTCAGGAGATTTTTTCTTTTTGTAAAAATATGCAAAAAGAAACTGCTCGACTAGAAACTAAAGTAGGTGTGCTGTTACACTGATAGTTTATCTATATTAAGTAGTAATTCAGACTCTTTCCTGTTTAGTTTCTGTTTTGTTCTCCCATGACTGTCCACTGCGTACATAAGACATCTATGTATGCTTTGTTAGTGCAATATCTACCACACATCTGCATGTGCAACCGTGTGCTTTGGGCATCGTGCAATATTATATTCAATCTGGAACTTTGTGATCCTGAGCTGTAGGGTAATGTGCAATTCAATGGGCACTTTTATCTCTGTGCAATAATGGGCATTGTGCAAGATAATATAATGGTGACCTGAGCTCCAGGGCAGCTAGCACTGTGCACTTTCATATTTTGCACTTAAGCTCTATGACACTTTACAATTCACTGTGTATCATTCCCACGGTCTCCCAACTCACAGCCTCTGTTAATGCTTGGACTGTATGTCATCTACATTGTTGCTCTGTCTTTTAATATGCTCTGTCTGTTTTATTTCTATCCTTTATGTTTGTTTTGATTTTTTTGTGTTGACACCAACCTGCTAATTGGACTGGGGATGAAAAATTAGTCGCTTAGCTATAATTCCATTCATTTACATGTCAATTTTCATTCATTTTCTATAACCAGCTATCCCTTTCAGGGTTGCGGGGGGCTGGAGCCTATCCCAGCTATCATCGGGTGAGAGGTACACCCTGAACTGGTCGCCAGTCAATCGAGGGGCCACATAGAGAGACCGAAAACCATTCACGCTCACACTCATACCTAAGGACAATTTAGAGTCACCAATTAACCTAATGAGCATGTTTTTGGTCTGTGGGAGGAAGCCAGAGTGCCCAGAGAGAACCTAGGCATGCACGGGAAGAACATGCACTCTTCACACAGAAAGGCCCTCCCGACCGAATCGAACCGGGTACCTAAATATTTTCATTAATGCACATTTTCCCACTTTAGAAAATTAATAAATCCTGAATCCTAAATCCTGTAGCATCTGACATTTGTCCTAAACTTTTGCTTGCATCGCGGGTGTATAATATTAATTGGACAAGTGCGTGTGTGGACAGAGAATCGGAGGACTTGATTGGACAACAGCGACATCGAACCTTCGACAAGGAGGTGATTCTGCACTGAGTGTCTTCAGCTCGGGATACAAACATCACGGCCAAAAACTCTTAGACAAAAGAGAAGTTCTGAAACCATGTGTCTGAAAACAAACAAGAAAACTCACTGAGGGAACGACAGAGCTGAAGTGCACTTTGAGATGAAATAGAGACAAAAAGCTAAAAAATCAAACCTAAAGAGACTTAGACTTCCTTTATTGTCATTACGCAAATTACACAGCAGTGCACTTGGAATGAAATTTCGTTGCATTGGCTTCCTGGATTGTAACAACACAGTCATATTGTCATTAAATAAGTGTATAAAAATATGAATGCTATTGGTGCCTGAATAAACAGTATTAAAAAATACATATGAATACAAGGGCTATGCAAGAAATATCGTTTAACACTGTCAGTGAAAAGTGACCTATGACTATTGACAAAAATATTTACATGAAATGAAGTGTATTGCACTGTTAGAGATTAAAAAATCAGTCATTATGTAACACAGAAGAAATATTGCACTGAACCAAACAGAGGAGGTAGTGTGAAGTGTCCCATAATAAAAGAGAAATTTTTCACATACAAGGTCCAAAGGTTTTCCATTGTAGGTGTGGGTGGTTATGTAGCATTCAGCAGTCTGATAGCTAGGGAGAAAAAGCTGTTTCTGAGTCTGGCTGTTCTGCAGCAGATGCTGCGTAACCTTCTGCCAGACGCTAGAAGGGAGAACAGTCCATGGTGAGGGTGGGAGGAGTCTGAGAAGATCCGATGAGCTCTGGCTAAACAGCGCCTGTGTGAAATGTCCTGTATGGAAGGGACTACCCACACTACCCACACTTTTAACTGTGTTGCTCATGCCAAGAATGAATAATCCTACCAACATGTAAACCTTTCCAAACTTTTTTAGGAGTGTATTTCATGATTCTGACAGCAGCTTGCTGCTCTCCTCTCATCAGCTGTTCAGGTCAGAGTGCTGCAGTGGGATCAGTTTGTGGTCACTGAAGTGCAAACCCTAACTTTCCTGGATATGGCAAAGATGGGTCACTCCTGTGTTGATCACAGATGTTCAAACAGGCAAAACAAATGGTCAAAGTGCTGATTTCCATCACTTGATGTGGCGGGGGATGTAACGGTTACCGGTAAAATGGGAAACCGCGGTAAAATTTCCCACGGTAATCATTACAGTGTCCTGTATAAACTACTGTTATACCGTGTTTGATCACCACACTGTGTCCATAACTGACAGTGATGCTGCTATTTGCCTGGAAAAGCCGGAACTACGTGTGTCTGCAACTGGAGTAAATGAGCAGACTGAGAGAAAGGAGGGGTTCAGTGAGCCATAACTGAGTGATTTATAGGCGGTTTATCAGGATTTTCTGTGTAAAAATGTATAAAGGTCGTAAATAACAGCATTAGAATAAATCTGGAGTGTGTTTCTGCCGTTATTTCACAGTTTATTTGCTTTGTTTCTCTGTATTTTGTTGTAATAGACCATCTTTTTCCGTCATTGTTCATTTTTATGGATTTAACCACTCGTAATTTGGGAACGTTAAAGAAGGAGATGTGAAGGAGATCAGCCATGGAAAGAGGAGACCGGAGGAGGGTCATGAAGGGGGCTAATTACCTCAGGGACTGTCATTAGTAAAACAAAAATTAAATTTAAAAAAAGGCCTGGACCTGGTCTAATCTAACGAGCTGTAACATGGATACTAATGCTGCAGGCAAACAAAAATGTGTGAGTGTATATAAAATAGGTTACATTTATTTTTGGCTGTCTCAAAACTTTGAACATGTTCATTTGCAACTGTTTATGAAGTGAATCATGTTTAAAGTACAAATCTTTCTTTTTCTATTCTTTTAATTACAAACAGTTGAAGCATTTATCACAAAATAATGACAAATACTTGCCAGAATTGTTTACTTTTATTTCTAATGAAAAAAAGTTCAAACAAGTTTACTTGTAGGACATTTCCCGACACAATTATTGACAGAAAAGACAAAAGAACTGTTAAAATTATAATATTAAAGAGGTTAAATGATTTCAAGACTGTTTTAAAGTACTTTTTGAACATTTTGAGCACACTGCAACAATACCACGATAATAATGATAACTGTGATATTTTTGGTCACAATAACCGTGACATGAAATTTTCATATCGTTATATCTCTAATCTATCTCTTGACATGGGCCTTTGCCAGCTGTGTCTTGTTGTTTTGAATATGAACATCAGGACATCATTAGTGATCTTTGTTTCCTGTGCAGACTGATGTCCTGAACAGCTGATATGAGCATGTCACTAGCAGAAGGAAACGTAGCCCATATGCTGCATCACAAAACAGTTTGAAGCACAGGGATTTCATCGAGTGACATGCTGCACAGAACCTTAATGTAGCATCTAGTCAAGCCAACAGTTTTTTAATGACTGCTGGGTATCATCCAGAGTCCAAACCCAGCTATCTCCCCTCTGGATCACAGCGTACAAATTGCTTTATCGTTAATTATAGTGCCATTGAGAAACCAAACTTCAAAAACCTAAACTATCCCTTATTCAGTTTTGAAGACTGCTTGAGTATGCTTATGTGGTCTTACTTTGTGCAGTGCTGGTCTGAATGGCTGTCTGCGATTCATGTCCTGTTCTGAATGAGGAGATAAACCGTTTGTAGATCCTTTGTCCAAAACTGGTAGAGACTGGATCCTTCAGGACGTCCTGACGCACTGAAGAGTCCTCCTGCTGCACCTCTGTGGTAACACCTCTCTGCCTCTCTCTAAAAGAAACACAGTTTAAACTTGTGTTTAGACAGATGTGAACTTATCTGTCTGAGGATGTCTGTATTCCAGGTAACACAGACCATCCAACAAACAAAGATCAGTTTTAGATAATAAAAAAAAAACTCTGACAGATCAGTTAATTTTCAGCTCTCTGAAGTTGAACTTAAACAGCACACACAGTTTACACTGATCATTCTTGATCTGCTGACGCCTGTTTTTTCATTCATGTTTTAAATTACTGCAGATGTTTCATGATTAACAGTTGTTGACAGTTGTGTACTCTTTGACTATTGTACTTATACAGTATAATATGTTCACGATTACTAACATTCTAAAAACCTAGTTTTCCCAGACTGAGTACCGCTGATTTGGGTTGCCAACCGTCCCGTATTTGCCGGGACATCAGGTTTTTGAACCAAAAGGGGTGCATCCTGGACGGGATGTTGTTTGTCCCAGCCACATGTTAAAGGGAAGATGCTTTTTTTTTTTTCTCTGTGTGCGCCATGCATTGTGTGTCTGGCTGCCTTCCTGCATGGCCAGCTGTAAACTACGGGCACTAGGACCACTCAGTTGACAGAGTAGGCAGGCACAGCTCCAGCCTGTGACTGCGGCGTTTACGTGCTTATGTGCATGTGACTCAGTTCCTGTGTGTGTGGATATGTGCATGCAGTACTGTGTAGCGAGGGACTAGCGGAGAGGCAGGCAGCTGTTTGTGAGAAAGTGGAAGTATGCCAATGTTTACTACTCACGTCGTGTGTGTCTGTGTGTGTGTGTTTTCAGTTTAGATATTGCACCTTGTTGTTTTTTTGTTCAGAAGATTTTACAGTTGTGATTTTGCACTTTTCTTTAGTTGAAAATAAAAAAAAGAAATGGAGTTAAGTTACCAAATACGTAGGCAACAACCAAAAAACTGATCAAACTGATCATGAGTTGTTATTACAATCTTGCTACTGTAAGTATAATGCAGTAGCCTAATGTGTTTGTATAAGTTATACAGTTATATAGGTATAACTGTGCCAAAATGCTGTTACGTATGCATTTTTGACCCCCCAAAAACCCCAGACTTTTTCAGCCGCTCGCGGGAGGTGTCCCTGACTTCAATCTCTGGGTGTTGGCAACCCTACCCCTGATCCACCTTTGTTCCGTCTCAATCTGAGGCCACATTTACATGGTAGGTCTTTTCAGAAACTGAGGTTTTCCTCCTCCGTTTTGTTTTAAATATTCTAGCCCACATGTAAGTTTTCAAAAACATCCTCTTCAACATGAAAACACAAGAACACACTGTGAAAGGCTATTTATTAGCATGTAATAATGTCCATGATATGCAACCTGGTGTCTGCAGGGGTGTTGTAAATATTTCTAACTTTGCGATTCAGTTCAAGACACAGCCAATCGTCTTGACAAATTCTTTTTTTGAGTCGTTTTGTGATAACTACTTTTAACTACAACATTTGCTGTAACCACGGTAACCACAGGCACAGCCATCAGTCAACACGACCACCTGTGACACAATAACATCGGGTTTAATTCAAAATGTCAGTGTTTCAAACCAGCATCATGACAGAGTGACAAATAGCATGTGTTAGCATGAAAACAGTTCATTCAAACTGAATTTAGCTCGTGTGCTGCAGCACATGTAGACAACAGAGATAATGAAGTGTAGTGTGACATCAGCTCAAGGAGAGGTCGGCAAACAGAGTGACGCTTTGGGCCAGAAAGATGTTTTCTCCAGTCCACATGGAAACACCAAAAACAAAGGTTTGAAAAATATTCACTTCAGCAGGAGTTGAACTCAACATGCTGTTTACTTGAAGGATAATACTTCAGACATCCTCTGCAGAAAACAATGTCAGGTCAGTACACCACACATACAACCTTAAAGAACTCACTGACAAACGGATCTACCTTCAACAAATGCCAACAACAGGTTTTTGTTTACAATTTTAAAAACTGTTGCATCTTTTGACATCATAACTGCAGACGAATATGAGGAGGAACTGATCACTTTTTATGGCTCTCACATTTCCAGGTTAAGTTCCCTTTTGTTTCTTCCAATGTCATGTCTTGTCTTTCCTGTTCTACTTTCAAAGCACTCACATTGTCTCTCATTTCAGGTTTTGTTTCTTGCCCTCCCCTCTCAGTAACTCCCTGATTGCTCAAAGCTCAAATCATCTCAAACAGTTTTATCAACATGACAGTGAGTTCACTGAACTCCAGCACCAGATCTCAATCCAAAAGAGCACCTTTGGGATGTGGTGAAACAGTAAATTGAATATGACACTCAGTTTATAGAGCGTCTCTATAATCCTTTTAAAGGCAGATTGATGGTATCAGAGGAAGATGCTTCAGCTTGTAGATGCTTTGACTCTTGACTTCCTACTTTCTGATTCTGAACTTGTTCATGTGTGTTTATCGTGTTTGTTTTATCTACGTTCGTCTGTGTGTCTTTGCCAGGACACTTTAGTCAACGAGATTCTTCATCTCATGAGGCTTTCCTGGTTTGATAAAGTTTAAATAATAAATATGAATGAAGGACCTCTGAAGGCAGAAGATGGTCCAACCTGGTGCTCACAGGGTGTACCTTATAAAGTGGCCATTGAGTGTAACCACAGTGTCTCACAGCAGCATGCTCACATGGAGCTTCTTGTTTAACCTGAATTATAATCCCAAGTGTACAGCAGGAGAACTTTAGGAAGCTCTGACAGAATAAAACCTGGACAACACCAAATCCCAGTCTGAACCGTCTTACCTTTTGTCTGAGACCCCAGGTTTACAGCTCAGATCTGGGGGGTCTTCCTCAGACCACTCACTCTGCAGTGACTTGGCACTGTCCTCCTCTTCCTCCACATGAAGACTCATCTTGTGTCCTGCATTCAGTCAGAGAAACAACAGCCAATGTGAGCTCAGGACGGGACAATACGGAGAAGAACACTCGCTCAGAAGAGCACACAAGAGCGAGAAAGTAAATTAATGAAATTATTCTGCTTGATCTTGAGTTTTAGGAGGTTCAAACTTTCTTTTTGAGCCACCAAAACATTGCTTAATTTTTTAATACTCCACAGCTCAGAGGAAGAAGGTACAGACAAAGACACTCACCCTCCTCTGGTCTTTGCTCTGTGTGATTAGCTGTCTCTGTGAGTAAAGGCCAAACCCTTAACAATGTACTGTCGCACTTCTGCTTATGGACAGCGTTCAGTGAAGCTCCGCTCCTTTGATTTACAGGTAATCACATGACCAGCTGCAACTCTGCAAATCCGCGACTCTGCGGTGTATTCGTCTCTTTTCCTGTTGAACTCAGTCAGGGTTCAAGTGTTGCGTAAAGGAAGAACTTGAGGTAGAGCTTGTTCTCCAAAATCTCATCTTCATGTCTGGAACCACATTAAATTTGCTGCTTCATTTTTCAGTTGTTTGTCATGATCACAGTTTCTAACAGTGAAAGAGTCACAGATTAAACTCTTGAACCATCCACACCCACAGAGAAACTTCTCCAGAGCTGCTTCAAGCCTAAACCCTTAAGTTGGGGATTTTTTATTGCTGCCCATATGGGTTTGCACTTCAAGAACATTTTCATCCTTTGTAAATCAAAGTTCAGAAAAGTCTTCGAATATTGCAGCCCAGCTCTCCTCAGGAGAAATGCTTCTGCCTCTGCTCTGATCCTATCAGCCATGTTCATGCTGAAGTTGGAGGACAAGAACAGCTGTGGAACTTCACCCAGACATACCAAAAACATCCTTTGAGCCAGGCTGTGAACATTTTTCTGATGAAAAAATGGACATTTGAACACAGAGTGTGTGCTACTTCAGAGGTCAGCCTCTAGTGGACACCTGAGGAACTGCAGCTTCATTCAAATTACCACTATAAAGATAAAGATGTCAAACATCTCCAGAAGTGCATGGAGAATATTTAAGATCTGTTTTAGTGTTTTTCATCAAACAAAAGCACAGAGAGGAAACATGTAGTCCAGAAGCTAGACAATATAATCTTTCAATAATTCTTTGAGCATGAGTCCTGGAATGCTGTCAATCAGGTACTGGGTCAGGACTATAGCGTCTGCGGAAGTTTGAGTTATGATATGGAGTATGACATTGGCTCTAACATGGGACTTTTGAATGGATAGCCTAACATATGCTGAAGTTAATTTGTTGTTTGTTTTGCCTGATTTATTATTATCATTATGATTATTTTGCTCTTTTATTTAATTTTTTCGTTATTTCATTTGCATATAGGAGATTTATTATATTTCAGGCAAAAATTCAGGCAATGTTAGTATAAATAGTAGTACTTAGTGGGTTTTTGGGGGTGGGATAACAGGTTACATTATGCATGGTATTTTATGTGTGTGTATGTGGTTGAGTGTGAAGGTGTGTGTTATGTGTTTAAGGGTTCATGAACTAGAGGGAAGATGTTTCTTATTAAGAAGTAAGCTTGAGTATTATGATTACAATTAATGTGCCAAGAAAAGGGTTTAAATTAGCTCACATAAATATCTGCAGCCTGAGAAATAAAATATTGGAAGTATCAGAATTATTAGCGCTGGGCATTCATTTATTAGCAATATCTGAAACTCACCTTGATGATACAGTTAATGATGAGGCAATGGACATACAGGGGTATAATCTTTTAAGAAGAGATAGGAATTTACACGGAGGGGGGGTAGCAATCTATGTCCAGAAT
Source organism: Scarus forsteni (assembly GCA_036419115.1). NCBI lineage: Eukaryota > Metazoa > Chordata > Actinopteri > Labriformes > Labridae > Scarus > Scarus forsteni. The sequence continues at coordinate 556,220 of JAZDUH010000086.1, forward strand.
CATATCCCAGTAAAAGTAAGATTGGATCTGATGGCTGTGGATATTGAAGTGATTTGGGTGCAAATTAATTTACCTCATGGTAAACCCATACTTATTGGGTGTGTATATAGACCACCAAGTGCTAATATGGCTTATTTGAATGAATTGTGTTTAATGTTAGACAGAGCATGTGATCTTGGTCAGGAAATTTACTTGTTAGGAGACACCAATATTGATTGGAATTCATCTAGCTGTCCACTTAAAGCAAAGCTACAATCAACTGCTAGAACATGCAACTTGACTCAAATGGTGAATAGACCAACAAGAGTTTGTATACGGAGAGACGGTGGTAAAAGCGAAACATGCATTGATCATATTTTCACAAACCGTAGTGATTTATGTTCCAAAACGTTATCCATACCAGTAGGGTGCACTGATCATAATTTAGTAGTGACTGTTAGGAAAGCTAAAGTGCCCAGATCAGGACCAAAAATACTTTACAGTAGATCAATGAAAACATTTAACAAAGATTTATTTATAGATGATGTAAAAAATGTATGTTGGAAGCAAGTATTAAAAATAGACGATCCAGATGAGGCTCTTGGTGGCTTTAATACACTATTTTTACGTGGTATTGAAAAGCCCCAATTAGAAAATGCACAGTAAGGAATTTGAATTCCCCCTGGTTGGACAATGAATTGAAAGATGTTATGAGACAAAGAGATGAAGCAAAGCAATCAGCGATTATGTCAAGCTTTGAGTCGGACTGGCAAATCTACAAGAAACTAAGAAATTATGCAACAGCTTTAAATAAAAAGAAAAAACAAATGTTTTACTTGAACAAAATAAAGAATGTGAAAAATGATAAAAAGAAAATGTGGAACGTAGTAAATGACATGAGTGGCAGGAAGCCTAAATTAAGTCCATCACATCTTGAGGTGGATGGTAGGTTTATAACTAAGCCTGCTGATATAGCTAATTATTTTAATGATTATTTTAATTCTAAGATCAGCAGTTTGAGGAATAATATGCAGCATACAGTTCAAAATCCTTCAATCAGAATCAAAAACTCAATGGAAGACAAGAACTGTAAATTTAGACTGACAAAAGTGACTGTTGATGAAGTTGAGAATCTGCTTAATAAATGTAAAGAGAGACCTCCGGGGGTAGATAATTTAGATGCTAAATTCCTAAGCCTGGTTGCAAATTTAATTGCTACCCCTGTTTGTCATATTGTCAATTTGAGTATTGAGAAATCCAGCTGCCCGCAGGCTTGGAAGATAGCCAAAATAATTCCACTTCCAAAAAACACTGCTGCCATTCTCAGGTATAAATAGTCGTCCTATTAGCTTATTACCAGCTTTAGGTAAAATAATGGAGAGGATTATCTTTCAACAAATTCAATTATATTTTGATGTAAATGGCTTAAATACAGAATATCAACATGCCTATAGGCCTGGTCATTCGACTTGCACGGCCTTGACTCAGATGACCGATGAATGGCAATGTGAGATGGATAAGGGAAAATTGGTAGGAGCTGTTCTACTTGATTTTAGTGCAGCATTTGATTTAATAGACCATTTTTTGTTATTAGACAAGCTTAAACAATATGGATTCACTGACACAGCATTAAATTGGATGGAGAGTTATTTAAGTAATAGAAAACAAACAGTTCTTTTTAATGGTAGTCTGTCAAAATTCAGTTCAGTTAATCGTGGAGTTCCTCAGGGTAGCTGCCTTGGGCCCTTATTATTTCCTATTTTTATTAATGATCTTCCTTTAGTTTTACAGAACGCCCAAATTTCAATGTATGCCGACGACTCGACCATATATGTAGCAGGATCAACAATCGAGGAAATTAATAATACTCTAGAGACAGAATTAAAATATGTAACAGAATGGGTAAGAATAAATAAACTTGTACTTAATATAGGCAAGACAAAGTCTATATTAATTGGAACAAAACATCAGCAGATATCTGAGCCAAAGTTGAACTTGAAGATTGACAATACTCATATTGAGCAAGTGAAAGAGACAAAACTCTTGGGTATCACCTTAAATCAGACTTTATCTTGGACCAATCATGTTGATAATATTGTGAGCAAAATGGGAAGGGCTGTTTCAGTTACGAGGAGAATTTCTAAGGGTTTGCCCCCAGATGTTATTAGACAGATCTTAAATGCATTAGTTCTGTCACAGCTTGATTATTGTTTTGTAATTTGGTCTAGTGCCTCAAAGAGTGATATGAAGAAATTACAAGTTGTGCAAAACAAAGCCGCACGCTGTGCATTAAACTGCTCCTACAGAACTAATGTTAAAGACATGCATGACAGCCTGAGATGGTTTACGGTTAGTCAAAGGTCCACTTATTGCACAGTAAACTTTATTAGAAACATAAGAGTAACACAGTCACCAAGTATATTATATAAAAGGTTATTAGAACACAGTGCTCATCATGGTTATGAAACAAGGAATGTTATAGAAGGAAGGTTTAATCTGCCCAAAGTCAGATCATCAGTTATACAGAAAACAGTGATGTACAGAGCTGTGGTGGGATGGAATTCTTTACCAAGGTATGTCATTCAAGCCAATACTAAAGAAGCTTTCAAAATGATGGTAAAGCAATATCTACCAATATATCATGAACTGTAATGACTTGTCCTAATAAGGTATTATTGAGGTATAATTTAACCCTTTTCCAACAGATGGGTATGAATTGTTGGAGTATTTAATTGTAATGTAATTTTCTTTGAATGTTCTAACTTCTGTAAGTGAACCTTTGTCTATGTATGTTGTATGAGTGATGTGTATGTTTTTGTATGTCTTGTTGGGTGTATAGGACCCCAGGAAGAATAGCCACGCTCTTGGCGAGTGCTAATGGGGATCCTTAATAAAGTAAAGTAAAGTAAAGTCCAAAAGGATACATTAATTAGATATTCTACAATTACAGACTAAATATTAATATTTTTTGGATACCTTGATTATTCTTCCATAAATACAAACACAAATTAAACAAATATACTGAAGTCGGCTTATGTTGTAGTGATTGAAACTAAGAATTATCAACTAAACCTGATATAAAATGCGACATCACAATATTTCTTGAGGAACAATCCATAAAATTGTGTTTTCTTTCTTTCAATCCTATTATGTTGCCACAAAACTGTATTAAATTTCTGTGTGTGTGCTTGCAGGTGCAGCTGAGTGCTGTTTGATCATCTAATTGGTCTCCAGTAACATGACACAAGGAGACTGAAAACACTCCATAGAGCTTTAGAAATCATTCAATATTGGTATCTTAGGGGAATAGATATAAAGATACCTTACTGGCAGCTTCAAGGTCCATAAACAAAACAATGAATACAAAAACAAACAGAAACAAGCACAACAGCTTAACAGTAATGAATACCAAAACAGCACATGTGAGAGTATCAATACTCTGATACTCTATATCGATATTCCCATCCTGACCTCAAATGTTACTTCTTGGTGTCTACCTGTTAAAGGTGACCATGCGTCTCTTCCAGTACTCCAGTTCAGCTGATGGTCCCACATCGTCAGACTCCATTCTCATCTGCTCGCTCTCAGTCAGCACCAGCTTGATCTGATTGGTCCACACTGAGAGCACGTCCCCCAAATGCTCCACCAGCTCCCTGTTATTGGTTGAGGACA